>JAQOWM010000420.1:0-216608 GCA_029041755.1 Resseliella maxima | reverse complement strand
ATTTGAATGACGAATTTGTTTTTATCATATAAACGACGTGTATATTTGTGACACCATTTATATAGAATCAAATAAACAACAGTTGGAATCATATTTTTTTTTTTTTTTTGCATTTAAATGAATTAATAAGTCGAATAGAATATTAACACTCAACGCACGACAAAATACTTCAGGAATTTAACAAATGGTTTCAAGAATTGTATAAATTCAATTCTGGCTCAGGAGAAAAATCATTCAGCAATTTAGTTTGTTCCCGATAACTATGAAAGCTACATTCATTACATTATTTGCCATTTTTTTGTTTGGCGTAAGTTGGATTTCAGAATTTTTTAATTTTTTTTCTTCTTAAATAAATAGAAAACATAATCTTGTTGTAATCACATTCATTTTATCAATATTTCATATAAATAACATTGACTTCTTAATTCTTTTTTATTTCGAATAGGTGACCGGACGCCCAAATGCAGATACATTATCCAAATATGAAAAAAATATAGAGAATAACTCCAACATATTATATGGCACACCATCAACTGCAAATGGAAATGGCACAAAATTTAATACTACATATGAATATTATGAAAGAAATGTTGCGAATGATCCTTTCGTGACAGATGGTCAGTTGCAAACATATCCGTCTATTACCAAATTTTGCCATAGATACCAATCAAATTATGAATTATGTGTATTGCAACAGTTAGCAGATATAAGAAATCGTGTCTTCAATGCAACCAGTCCAATTTTAAATCCAGATAACTACTATCATTATGAAATTAATAAATCGAATGACCCTGATGAAGCTAATGGTAGAGTATTAACATCACCAGAACCTGATTATAATAAAAAAATAAATGAATCTAAGGAAGCATTTTGCACTGCATTTGCAAGAGTTGGAAATTATAACCGTATTTCGAATCGAAACCGGGGAAAATGGTTTCAGAAATCACCGATTTCTGTACTTCCACTGGAAGACCATTGATTCTAGGTTGTGACGCAAACGCTCACCATTATCTGTGGGGTAGCAGTGACATTAATAAACGTGGCGAAGAGCTCATTGAGTTCATAGCCACTAAGGACCTAGAGATCGTGAACAAAGGGACAGAGCCAACCTTTGTGACTTGTAATAGATCAGAAGTCCTAGATGTTACTTTTGCCAGTCGAGGTATTTTAAACAGGATTAGCAAATGGTACGTCTCAAATGAAGAAACGTGTTCAGACCACAGGATGATCAATTTCACTCTGACAGGGTCACCGAGCGAACAAAAGCTCTTCAGAAATCCAAGGAGAACTAACTGGGAACCCTTTATGAGCAACCCAAGGGTCAAATTGCTCGATAGAGCTGTAAACGATCTCTCAAAATCGTTTAATGAAGCCATTTTTCTGTCTTGTTCTGGTAAAAGAAGCAAACCAAAATATAACATTTGGAGGAGCAAAAATCTTAGTAAACTGAAAAAAGAATGTTACAAAGCATTCCGTCGGTACCGTACTTGTCTTGTTTTTTGTAGAAATGAAAAAAATCAGATGGACAGAGTACAAAACTAAGGGAAATGAGTACTCTTCTGAGATCGAGAAATCGAAGAGGAACTCCTGGCCCAGGAGAGCTGTCCACTGAACCGAACTGTTCATGTTCGTTCGAGTTCGTTCGAATTTTAACCGAACATGAACAAACATGAACAGGTCATTTTCAATTCTGAACAACTTGAACCGAACTTGAACGAACATGAACACAATATATTCAAATTTGAACAACATGAACCGAACTCGAACGAACATGAACACACAAAATGTTTCCGAACGTTGTTCAATTAATTCAACTGGTTCATAAATGCGATCTATTCCTGTTCGTTCAAATGCTACACACTTGACGTCATCTATACGATTTATCAACGTATGAATTTCTTGCATAAAAGCGATTTATCAATGTACATTGTTTATATCAACGGAAACGGCAAAAAGATACTATTTGTCGTTTGCATTCCGTAATGGTGTATGTGCCATTCAATGTATAAATGATAGAGATCACTTCCAATGTAACGTCGCACGATTTATGCCGTAGTCCAATAGTCGATAGTTGATGTACTTGCCCACGGCATAGAAGTCCACTTTCTCAATTTTGTTTGATATTAATTGAAATTCTTCTAGAGAAGGCGTAAGAGACAATGAATTTCTTTTGAATTTTTCTTTTCTGAAGCGACTTCAACACTGCTTCATTTGCTGAGAACATCCATCAACAGCAATTATCAATTGCGCATAGAAACTAGCGCCCTCTGAGAAGTGTATTCTATGTTATTGTTGTTGTATTTTTACAATTGCTATCGATGGGTGGCTGAGAAAAACAACTGAAAAATAGTTCGGTTGTATTTGAAAAAATAGGAATTTCCGATATAAACAAAACCTATTCGAAATATTGTTGCTTACTTAATTGAACAGTTCAATTTGGTTCAGTTAAATGAACAATATTCGAACGAACATGAACCGAACTTGAACATCTTGAACAAACTGAACTTGAACTCGAACGAACATGAACACCCTTTTTTCTCTTTCGAACAAATCGAACCGAACCCGAACGAACATGAACATAAAAGTGAAACCATTCTCGAACATGAACGGTTCATGGGGCGGGGAGTTCAACGAAATAGAAGGCCTTGCAGCTATGTCACGGGTACACAAATTGATGTAGAGGGATACCCTGAATCAACCTGGTGTACTAAGACAGTCTAATGGTGACTTAACAAAATCCCATGGGGATACAGCTAGGCTTCTTTTGAACACACACTTCCCCGGAAGTCTGGATAACTCAGAAGTTGACACTGCTCCTGCGTAACACTGGAGAAATCGTTACGGACGATAGAGACTTTTGTACCATTTCATCTTTTGAACCTTACAAATCACCGGGGTTCGATGAAATATACACACACACACACAAAAATCAGTTTATAAGCTATATTCACAGATGTCGTGGTAAACGCTCTTATTAATCATTACCATAGTATCTAAATTGTCTAAAACAAAATGCTATAGAAAAAGTCAATATGAAGTTGGATAAAGCTCTGTTTATATAGCATTATGTGTTAGACAATTTAGAACAAAATCACCAAAAATGGCAAGATTATAGTTTTTTTCATCGTATGTTCGAAATTTAATTGAAATAATGTCCATAACTTGAAGTTTCATTTTCCATTTCTTTCTTTTTCAGCAAAAAGATACCGCACACATTATTTGGAAGAAAGTGATTGATCACGGGGAGAATTTATCGCTAGTATGCAGTACAATATCATATGAAAAACGTCAAAAGGAATTGCTGAAATTTCGAAATTCCAATTGTCGTATCCTTCTTTCTACAGATGTAAGCGCAAGAGGACTCGATGTGCCAGACACTAAAGTTGTGGTCAACTATGACCTAACACACTCAGCCTGCATCATATCGCATCCAAACACTAAACTCTTTCTTTCTCGCATTACTCGTGCAGGCAGAATGAGTAAGGGATGGACCCTGTCTCTATTGGATATCCAAGAGCAAGCACGATACAAGCAAATTGCAATTTACTACGGCTTTTTAAAATTAAAAAAATTATAACATTCACGAAAGTTTTCATTTTTTTTTTTTTTTCAATTCGATTTCAATTATTTTCAATTTTTTACAATTTTTACAATTCTTTAATCATTTTGATTCGTTTTTTTTTTCAATTCTTTTCTCAATATTTTCCAAATTTTTTCGAAACAATTTGTTGTTATTCATTTATTTTATTCTCATTTCAAAATGTATTTTGGAAGAGTTGTCAAAAAAAAATAAAATCAATTATTTAATATTTTTTTATTATTATTATTTAAAAATAAAATAATATCTTTTTCCTTTTTAATTTTTTTTTTTATAAATGCAAAATTTTTCTTAATTTTTCATTTTTTCCGATTTTACGGTGAACAAATTTGCATTTTTTCATTCTGGTTTTTCAAAAATATCCCTCCTTTCATTCTACTTTGAATTACATCGGGCGAATTGTGTCAATGGGATGCAAATTGCTGTAATTGTGAAGAATGTGAGATAGTCCTTTGTTGCCATTGCGTTACATACAAATACAGTTCTGTTTAATAACAATTTTTTTATTACATTTTTTAGACATTATTTTAAATTTGTAATTAAATAGTAATAAAAACATTTTTTTTTTTTTAAATTCTTTTTTCTTCAGCGTTCATGTTTTGTACAGATAAGTAATATTACACCAAAAAAATTTTCATTAAGTTTTAAAAACGTAGGTAAGTAGAAGCCTATGAAATGGTGAATAGAAACGTTAGATAAAATCGGATTTTCATTGAATAATATATTTTCAAAAACAAATTCTAAGGAAAAATGTGAAATAATCAAATTTTATTAACAATACAAACAAACATCAGAAAAATTACACACACACATAAATTCTACTGTCAAATACACAACTGTCAGTTTGAAATAGCTGGTTTCCAACGAAAGTTGGACATTTCACAACTTTTTCTGCGCATTTTATATATACATATATATGTATTGGTGTGCAGAAAATATTGTGAAATGTCCAACTTTCGTTGGAAACCAGCCATTTCAAACTGACAGTTGTGTATTTGACAGTAGAATTAATGTGTGTGCATGTTGACAATATAACAATGTTTTACAATAACATTTATTTTAAGTTACACATAAGAAATGAATGTGTACCGGTATTGGAATGCCGGTATTTTTAGTACGGTGCGCGGTATGGTACAGCAAAATCAGCCGTACCGGTACAATTGTGAAATTAGTACAAAAGACTTGGAATGCGTACCGATACAAAATGCAACCATAGTACCGGTACAGTGATTTGTACCAGTGCCGGCAACATTAGCATTTATTGTACCGGTACACTGCTCAAAACTTTTCGTATTTGCACCGGTACAAAATGTACCATAGATGTACTGGTACAAAGGCTTCAGTGATATGATCTACCGGTACAAAAGTGTTCGATTTTGTACCTAGTACCGGTCATGTACCGATACACTTCCAAAGGGTGTGTACCGCGAAAAAATATTGCGGTACATGCAAAAAACCGCGAAAATGCATTCTATTTGCACCTATTTGGGCAGAAATTACAATAATAAATTTGGCAAAAAGCAATTCTTGCGTTATTCTTGTCGGTACCCTAATTTTCGGTCGATGTAGAAGCGATTTCTTGTCGTATATTTATCTTCAAGTCTATGAGAGTCTTTGGACAACTAGTATACACCTATCTCTTCAAATATCCCCACAAAAAGAAGTCAAATCAGGCGAATACGGTGGCCAATCAAAGTCGCTGTTTTTTGACACTAAACGACCTGGAAACATTTCCTTCAATGAATCGATACTTAAACGAGCTGTATGGGCTGTAGCGCCATCCTGTTGGAACCAGTACTCTTCCAAATCATTTTTCTCGGGCTCTGAATGCAAAAAAGTATCGATCATGGTGCGATAATGCTCACCATTCACAGTGATTACTTTGCCATATTGGTCTTCGAAAAAGAACGGTCCAATGATGCAATTCCCACATATTCCACTCCAAACTGTTACTCGTCCGTCATGGAGTGGTGTTTCCTCGACTATTTGCGAATTTTCGGTTCCCCAGAAATGGCAATTATGCTTATTTACATTGCCGTGCAAGTCAAAATGTGCTTCGTTACTCATTGATTTTGCTCCAAACATCATTTTCACTTTGTGCCATATCTCGCATTGTTTTACCATATTGCAAGCGTCTGGAATAGTCTTCCGGCTTCAATTGTTGCACTATTTGCATCTTGTAAAGGAACGCACGCAAATCAAATAGTAAAATACGCCGCATTGACGATGTAGTGATTCCCAAAACCGGAGAACGGCGTAAAAATAAAATCACCCACTTGGATTATAAATCAAAATGAAATTACCTTGAATTCTAAAGGATCTGCAACAAATCGTCGAACACGGTATCCATTGAAATTGATGAAGTTTACATTACCATTTGTGTTTGCAAACACACGAAAATCGATCCATGGTGACTGTACATGTGCACCCCAGCCATAGGTTACTACATTCCCATAATCCATAATGGAATCCATGAGCGCTGCAGCCATTTCACGTTTGATATAAATGGGTATAAAATGCTTTGTGTGTCGAATGCGATTTAACACACCATACACTTGTCATGTTCTTGGAAAGAGAGATTTTCGTCAAAAATAACACCAAGGTTTTTAATTAACTTACAGAACTCAATTTTTTCATCACCAATTTTCACATCATTGATCGCATCAAAATTTAACCAATTTGTATGATATTTAGAACCGATGATCATTACTTTCGATTTAAAATCGTTTAATTTCATACCGCGACGTTTAATAAAATCATTTAATTTTGCGAGATCCGAATTTACTAATTCAATACCGGTATTTATAACATCAAACTCAACTTCAATAAGAGCCTGACAATCATCCGCGAATAAATGACCGGTCATATTTTCAAAAATGTTAAGTGCGTCGTTAAAATAAAGCGAGAAAAATGTTTGACCGAAATTGCTACCTTGAAGAACACCGTTAATAATCGCGACAAAATCCGATTCATTATTACCGACTTTAACTTTTTGCTGAATATTACTATAAATTGATTTGATTAATTTCATAGCGTTATTAGAAAACAAACTTTTAAAAGAGCATCATGCGGAACGGACGGGAATGCACTTTTTATATCGAGTGAGATAAAAATAACAATTTTCTTGCGATTTATTGACGATCTGATACTCTCAGAAATGTTCAAAAGTGATGTGGTAGAACTATGATTTCTACGGAAACCAGATTGCCGTTCATGTAGCTTTGACTCTAAATACCCAGTTACCTGTTTATTCAGAAGAACGGCGAAGATTTTTGGAATGACAGAAATGATGCTGATTGGCCTATATTCTGAAAAGGAAGCGGGATTTGGAACTTTATTGAGAGGTTTAATTATGATTTTATTCCAATCAGCTGGATAAACACAATGAGAAATACAATAATTAAAAATAAAAATAACATGATCAAAAATTATTGGAATGATATAATAGCTGCTGCATAGGAAATTTGCATAATTATGTATTCTGTGTATGTGTATTCGCATGCGCATTGTGTAAGTATGTCTATGCATATTCTTCAATATACTCTTTGCGTTCTCTTTTACATTACATACATCGTAATGTACGTTAAGCATAGCAGCGTGAACGTTAAAAGAGTGAAGAAATATACTCTGCATATTTCTTCACTCTTTTAACGTTCATTAACGGTCTGAAAAGTTGTGATGATATTAGCTGATATGTACTGAATTACTTACAAATCGAATAACGACAATATAATGAAAAATCCAGGAATGATTGATGTATAAAAGTTTTATAACAGAGACCACGTCAATGCAAATCAATTTCGATATATTGTCTTAGCATGTCAATGCACATCAATTGGCCATTGATTAGCTGCGTCACCGCAAGCATTGCGCATTACAAACACAAGCAGTACAAGCATCCGTATATACAAACAAATAGCAATTAAATGTTCATTGCAATTTAACGCAGCTCTGCTTACGGTGATGGTGCTAACACGCAATCCATTGGCCGACAACTATCAATTTGCATGCAAATTGTCTTCGAGTCAACGCAACGAGATCCCTGTATAAAACACATCTTGCAATATGCGATCCATATTCAACATTTTTGATTTTACGTGTATTTTCCGTTTCAAATTACTTCTTAAATATTTGCTTGGTTAATCGATTTCTTTGTCGTACTTAATTATTTTCTTTCTATCATTCGTTGTCACATTTACAAGTTCATATTATTCAGTTTGAAAATCTATTGGAAAATTATATGAAAGTTTATCCATGAAATGGAATGAACATTTTATGTATCAAGTTTGAAAATGAAATACACCAATTAGAGCTGCTCATGAACCGAACATGAACCGTTCATGTTCGAGAATGGTTTCACTTTTATGTTCATGTTCGTTCGAGTTCAAGTTCAGTTTGTTCAAGATGTTCAAGTTCGGTTCATGTTCGTTCCGAATATTGTTCAATTAACTGAACTAAATTGAACTTTTCAATATAACAATTAAGTAAGCAACAATATTTCGAAAAGATTTTGTTTATATCGAAAATTCCTATTATTCATGCACAACCGAACTATTTTTCAGTTGTTTTTCTCAGAAAATGTAGCAGTGTTGAAGTCTCTTCAAAAAAGAAATTCATTGTCTCTAACGCCATCTCTAGTCGAGTATCGTGTAAATTTAAATTAATATCAAACAAAATTGAGAAAGTGGATTTCTATGCCGTGGGCAAGTACATCAACTATCGACTAATGGACTACGGCATAAGTCGTGCGACGTTACGATGGAAGTGATCTCTATCATTTATACATTGAATGGCACATACACCATTACGGAATGCAAACGACAAAACGTATCATTTTGCCGTTTCCGTTGATATAGACAATGTACATTGATAAATCGCTTTCATGCAAGAAATTCATACGTTGATAAAACATATAGATCGCGTCAAGCGTGCAGAATTTGAACGAACAGGAACAGATCGCATTGATGAACCAGTTGAATTAATTGAATAACGTTCGGAAACATTTTGTGTGTTCATGTTCGGTTAAAATTCGAACGAACTCGAACGAACATGAACAGTTCGGTTCAGTGGACAGCTCTACATGTTCAGTTCAATACAATTTATTCGTGTACGGTTGTTTCAAACTGCTTTTTAGCTGTATAACAGATGTCAATATTCAACACAAAATGTGATGTTCACTTGTTGTTGTTGCTGCTGCTGTTTTCAGTATGATTTTGTCCGATACTGTCTTCTTCACCTAATGACAGCGTCATTTGACAACAGCGTATTCCTTTTCTTTTCATTTTCTCTTTTTCTCTTTGAAACAAATAAAAGATCATCATATTTATAGAGAAATTTCAAACTTTATTCACAAATAATTGGCACTTACTTTGGAGCAAATTTGTCGAATCTTTTTACCGCAAGTATCGAACTTTCTCTCAAATACCATGCTTCTGCGTACATTGCTTGACGCTAGTCATCGGCATATTCATCTCATCTTCCATGATTTTGGCATAATAATCATCCCAGGATTCACCTGGACAGTATTTTTCGAAAAGTTCACGCTCCTCCTTAAGTGAAATATCACATTGTTTCGTCAACGCTCGAATGGCTAATGCATGCGATTCCTTTATACCATTAATAGTTTCGGTTTCATCGACGATTTTCTGCTCCATAATGATATTTTTTATTTGATTCAACAAAATTTTTATTTTTACTTATATATCAATATGCGTTGTAAACAAGTTGCTAACAAAGTATGTCATTTTATCTTCTGAACATTTTCGCTACGAACTCATTGGCGCTGTAGTTCGGTTACACTGTCATATGTAGTGATGAAATGTGGAACAATTTAATGTTTTTTTGTCGATATATTTATTCATAACACATCCAAAATAGTTCATAAAAGATTTTTTGTAATCACAAATACGTTGGATGGAAAAAATATTTTGATTAAATTTATTTAAATTGTGTTGATTTTGATATATGTATTTGACAACATTTAGAATTCTAAAAAATAATTATATTGTACATGTTTACCATCACATTTGATTGAAGAAAAATCAAGAAACACGATAAAAGGTGTAGTTACCTTTGCAATTTATTTGAGACTGTATTTCTGTTATCCATATTTTACATATGAGAGAGGGAAATTTTGTACTAGCGACCAAAATGTAAACATTGAAGCTTTCGATGCGACTTATTCGCATCAATTAACAAAATGGAAAATTGAAAAAAAATTCCGATTTTTTTCATATCGTTTTGGTTTATCATTAATTTTGTTTGGCAAATCTTGTCCGATTTCAATGAAATTTGAACGCGACAAAGCCAAAACAATGAACTACATTATTCGAAAAATAAAATTCTCACTTTTAAATTTCATTATATTGAAATTTGAATGAAAAAAAAAAATAAGAATAAGAATGTGCGAGTGAGTGAGTGAGTGAGATGAAATACGGTGTATGGGAGCGGAAGGCGGATTTCTAGGCAAATCGATGCGGAAGGCATGCGGTGCCGCAAGGATGCCGCAAAGTTTGGCCTAGAACCCGCCTACAACTACTCAAGCCATCTCACATTACTGTATTACTTAATTTCAACAATATAAATGCACAAAAATGAGAAGAGACTTTTCATGCATTCAATCAGTAATATACAAACATTTTTAACTTTATTCAGTTGATCATTGCACGTTTATTCAATTTGTATTGAAAAGAAATGGCAAAATTACGAAGCGGTAGAGAAACCAACAGGAAAAAAAAACAATTTGATAAAAAAATTATCCAAACGACGCAACAATTTCATTTGAAAGAATTTACAATAAAAATCAAGCGACTTACTGAGAATGAAATAAATTCTGCTTAATCGCAATGCTCTTTTACTTCAATAAAACGAAAGGAAAAAACGAATAAATTTACGATTGACTATTTGGAAAATAAACAAAATAAATCGATTACAGTCGTTGGAGAATTAAACAATCGTGAACAAATGAAATCCTATCTATTGAAAAAAGGACGCATCTCACCGGATCAATTTTTAGATCGGATTCTATATGTTAATAAAAGTTCTGAATATTTTGATGAAGAACAATCGCTCGAAAAAATCGATAGTTCTGTATGTGATGATCATATTATTGAACCAATTCAATCGGAGAAACCTTTATCAATACCCAAAGGCACTTGTATTACATGCGTCACTAGACCATCTGATATTATTGCTCAGCAAGGTGTTTTTTGCATGTTTCGATTCTTGCTCTGAGTTGATTTTCGTTCAATTGATGTGGCACCCATTTTCCCAGCTTTCGAATTTTTCCCATTGCATGCAAATGTCTAGAAATAGTTGCTTGATCAACCTTCAACTCCATTGCAAGTTCTTTTTTCGTTTGACAAGGATTTTCATCCAATAATGCTTACAAATCCGCATCTTCATTTTTTTTTTGGATGACCTGCCCGTTCTTTGTCTTCCAAATCAAAATCATCACTTTTGAATCTCGCAAACCATCGTTCACAAGTTTTTTGAGTTGAAGCATGTTCACCGTAAGCTTCTACTAACAAACGATAACTTTCAGCAGCGGTTTTCTTCAAATGAAAGAAGGTTATTAAAGTTCCCCGCAAAACCACTTTTTCAGGCACGAATTTCGACATTTTTGAAGCAAAAAAAATCTTTGTTGTTTACACTTCAGCAAAATGACATATACTGAAATTTATAGCGTAATGACAGACAATGTGCTCCGATGCACACAACGCTAGTTACGCCATCTGTTATCTAAATCGACATTTCTTTTGCATACACCCAATATTTTTGGTGCGATTAATTTGAGAATGAATTTAAGCGAAAACCCTAGTATTGTTAAAATGATTAAACATTTTAAAGGGAACACAATAAATGAGTGTGTAAAATAAGTGTGTTAAATTCACACAATCAATGTTTAACTAGTTTGAAACAGAAATATATATTTTTTTTTTTGTTTAGATCAATTTTAAATCGTTTGTTTTCAAAGAGATTCACAAAAATGTCAACATTCATTTGTTATCTTTTCGAAATGTTCACACAATCACAACTGTGTGCATGTCAATGAAATCAAAATCAACAACAAAAACCAAATTAATAAACTTCGCTTGAATGTTGTAATTCACAATAATCTGTTGTAAATAAAATAAACTTGCGAAGAGACATAATGAAGAGGTAAAAAAAAAACAATTGCCATACGAAAGGACACTTGTAATGCGCCAAAAGATTGGCTTTTAATATGTTCGCTTGGTTGCATCATACCTAAAGAGCTAAAATGTGCTGCTTTTGACAAGTGGAAAATTGTTGCTAAAAGTTTCACTTAATTTTCTGTATAAATTGTTGTGATTCTTTTACTGGAACAACTGACATTTGAACCAAGGATTAAAACTTCGAAAATTAAGAGCAGCAGAAAAGTCGGTAAAAACGATTTAGAATAGCACAAAAATTCATTAAGAGTAGCAGAATTTCGGATGTTAAGAAGTTAAGTTTGAAATTCTCATATTTGTGCTTCATACAATTTGTAATGTCGATTTCAGTCGAATTTTGAGTAGCACAAATTCAGATCTGAATAGATTTGAGAAGCACAAATTGAGCACAAAAACATTCTGGAAGAATTTTGGCCTCATAGAGCTTGGTGAAAAAAGGTCTTTTGCGATTGGAAGCATTTTTTGGACCTTTGTAAAAAAAAATTTTTGATGGGTATTCGTGTTTATTGAGGTTTATGTTATACATTTTCTTAGAGCACAAATTTCGCACAAAAATAATATATTAATATTTTCAACAAATTTATATTAAATTTCAAAATTCTTAATAGGCCTTTTGCTCAAAAATCCCCAAAATTGGCTAAAATTACACTTTGCTGTAAAATTCCAACCGTTGAAGCACAAATTCTAATTTTTGGAGCACAAATTTAGAACAAAATATCAGTATATTCTACTACTATTACTATCGTTGAATAAATCAATTATCACCACACGGTACCACTCAGTAAACGTTGAAATTGCAATTGCAATTGAAAAAGTGTTGGACCCAGATGATGAAGTTGCAGTATAGAAATAGTCATGAATAATAATTTCGTGACATTCATTTTAATACTTACTTTGGCTACGATTATATATAGAAAATATTCTCATTTGAATTGATCAGCCAATAGTACACTAGGGGAAAATGACTCTTGCAAATCTTTTCAAAATTTTAGAAAAATCGAAGCATTTTCACGAATCTTACTAGTCTTACGAATCTTCATTTACATATGAAGTTGACAAAGAGATTTGCAATTGCGAGCGTATCTATGCGCATCTTTTTAACACATAATCAAATGCGAATCCTCGCGAATCTTTTATTTATTTTCAAGTATAATACGCGACTCTTTAAATATTTGATCATATTTTTGTAAATAAATTGGGATTCGCTGCGAGTCATTTCCCCCTAGATAGTACAATAGTTAGAATCATAGTAACTAATTTAATAATGTTTTAAAAATATCAATAGATATGAAACTGAATTATTTCGCTTTATTAGAACTTTAATTTAAATTGTCTTTTTCTCATCATTCAAATAATAATATGTAACTCATCATTATTTTTTTGATTTATTTATCATGTCAACAGAATTTATTTCACGTACGTTATTTACATAAATTGTAATTTAATTATTATAACATAATTTTGGTTGTATTGAATCATCAAATCGTCAATCAATAAAAATCATACAATGAATATTCATATAAATGAACGAATTTTGTGATGCTCAAAAAGTCAATTGATTTTTGACAATCATGAGGACCATTCAATACATTTATGACATTTTCTGTTTGCGGCTCACTATTTCGCCAAAAAAATTGCAGTAATCAGTTTCATAAAAAGTCGTAAATTGTAATAATTCTCTCAACTTACACGGAATGAGAAAAATCCATTTCAAACATATTTGAAAAGTTGATGACGTCATTTTCATCAGTATTCAATTCGGCGACTTGTGTTGTTTGTGCTATGACATTACTGCATGACTCAACTGCGGAGAATTGCTCAAAGTTGTTTCGATTTGGAAATATTGTTGGAATAGCCCCACGATTTAACATCTTTTTCTTGTCTCCAATGTTAATGCATTTGATGCCAAAGTGTTTTTCACATACAAAAAAATCTAATGCATAGTGATCAAAAGTTTGATGACGTTCAATAGCTGATATCCATTGGCTTCTCATTGTTTTATCATATGGAACTCTGTAATAATTGGAAATACGCATAAAAATGTACCCACAAAAGAAGCAATTTCGATTATTTTATTTATACATATTTCTACAAATTTGTTTACTCACTTGAACAAAGTTAAAGTATCACTACGAATTGAACCGCAACCATTAATTTTGCATTTTATTTGTTTATTTTTATTCATGTTGAACGATGTTGAACGATATTTGATTCACGCTTGATTGTAAAAAAAAATTTTCCGGTTTTATTTTGTTTTCATTTTGTACGTTCTTCTTTTTCCTCCTCTTTCATTCCGATTCAGTTAAATTCTGTTGACTATTATTCAAATTCAGATTTTAAATTTGAATGTCAAATACAAATTGAAATCGCCAATGTGGCGAATTATGTGTAATATCAAATTCCGCCACTACAGCGCTAGTAGATTTTAATTCAAAAAACCAATACAAATGCTCTCAACCTTTGGAATAAGACGAAACACAAAACATTTTCAAATGTGATTATTTTTGTTATTTATTTGAAAAAAAAAAACAAGATTAAAATGTACATACTCGATGCCAAATGATCAATTTATTATTTTGTAAACTTTATAGGAAATGCCCTAAAAATTACTATTATCGATGTCAAATGTTATCAAAAAGAATGTCTCACTTTTGATAATGTTCCATCAACAAGCTAGTTTATTCTGAAATACTGAATGGTATGTTTGAATAACAACAGAAATTCGATTTGAATATTAGCTAAATGAGATTTGATCTTGAAATATTTCAGCATTAATAATGCTTAGAGATTATGAGATTGCTATTTGCGCATATTTTATTGATTTTCAGAATGTTATTATTCTTCCTGAGAAAAAAAAAATAGAAACAGGTTTCTATGGAGAAATAACCGAATACGAACGATAGATCGAAGTATAAATCAGAGATTGTATTATGGATATCCATTTTATTGAAATTTTTATAAAGAAGAAGTACAATATAAGAACTCAAGAATTAATGATATTGAGGTGAGGTTTGCTGCTGTGGAAGAGCTTGGCGCAATAAAGATATCAAACGTTTATAGTTGGGGTCTGCTTTGCTTTCACCTAACTTTTCTAAAATGATGATGTTTCTCGATAAAGGGGGCTGAAAAATATACTGGCATCCGTAAAATCTTGGTGTAAATGCTTTCGATGCAGAAGAAATAGAATGAGTAATTACTTTTTTTCAATATACATTTGAAGTTGATTATGATTTGAGTGCAAAAGTTCTTTTCCTTCGGTGAAAATTGCAATCGTAGACAATCTTTTGTGAGTGAAAAAAGAAACAGCTTGTCAAAGATCGCAATCGTTGCTCAAAAGAAAAAAGCGTTGAACAATTATTCTCAAAATACTTACGAAATATCCGAAATTTGTGGTAAAGAAGCGCTTCTTCACAAGGTATTTTTTCTTTCGTAAGATATTTATCGCGTTTTAATTGAGTAATGATAACATGATAGTGTAGATTGTTTTGATATGAATTCAATATGAAAAACTTATTTTTCCAATCAAAATACATTTCATACACACCGGATATTATTTTAACGGAAAAAAAATCTTCAAATTGATTCATACACAGAGAAAAAGATAAAATGAATTCGATCCATTGTTGTTGTTGACATTGTATTTTCCGTTTTTTTTTGGAAAATTGGAAGAAAACATCGACATTGATCTTGAGCGTATTTTGGTGAAACTAGAGAAGCTTGCCGAATTATGAACAATAACTTCAAAGAGAAAGAGGAAATTATAATCTTCGATTTAAATAAAGCATTCAAAGTAATCACATTTTTGGTTGAATTTGAACAATTTCGTAAATTTAATCCAAAGCAATTTAAATGTGTTTGGTATTTTTCACACACAGATGATGCTAAGATCGCTTAGTATGATATATTCTATGGAGAAATAACCGAATACGCACGATAGATCGAAGTATAAATCAGAGATTGTATTATGGATATCCATTTTATTGCAATTTTTATAAAGAAGAAGTACAATATAAAAACTCAAGAATTAATGATATTGAGGTGAGGTTTGCTGCTGTGGAAGAGCTTGGCGCAATAAAGATCTCAAACGTTTATAGTTGGGGACTGCTTTGAATGTAAGTTTTCTAATATTATTGATGTATTTTTTGATGGCGTTTGTCCACCTGTTTGCTTGTGGGAATGTCTGAAAAAGGTGAAAGCAACATTTTTAATTTTAATTTTGTAAACAGAATTTGCAATCATTTCTTACCGTATCTAAGTTTTTCTTCTTGTATTTCATTGTCACAAAATCAGAGTTTTCCCATGGTAATGAACCATATATACATTCTAATACCACGTATGCAATAGATTCTAAGTCATCTTTGCGCGATAGCCTAGGGTGAGTATGAGCATATTCTGACAAATATTTGGCTGTGCCGGGACCATGATTACCAGTTTCTGTGAGTTCTGGGATGTGCAATCCATTTATAATGTAATTGCTGGTTAGACCAAAATCTATTTGATTTTCACCCGCGTATAAAATTGAAATTTCACAGAGTTTATTTTAAAATTAACTATTAAATAGAAAATATTGAAATAATGTATTTACCTAGGATGTAAAGTTTACTTGGTTCTGTTAGACCAAATAAAAAATTTTGTGGTTTGATGTCGTTATAAAGATAACCTTGTTTGTGAATCTCTTCTATCATCGTCACCTGAGAATAAAATGATTTTTTCAAAAAGATAAAAAGAAATCATTTCGAATTTGTTTAATGTTATAATGCTCACTATGTTACAGCCAATATCGATTGCTTTTGCAATCGAAAGTTTTCCAAGACTTTTACTCAAGCTTTCACCTAATTTTTCTAAAATGATGATGTTTCTCGATGAAGGGGGCTGGAAAATATACTCGCATCCGTAAAATCTTGGTGTAAATGCTTTCGATGCAGAAGAAATAGAATGAGTAATTAGTTTTTTTCAATATAAATTTGAAGCTGATTATGATTTGAGTGCAAAAGTTCTTTTCCTTCGGTGAAAATTGCAATCGTAGACAATCTTTTGTGAGTGAAAAAAGAAACAGCTTGTCAAAGATCGCAATCGTTGCTCAAAAGAAAAAAACGTTGAACAAACATTCTCAAAATACTTACGAAATATCTGAAATTTGTAGTAAAGAAGCGCTTCTCCACAAGGTATTTTTTCTTTCGTAAGATATTTATCGCGTTTTAATGCAACTTCTACGCGATCATGAGTGGTTGCAAAAACGTATGTTGCTGTTAAATTATTCAATATGTTTAATTAAATATGAGATGACATGAGATGATTTATAAACGAAATATTTACCTGTAAAGACTTCACCATATCCTCCTCGACCAATTAATTTAGATTCATTATATTCAACTTTATTATGAATCAGTTGGATTTCATTTAAAGGCTTCTCCTGTTGTTGTGGTGTACCTCGGAAGCCAGAAACCTAACATAAAATAAAAAATTACTATGAATTAGTAACAAAGAATTGATCATCTTTACAAACCAAATAAATGTTCAATATAATAATTAAAAATGAAAATTGTAACATTTTCATTTTTTTAGTTTCTCGTGAGTCTTTTATTTTATAAAGTCAATGAAACAATTTATGATGATTTTGCTAGTGCGGTAAGTTCTTTTTATACACATTGTAAGGTGGATAGAATGCATTGAAAATGAGAAAAACAATTTTAATGTATTCCGTTTTGACGAAAAATAAAATTCCATTCTATACAATTCACCATATATTTTGGCTTATTTTTATCGTCAACCACATTTCTTGATTTGAATAAAGAATAATAATTATTGAAATTACTTCGAAATATAGGCAAACATGTAATGTAAATGGACGTTTCTATATTCAAAAATTATCAAAAGTAACGGACAAAATGAGTACAAGTACATACATCTGTTTTTGCTGTTCGTTACAGTAATACCGGTATTTTATTTATGCAAGAATTCAATGAATCAATTAAAACGAAAATATCGTTATTTGCAACAGCACAACGTGAGTAATGATAACATGATTGTTAGATTGTAGATTGTTTTGATATGAATTCAATATGAAAAACTTATTTTTCCAATCAAAATACATTTCATACACACCGGATTTAACTTTAACGGAAAAAAAATCTTCAAATTGATTCATACACAGAGAAAAAGATAAAATGAATTCGATCCATTGTTGTTGTTGTTTACAATTATGTTGAAATTGTATTTTCCGTTTTTTCTTTTTTTTTTTTTTTCATTAAAAAAATTGGAAGAAAACATCGACATTGATCTTGAGCGTATTTTGGTGAAACTAGAGCAGCTTGCCGAATTATAAACAATAACTTCAAAGAGAAAGAGGAAAATATAATCTTCGATTTAAATAAAGCATTCAAAGTAATCACATTTTTGGTTGAATTTGAACAATTTCGTAAATTTAATCCAAAGCAATTTAAATGTGTTTGGTATTTTTCACACACAGATGATGCTAAGATCGCTTAGTATGATATATGAAAGCACAGAATAGATTTCACTTATGAATTGGAAAACCAATTGGAAATTTAGACGATGCACACAAATTAAGTGGAGGTGCATATTCCACTTTTTACGGTAGCTAAAGCAGAGCTACTTGACAGTTACATACATTTGACTTCATTGGGTAGCTAAAGCTGAGCTACTCAAAATAAATGTTTGAGGTAGCTCCATTGACAGTATTATTAATATGTACGTAAGTGGTACAAACAATAGATTTGGGTAGCTCTGTTATAGCTACCACACAAAGTAGAATTTGCGCCTCCATTTAATTTGTGTGTGGTTATGCACTTCAGCAGGATATAATTTCAGCAAATGAATTTTTCGAAATCAATAGATTAAAATTAAATGCGAATAAGACGAAGGTTGAGAGCATACACAAAAATACATGCATTTACAACAACAAAATCTTTGCAAACGAAATAATTCCAAAGCACGTCACCGCCGCGCTGTAGCCAATGGCGAATTACGAAATTGCCAAAATTGATCTTTTCAGTTCAATTCGCTTGTGAGCGCGAAATGTCATTCTCATTCATTTGTCACGATTCTGACCATTTCAAATCATTTCAAATTCAATTACCAACCGTCACCAACGATCTCGTAATAAATCCATAATAGAATTTTAATAATCGTTTGATTGAACTAGAATAAACTGAAATTTTTGTGAAGTGCCTGTGTGAAAAATAAAAGTAAGTATCCAAATCGATCTTAATATTCATTTTGATTTTGATTTTTCGTGAATGATATGTGTTTAACAATGTTCGATTGAAACCCAATGAAATCGATTAAAATAAAATACAATTGACTATGATGTTTTCAGTGGCAAACAAGAGACAACTGGTGAACCAAACACAAGAGAAGAATTATGTTCGTGGTGGGTAAGTATATCTCATTATTTGTGATTATTACTCTTACGATTCAACAATAATGTAATATTTTCGCATTGTTTTGTATTTTCTATTTGTTACATTCAATTAATAAATATACTTCACAATTGATCGTAATTGTTTCAAATATTTTCGAACGCAATCTTATTTTAACGCAACTCAATTAAGTTTAATTTTTTTTTAAGATCGGTTGTTATGCACTTCAGCAGGATATAATTTCAGCAAATGAATTTTTCGAAATCAATAGATTAAAATTAAATGCGAATAAGACGAAACACAAAACATTTTCAAATGTGATTATTTTTGTTATTTATTTGAAAAAAAAAAAAACAAGATTAAAATGTACATACTCGATGCCAAATGATCAATTTATTATTTTGTAAACTTTATAGGAAATGCCCTAAAAATTACTATTATCGATGTCAAATGTTATCAAAAAGAATGTTTCACTTTTGATAATGTTCCATCAACAAGCTAGTTTATTCTGAAATACTGAATGGTATGTTTGAATAACAACAGAAATTCGATTTGAATATTAGCTAAATGAGATTAAAATACGTGTGCGTAAGTCGATTGACGATAATAGCAATCCGTTTAATCAAATGAAAATTAAATTTAATATGTATTATAGATTATTTGACCTCAACCAAAGCAATGAAACTGTAAAATCGAATTTGAAAAAAACTTTTATGTAAATAATTATTTGTAAAATGATAAGTATATATAATGATTAAATAATTGATAATAATATAAACGGAAAACAAAACAAATTTGACACAACACCGCTAACACACACATTCACACGCTGCGTAAAAACTATAATATATTTCTATACTTACAGAAATATATAGATCTGTATAGGAATATCCGTATTACAATCTCTGGCTATAAATACGTAGGAAACACTTATTCAGATTCATTTCAATCCACAATTTCGTTTTGAGTGATTCGTAACAATGGCTAAGTTAAGTGTATTGTTGTTATTTTCAGTGATTTGTTCAGTGAGTTTGGAGATAAGTTATGAAGGTTGCAATTATAATGATTCCGCTGAAGCGTTTTTTACCAGCGAAGCATTGGCAATAGAAAAGTTAGTTATTCTCTGGTGCAAAATATCAAATTTATCAACTAATAACTAATAATAATAATAACTCTATCTGCATTGGCGATCTAAGATTATTTTTGTTTCTCTCACTGTATCCGTTTCGTTTCGCTTATTTTTTTAATATTTTCCTTCAAAAGCTTCTGGTATCATGTCGTTCCTATTTTGTTGCATAAATATCAATCTATTGAAAATTATTCTTTGTCTCATTGACTGTCTTGATAACATCTAAGTGTAGCACTGCAATTGTTTTATAAATTATTAATTCAATTTCCAGGTCTAATGTTTTTGATTAAGCATGTCAGATTTTTTTTTGCCGCGGTCCGCCGGGTAAAATCCGGGCTTTTTTGCAAAAAAAATGAAAAATCGAAAAAAAAAAAAAATGATGACATCAAATTCTTGCATGTACTTTTGGGTGAAATTTATTAACGAATTGATTTTTTTTTTACAATCAATATAGATTTTTTGTTTTCTAAACATTTATCGAAATGTTTGAATCCAAATGCTATTCATTGTGTATAGTTTCAATACAATTTTGCCCAAATCAATGGCTGAATTTTCAGTATTTGATTTTTAAAATGTAAAAAAAAAAATTGCATACATTTTGGCTTAAAAATCCGGGGAAATCCGGGCTTTTTTGCAAAAGTCTGGTGATTTGAGCCGGTCAATTTTTGGCCGGTGAAGGCATCAAAAATCCAAGGAAATCCGGACAAATCCGGGTCATCTAGCATGTTTATTTTTGATTATTCTTTCAGAAAAGTTCATACATAATCAGAATTTCCACCAAAATCTAATTTATCATTTGCTATCAGACCCGAATCTTTTGTGCTTTTCACTTTCTTCATTTCTTCATTATTCAATATTCATTTGATAGATTCATTGTTTTTTACCCAAAACTTTACTCCTTAACAGCATATAGAAAAAACTAATTTTTCGGTATTAATTTTTAGATTCATTTTTATAAATTCTCCAAGCTTCATTTTTGAGTAAGTTTCAAATTAATCAAGAAAAAAATGATTAAGTTTTGAGCATGCTCATTTATTATTCATTTAATTTCATGATTAACTTTGTCGAAATTACTCACTTAATCACAAAAAATTTTTCAAATTGAGTAAGATTTGAGCAGGAGTTTTGTGTTTTTTTCTCAAGTTTTTCACACACCTATTTTCTTCATTTTTTAACAATATTTTTCTGTCCATCGTTCGTTCCATATTCGTGATAACATATTTATCGACCTCTCACAAGAATGCGCTTTTCTCTGTCTCGATTGATTGACTTCTAAAGTCAACTAATTTAAATATTCAATTAATTTTCAGATACAATTTTACTAGAATTGAGTTCAAGATATTAGATGATTTTCGTGTCAAATACACGTAAGTTGAGCTTTGACATTTATTTTGATTCATTAAAATATCTAAAATTTAAAAAAATATTGCATTTTCGTCACTCCAGCATATATGGTATTTCAAATAGTACCGAAAAGTTGGAAGGCATTGGATATGGTGAAAGAGATTCATTTTTATTTACTCCTGTAGAATTTTATGATGATAGGTATGTACTTTGTAGATATAATAAATTGTTTTAATACATTTTTATGAAATGGTTTATTTACTTGTTCGTTAGAGGGCATTGTAAAATGCATTATCCTGTAGATTTTACGGATGAAGAAGTTCAATCAAGCGAAAATATTTTCAAAGCCATCTGTCCGTATATGAAGCAGACAGGTAAGATATAAAAACTAATTCCTTTAATGCTATCAACAAATCTAATCGATTGTGTGTGATTTTCTGTTCCATTTTCCAGTATGTACTGATGACTAAGAATGAATCAATAATCACTACAGCTGGGTAGAGTATTTGAAAGAGAGTAAAAATCATAATCATACTCAATGGAGACTGAAAATGATTACCTCTTGACATAATCACATGCTCACTGATAATCTTTGATTGTATGATCAATCATCTTGAGAGAACAATATCAATGCCAATACAAATGTTCAATACGTTCATATAAAAGTATGTATATGTTGATTGTAAGGACTAAAACATTAGTGAAGAAGATACTTATTAACATAGATTTATTACTATATCCTAATAAATAATACTTGCGAATGGTTTATTATTTATTAGAATCGATCTTAATAAGCGTATTATGATAGTTAGTATTTATTAAGATCGATCTTAATAACGTTATTAACATGTTTATTATTTATTATAATAACGAAGTTAATAAACGCCATTTGCAATTTTGCGGAAGATTTTTGCAACTAAGTCATTAAAGCGTATGAGTAAAAGCAAGATAGCATGAGATCGAAATTTACCAATAGTGATTTGAGCGATAAAAAATGCGCATCTTATCAAATCGAACATACCAGATGAAATGGCATGTAAAATACTACACCAGAATAGAAAAAAAAAAATTTTTGATTTTTTTTTCGATTTTCAGCGATTTTCAATTAGTCGCAATAAAAGGTTGTATGAAAACAATGGACAGCCATTGGATGCGTTTGTTCAATAAATAATACAGTTCTTTACAATAAATCAAAGTATAACAAGTGTTAACCATCAACTGTATTTTTTATCAATATCACTCACGATCACAACAAAACCATTACAACTGGCACTGCGAACAAAAACGAATCTGTTTTCCTTAAAAAAAAAAAAAAAAAAAAAAAATCGGACATCAAAATTTTTAAGGAAGTGAAATATCAGCACCATTTGAAATCAATGTGCATCTTCAAAGACAGAATGAGTAATATCAGCGTCATGGAACCAAATCAACTCGCACAACACCAACGATACAGATCATCATGCAAAGCTTTTGACACGAAACCAACAAGATATCGAGTTGGACATCCTAATTAAGTAAGATCAAGTGAATTAGATAGCAATAGGTTTACCAAAATATCATAGTGAATTTGAAGTTATAAATCAACAGAAAAACCGTGTCAAATAAAAATCAATAATTTAATATTCAAAATAGAATTTTTGTCATCAAATAGAAGTTTTAAATGTTAATTTTTTTTTTCCGACAAAATAACATATACTAATCACACATATCAATCATTGTTTGTTTCAACATAATCTTCAAAATGACATGTATATATAAATTTTGCAAGAGTAGTAAATATTTAGTGAATTTCTTATAATTTATCGAGTTTTGTAAGGGAAAAGGAAAATATGAATTGAGCGTAAAAAGAAAGCTATGAAGCTAATGCGTCGAACTGTTGTTATTACATCATATTGGCACACACTTATTTTTGAAATCGACGTTTATTTTATTTAAATCTGAGAGAAAAACCTCAACCATTTTACATATTCGAAGCCTGTCGGTAAATGTAAAGCGCAGCTTTCGGGAGCACAGCCTCCATTCCGAACTAAGTCACCGTTAGTCGTGCAGTAGTGTATAATTTTGACTTGTGGGAATTCTGGGTGGTCTTCTATGCAGAAGACTTGTTTTGTGTAACAGTGAGCATTACAATGGAAGTGACCAAAGAGGGAAAATTATTCTGGAGGACAATTGAATTTGAATTGAAAACACCAATTCCTAGCCACATAAAAAATGCATTTTGGTATGTAATTTGAATATGATTTTCCTGAATTTTAAAGTAAATTGGCCAATATAAAATTATATTTTTATTTTTTGTTATTCAAGCATTTATGGCAGACATTGATTAACACTGACGATTAGTAACTTGATCAGCGTCAGGAGTTATCGTCAGTATTTATTTCATTGCGTACCATATATAACGTCGCTGCGCAGGCGCGTCCGTATAGTGTGAATGCTAAATATCGTTAGTATGCATGCATCTAACGAAATATATTCAACGATTGTTTTGTATTGAAATTGATTCACACTATACGGATGCGCTTGCGCAGCGACGTTACGTATGGTACGCAATGAAATAATTACTGACGATAATTCCTGACGCTGATCAAGTCAGTGTTAATCAATGTCTGATTTATGGTTATTCGACTGCACTATCATTCTTAAACTTCAATTTTGAAAATGTAAAGGAGATTGAAGAATTTGTTCGTACCGAATTGATGCAGAGAATCGAAGCAAAGTGTCTACAGAAAGAAGTGGTTTTCAACGACGATGATAAGCAACATTTCTTTGGAATCTTTGAAACAGATCCCAAAAATTTCCGTTTTGTTGGTGGTGACTTAAGCTTAATAAAGGAAATTGTAGTTTATGTCCAACAAAAGATCAATGACTCTGGTGCTGATTTTTTTTTGAAGTCTAACCAGCGCAAAACTATGTCACGCGATACAGACGAATTGACATTTGGTGCATTTTTTGCGAAAAAACAGACATACTATCGAAATATGCTGCGTATCCAGCGAACTGAGTAACGTATTGTGAGCTGAGAATAGCTAAACGTATACGTTTAAGTATCAGCGAATGTAAAAGAAACGGACGAAAGACTAAAGAAACCAATACATGAACACACTATATGTATGTATTGGTTTCTTTAGTATTTTGCCCGTTTCTCTTACACTCGTTGATACGTGAACGTATGCGTTCAGCTATTCTCAGCTCACAATACGTCACTCAGTTCGCTGGATACGCAGCATATTTCGATAGTATGAAAACAGAAGACATCTGAGATAATAACAAGCCAATTGGCGTGTGAACGCTCAATTAATGAAAATGAAATGAAGCATGATTTGTACGAAAAGAAAATAAAGCCACTTTTTGAGTTGGTGTCAGAAACAATCAATATTACTAAACCGATGAGCGAAGACTTGGTAAAAATAATTAAAAATGATAAAAAAATGAGAGCCTATGTAGAGTGTGTTTTCTGTGGTGAAAAAAAACAACGCATCTCAGTTCAATGCAATGCACCTTACAGTTCACGTGTTCATTATTGGAATACATCAAATCTGAAAAAACATTTGGAACTTCATCGAAAATCCGTTTTAAAGACGACCAAAATTGATCAAGAGAATAATTCTTATGATTTTGAAGAAGAAAATACCAGCCTTGAAACGTTAACAATTTTGATGAACAAAGAGAATAATTCTGTGAGCAAAAATCGAAACAAAATGACACAAATTAAAAAAGTTTCCGACGTTAAACAACGCACACTAAATACGATGAACTGCCCCAAAAATTCAGTAGACTTAAATTCAAATATCTCGAAAATAGAAAATTCAATAAGTGAAAGTCAAATCAGTGAAAATAATGGGCATCTATGCAGTGCAATTTTTCAACAGTTATCAACTCAAAATCTGAAAAATATTTCAAACAGAATGAAAATGAATGATTCAACTGAAACAATGAATTTTCAAATTGGATCTATAAATCATTCCATCAATGTAGTTCGTATTGAAGCAAAAGGTTCTTGTTTTTTTGGCACTATTGCACATCAGTTTTATGAATTGAAAGTCAATTCGGAAGAACATAAACAATTAACGACACAGCTCCGAGCTGACGTAGTGCAATACATAAACTCAAATTTTGCTGCTTTTAAACATGTCTTGATGGGACGAGTGTATGCCTTGAAACAAAATGTGAATCCAGAAAACTTAGATATGGAATGCAATTTTTTTTTAAATAGGTGCTTAACGCTTCCAAAATGTTATGCTGGCGAAGAATCACTAATTGCCATTTCTGAATTATTGCAAATAAACATAATTACAATTAGCGAACATGGCCAATGCTATTCAGCTGTGAAATTCAATGAGAATTTTGGTCGAACACTCATTTTGGCTTTCCGTCTCTCTATACCAATTTTGAAAAATGATCCAAATGTCATCATACACAATGACCAGCGTAACCATTACGATTCTGTTTCGGAAATTGACAACGAAACTTTATATAAAATAGCCGAGTACGTGAGCCTTAAAATCAGCAAAATGAAAACAAATGATCAATTGAACTGCAGCATTATTTCATTAAATTCCACCGATGTTTCCCAGACTAATTAGACATAAATTTTGGAATGTGATGTAATTTGTTAAAACCTATTTCTTTTTTGAAAAAGTATTATAGTTTTTTGATTTGAATGTTATACTCTATTTTAAGTTTATATTGATTCACATTATTTACACCAAAAAATAATATTTACTATTTATTTATTTAATAATTTATCGAAACATTAAAAATAGAAAAAAAAGAATGCAATAATCTCATTTCCTGCGATACTTACTTTTACAACAGAGGTTTTAATTCGAAACAGAAGAAATATTTTTCCAAAAATAATTACTAGGAAATGTTTGAACATCACAATATAAATTATTACCAGCAAATGAAAACAAAATAATAGGCCGTTTATAATAAATTAATCTCAGTAAATGGTGTTATGTTTACGTTGTTTTTTAAATCGAATTAATGCACAGAAAATAAAAAATCTGCACTATTCACAACATTAGGTTGTAAAATGTCAAATTACAACATTTTTTATATGAAGGTTGTGAATTCTCCAACATTTGTTGTCATTTGGTTGGTTGTAAAAAATTGGATAATTCACAATCTTCATATAACAAATGTTGTAATTTGACATTTCACAACCTAATGTTGTGAATAGTGCAGATTTTTTATTTTCTGTGTGTCAATCGTTAGTCATATTATGGCTAAAAAGGACCCAATCAATCAATGTTTATTGACATACTTTTATTTATTGTGACCAAATTCAATTTACAAATAAAAATTTCATTACAATAATAAAAATCATGAACCCTAACATATTTATTTCTTTCATTTTTGTTTGAAAAAACAAGCGATATTCGAGTGGCATGTAGAAATTATCAAATTTAATTTTCATATTATTATTTTATTTTGTTTTTAGAAAAATGCTTGGTTTTTTGAATTGTTTTAATCGTTGGTATACTGGAATTTTTTTTTTTTTTTTTGACATAACAATTTTTGACCCTTTGAATTCTATCACTGCTTAACTTAACAGGCTCCTTTGAAAAATACCAACAAATTGCTGTCTTTTTATACACAAATGTTAGTTTACTTTCTATTATTGCTACAAATGATGAATTTTCGTTGATTTCTTTATGGTCAATTTTGTGGGCATAATTTTTTAAATGTATCTTTTCTAGATCGGGAATAATTGGCTTGAATGTTCGATGATCGATTATGTTCATTGACTCGAATTTTTTTTCTACGGAATACATAGGTTCATAGGGTGATAATGGACAATTTATTTCTTTGACTTGTACTTTGAGAAGGCCAATGTCTATTGCATCCAGTATTGCGACTTTCTTACACTCTTCGATTATAGCAATTATTTTTGTTTCTGTAAGTAAAATTGATGCTTCAAAATTTTGCGTTTTATGAGAATTTAAACCACTTGGATATTCAAATTCAGAGGCGGACACACTAATATTATTTGAAACTTGAATCCGTTTAATACGATCCAGAAATTCCTTTGTCGTACAGTTAGTAACTGTTGAGTAGACTGTTGAAACTGACCTTATTTGACGGAAAAATGACTCACAGGCTTGACTACTAAACTTTTCGGGTTGAAACAAAGTTGGGTTTTTTATTTTATTCAAGAATAAAATTAGTAGTACCATGGCGTGTGCGTTCATTTCTAAACATGTGTAACAATTGGCTGTTATAAAATTTTCTTTCAATGTAAGTGATTTTTTTTCACAAATTTATTGAATACCATAGTTTCTTTATGCGTTCTTCAGGTAATAGTGTTTTATCCTCAAATGCCTCTAGAAAGTTTTGCATAATTTCGAGGAATTTGGCAGTTGCATCGCTTTTCTTGACATGTTGTTTAAGCAAATTTATAACACGTTGATCACACATCCGTCTTGCAGAAATAAAATTTTGTCGATCAATTGGGTTCAAAGTTGTCTTTGTTAGAAAGTGTTGATCTTTACTTAAATTGTCGATCAAATATTGCACTTGATTTGCATCAATGTCCAAATTGCTTCCAAATGGATATTTCTTTGAATTGCATTTTGTTTTCAAAAACCAATTTCTTAGTTTTGTCAGAATATGAGGAGTGTCTTGAACAAAAATGGGAAAATTCAAATCATTTCCGCTGCTAAATCATTCAACATTTGTTAATACGGTTTTTGATTTTGCTCCGAGGTTAGATAACATTTTTATTGCAGCATTATATTTTGGGTCGCTGTCTGATGCAATGGTCAATGCGATGATATTACGTTTTTTCAGTTCAGATGTAATAAATTTCCATCTCTTTGAAACTTGTTCTGCCGTATATTTTGCATCTGAACCAAATACTGTCAAACAGAATGAAGGCGCACCATCCACCAAAGGTTTCACCATAACTACGTTCATAAAATTAGCAATTGCATTTCCATTCATAAAATGATTTGCCATTTCAATTGCAGATCGAGCCTTATATGTAAATGGAATTGGCATTCCATTGTTACACATGGGTAGTACAAAACCTACCAATTGGTTGGATTTTACATCGTATTGGACTCGATTGATGACTCGAGTGGCGTCTTCGGATATAGAAACGTACAGTGGAAGATTACGTTCGTTTAAATATAATAAAAGTTCATCACAACGTAACTCGCCCTCGATAATATGGTGATGTGGACGAGCCATGAATCGATTGGTTGTGCTTTTTGAAATGTATTATATGCTACCGGCCCAGCTAAAAATCGTAAATATGTTGCAAAACTTTTCAATTCTTCACTAAACCGATAACCTCCCATTGGCCTTTCTGCATTTTCATCAGCTGCTTTCAAAAATTTATATAAAATTCTGTGAGTTTGTGTTTCATATGCAATATTTTTAGTCCCTTTTTCAACAAAATGTTGTTCAAAGTACCATTTTTTAGACCAGAAAATAGCATCAGTATCATTATCAAGTAAGCATGCAGTCCTCCCAGCTTTTATTGCAGTTTTCACATGATCTACGATTGCCATAATTAAATTCATATCATATTCACCAAACTGAAATTTCGTATGATCTTTGTCATAAATTCCGAAGAAGTTCTTTTTGTCTGCATCTGTACATTTCAATTCCAAACGTTTGCATTTTGATTCTATTAAAAACATGAGGTCACGGTAACCGAAAAAACTTAAAAAAAAATGATAAATTAAAGTTAAAATTGTTGGACATTTCAAGTAAATAATTTTATATACATTTAATATTCAAGAAAACACAAGTTTAAAAGTTGTAATCATTGAAAAAAGATGATCGAACCTAAATGCATTTTTGATGTGACTGAGAACGAATACTTCTAGATTAGATTCGATATTGTGCCATAATATTTCGATTTCCTTCGTTATTTCCATCTTGTTAAAAATTGTAATATTATTATTTTTACTTGAAAAATTTCAAAATTATTGACAAATTGATTCTTCACAGTTAAGACAAACATTGCATGTATTGTGACTATACTATGCTTGACAAGTAATTTGACATTTACCGTTTGGACATTTCAACGAGTATTTCAATAAACACATGACATTTTGAATTCAATTTTTAAGCAACGAAAAAATGTATGTAAACAATTTCGCACCGAAATATAATTTTAATAATAATATCTTTTATTTGGTTCTTTAATTCATGAAATGAATATTATAAAACGATTTCAGTCTTTCCGATATATATATAAATGTGTATGAAAATTTCCCACATTATGTACAGATTCCATTTGTTTTCTTTTAATTGAGATTATTTTCCTTCAAATAATGTTTCAACATTTTTGGACAGTTTTGTAGAATCGATTCTTTCTCCCAAGTGTCGTGACTTTCAGAAAAATTTTTCCATCTTATAAGAAATCGGCGTCCATCTTTACGAGTAATATGATCAAGAATTTTTTCAACTTCATATTCATCATTTGATTCAGATGATTCGGTTTTCTTACGTGCACGTTGGTTATTTACATTTGCCATCAATTGTTTGACTTTTGTTTGACATGCATTTTTTTCGCGAGTAATTTCAACAATATGTTTATTCTGTTCCGACATCTTCTCCTGTAAATCGTTCCGTTCGCTTTGAAGCTTTGTGATCATCTTTTGTGCGTTTTGATAATCGAAATACATTTTCTGATTTTCGCATTTTGTTGCAACGAGTTCTTCAATCAACTTGTCTTTTTCAATTTTCAATGCTTCGAATTTTCTTTTGAGATCCAAATCACAATCACCCGATTTCATTTGATATTCTGAGTTGATTTGTACTAGTGATGATTCGAATGGAATATTTTCTATGTCATTTTCGGTTTTCACAACTGTTGGTCTCTCACGCTTCACCTTGATCATTTTGTTCACTGGTTTCACACATCCATTTTGTTTATATTTCTGAATAAAAACAAATCATGATTCTTTAGCGATGGCACGTTTATTTAATGCAAAATAAGATAACTTACGATCGGGTCTGATATATATTCATCCATGCGTAAAACAGCATTTTTAAAATCATGTCCATGTCCCTTATTCACATACTTCTCACGATTTTGGACATAGTCACAAATAAAATCTTCATGTACGAAACCACTATAATCATTTGTATTGGATTTAAATCGTTAATTTATTGTTTTTTTTTTTTTTTTTTTTTTTTTTTTTTGATTTAAATTATGGAAAATGTAGGAAACTTACAATGACTTTGTGCCAAAAAACAGTACGCATAATTTATTCTTTGGAGATTTTCCCAATTCAAGCGGAGCCGAAACAACCTTAAAAGCATTGTAAATATAACATTTTGTCTAAATTAAATTACTATATACTATTATTCATTAGAAAAAAAAATGAAATAAAAAAAATTACCAAACATGGAAACTGACAATTTTCAAATTGAAATATAAATAAATGTTTTGTATATACTAACTGTCAAAGCAAAAGTGAAACATACAGTAATAAACGCAGCAACTGTCTTTCGTTCTTTCGTACGTTCTGCGATATTGCCACTCAAACAAACAAATCAAAGTTGAAGTGTGAACCAATTGTGTGTTAGTATTGATGTGAATCAATACAACAAATTTGATTTGAATAACATGCAACGTGCGTCCACAGAAACAGCATTGCTGTGTGATACATTTTTCTTACTGTGTATAATATTTTGGGAGTATTGTTAGTATGTGTTTGGTGGTTTCGGTAGTTATTTTATATTCGCCGGTACATTCGGTATTTTGGTACCGATTCGCCCCTCGTGCAGTGCTTTTCGATGCTCTTTCTCTCGATAGCCAAAACTAAAAACACCAACATCACACGATCGATCTGTCTCCGATCAGAGAATTGAATTAGAATTGAATTCGATGCAAGGTTAAATACGAATCCAACAAGCGACAATGTGCGAGATGCGTGGCATGGAACGGCATTTGCATTGCCATATCAATATTATAGAAATATTCTCGGCAAAATATACAAAAATTAATATATGGTGAAGCCAACCAATCGCTGGCATTGCTGTGATATATATATTAAAATAGTGGTTTTGTTTTAAATTTGTTTCAGTGGCACAATGGTATAGTTTTACAGCATTGGCTGATATGAAGGGTGACGCAAAGGAATTGCATGATGGCATGCGAAAGATGCAAAAAGAAAATGCCGCAAAAAGAAAGGAATTGCATGACGTCGCGCACGATGTTAAGATGCTTAGTATCCACCAGAAGCATTTAGCCAGCGACCTCCTTAATTTGTGGACTCTGGTAATCAACAAGCATGGGTTCGCACGTCTTAATACGTACGCGTGTGTATTTGTACTTGAGTATATACTCGGAAGTATTGTGCCGCACGCTGAATCAATGCGACACAAAATACACAAACATATACTGAGCTGTGAATAGTTCTATATATTTTGTGACGCATTGATTCAGCGTGCGGCAAAATACTGCCGAGTATATACTAGGCCGTATCGATTTTTAGAAGACGTGAAAATTTCAAATCGGCGATACCTAAAACCTATTAAGGGTAATTAATAGATGCGAAAAAATAAAAAAAAACATGTGTCTGTGGTGAAAATTAGTTAAGCGCTAGATTGTAAAAGATTTTTTTGAAATGCATGCATTTTACAGTGTAAGTGTATTTGTAAAAATGCAACAGCAGTATATTGTTCGACTCAATACAATGTTCTGTCATGATATTCAATGTGAACATTGGACAGAAACAAAAAAAATATCAATGATAGCAAAACGAGATGGAATGATCAAGACCGTTATACATCAAATCTTATATTCAAAACAAATAAAAACGGTAAAAATGTATGAATTCAAATTCTGCTCATTGAGTCATCAGAACAAGTTGAAATGGCACCTAAATTGCGCTCAGATAAAATTTTCGGTATTTGTAGTGATTTTAAGGTAGATCAACTGCCAACAAATGCCGATGTTTTGAAACAAATTTTATTTTATCGACGACAAAAACCGATTTCATATCCAACATATGAGTTTTTTAAAGATGCAGCTAATGCAATTCACAAAATTTGGAACAATACAAAAATACCAATAATAAATTTCAAATCTACAGTTGATAAGATTAAAAAACTATACGAAAGATATCTTTTAACATGCAAATCATCCGGTAAATCAAATTTTCAATCAATTAAAAAGAAATTTCGTGAACAAATGGAAATAAGTTTATTCGATATTGCTATTTGTCAATGTGTCGTCAATTGTAAATGCTCATACGAATTCAAAATTCCTAAAAACGAAAGTTATTTTTTGCAAGATCAGCGAAACACAAGACAAATGAAATTGATTGTTGACGAATCAATAAATGAAAGAGATACAAATACACAACACCATTCATTGTCATTTGAGCCACCGGTAACCAAACGTAGCAGAAATGTTGAGTTGGTCGAACCACATACAATCAATCAAAAAAAGGATTTGAATGTAACTAATACATCAAGCGTTCCATTGAAAAATGTTGCATTGGTATCTCAACGTTTCAATGTGTCACTTCGAGCAACAGCGTCGCTACTAACTGCTTATGAAAAAGATAAAGGTGAAAACAGAATTATCGATAAAAATAAAATTGCTCGTGAAGTAACAAAATTCAGTAAACAGACAGTAAATAATCATTTAGATGGTGTTTTAAAATCATTGGAAGCAACTAAATATTTTGGTTTATTTTTTGATGGTAAAATAGACAATACGAAAGTTTCTATTCAAAATGCAACAACAAAAAAAAAACCATTACAGAAACACATCTGAGGATCATTATACAATGTTGTTTGAACCAAATAGTTTATTTTATACGCACATTACACCAGAAAATGGAGATGCTTTATCAATTGCGAATTGTATTTGGCAACAGTTGAATGAAGATAACATCGATTTTGAGAAATTGATGTTTTTGGGTTGTGATGGCACAAATTTGAATACAGGACATAGTGGTGGTAAATTTTGATTAACCGCATATATTTTGAAAACTTTTTTTAATATCAAAATCTAATTATATCAGGTATCATTCAATATTTGGAATTAAATTTGAATCATGATGTTCAATGGTGCGTTTGTTTACTACATTTTAACGAGCTTCCATTTCGTGCGCTATTCACACAATTAGATGGTGTAACAACTGGACCCAAACAGTTTAGTGGATCAATTGGAAAACAACTATTGACATGTGACCAACGATCAGTGCAGAATTTCACACCAATATTTTCAGATGAAATGCCAGTATTGCCGTTGAACGTAGTTAAAGAATTAAGCAGCGATCAACGGTATTTATATCAAATATGCCATGGAATTCAAACTGGTAAAATTGATAAATCGCTAGAAATGAAAATTCCAGGCCCACTTGTTCATTCGCGTTTTGTCACAACAGCTGCTCGTCTTTTACGCCATTATGTTTCAGTAAATTACGTTTCACAGAAACTTTCGATTTTGGTTAATTTTGTCATGAAAATTTATGCACCAATGTGGTTTAATATTAAATGCGGTGATTCTTATGAAATGGGCTCAAAACATATTTTTAATTACATTAAATTAGTCCGAGAAAATATGCCTTCTCAGTATCATGAATTGATTTTCAATACAATCGAAAACAACGGGTACTTTGCTCACGCGGAAAATATACTACTGACAATGCTAACAGATGATGATATTGAGATCCGAGAAAGTGCAGTTGATTTCATTATGGAAACACGAGAAACATCATCATATAGAGAAAGTATGCGTAAGTTCCGGAAGCCCAAAATAAACTTCGATGCTCCAACGTACTACAAAATGACTAATTTGAATAATTTTGAACCTCCATTGACACGAAAATTTTCTAATGAAATGTTGAGATCATGCATTAATATAGAAAAAAACATCGTGAGTGAAATAATCAAATCGATTCCAAATCACACCCAAGCTGTTGAACGGCACATTCAATTAGTTAGTTCTGTATCAAGCACAGTTATTGGCCGAGACAAGCGAAATAAAAAAATTTGTTGCACAATTACATCGCGAAATGATCTTCCACGAGTAGAGACACGAAAAGACTATGAAAGTTTTATGGAAAAATAAAAAAAATACCAAATTTTCAACAATCCTGCAATATTTTGTGTTATTTCTTTACGTTATATTTAATATAACCCTTTTCTAACCTTTAATCTGCTGGCGCTTAACAATTTTCCACTATAGATCATCTAATATTTTTTTTTTTTTTCATCTAAAAGTCAATCCTAAAAGGTTTTGACTATCGCCGCAAAAAAAATGAAAAATCGATACGGCCTAATATACACACGCGCGCACGGATTACACCAACATACAAAGAGCGTAAGCCAGTGTATGGTGATACATGCCATGCTAGTTATACAGTGTGCGTGAATGAAAGTCGGATTTCATACGTCATCCATTTTGCATTCAAGTCTATACGTTGTTTCAGTATACAAGTCAATGGACAGACAATATTTTCCATAATAAAGCTTTAAAATCAGAGTGAAATAAATATAAAATAAAAGCAAGTAATTTGTGCGATTGGAGAAGAGTTTCCAATCTAAAATCAGAGGGAATTTGAAAATTAATCAAAGGGAAAATTTTGGATAGAAAGGAAAACGTCATTTGGCAATTGGAACCAAAGAGAATTTCACCACTACACGGTTCGTAAGTAAGAAAGAATGCACAATAAAAGTGCGCAATTCAGACATTTTGCTTCAGGAAATTCAAGATAATAATCGTAATTATATATATTTTTTTTTGTCGTCATTCTACGTTGATACACAAAAGGAAAATCAAATAGGAAAGGAAGGAAAATTTGATAGAAAGAAATAAATTTCAATTGTCAGCACACATATTGCGTCAGCCATCATTGATACAACAAATTGCATATCAAAGCGAAAGAAAATAAATTTCAATTGTCAGCACACATATTGCGTCAGCCATCATTGATACAACAAATTGCATATCAAAGCGAAAGAAAATAAATTTCAATTGTCAGCACACATATTGCGTCAGCCATCATTGATACAACAAATTGTATATCAAATCGAAAGACAATAAATTTCAATTGTCAGTACACATATTGCGTCAGCATTGATACGGGAAATTGCATATTGAATTGCGATGAACAGGAAAACAAGTACATCACAGCAAGAAACGCGAATTCAACTTGACATTCGTGTATTCAACGAAGCGCTTCTTTATATGGGCGATGACAAGTTAGTAAATTCAGAAAAGGAAAGGGACTTTACCCAGTTGTTGCATACAGAAAGTGGAATCGGATCAGCAATGTTTCGGTCAGACGGAAACCGCACTTTTACTATCGAAACGGCCGGTGCATCGTCGTTCGACTGCGTGATATTCAATGAAAATCGATATATTGGTTGTATGGTGGCCACGGTCGATAAATTGACAATCAATAAAATCCACACCATAACCAAAGGTGCTGTGACAACACAATACGTGGATGCAGCAACACCAAGGCCAGATCAGCCAGCATTTCGTTTGTTGTTGATGGGATCAAAGCCAGACGTGGTGAAACGCGTTGATTTACGTCTCGGTAAAGACACATGGGCCAGTTTACACACACACTCGCAAGGTATACTCGGCGTTCGACCAAATGGTGACTATGTCGATCGATTATTGGCCGACATCAAAGAAGAATGGGGCCGTGAAACAGACCGTTTATTGAAAACAACGAAAAGCAGGCCAGCAAGCACAGTCAGTACGAAATTATCATTGAGTGAATTGTTGCGTCAAAAGGCAAGTGGAGCTCAATTAACGTCACCAGCACAATATTTCGAATTCAATCCATTCCAGGCAAGTACGTCAGCTGGATTGCCAATCAGTATCAATGAAACAAATTGGGTTGACAGGGAAGTAAAATCGGTAAAAGCAAACGAAGCAGCGCAAGCAAAATTTAAGCTAGAAAAACGACGCACCCAAGTAGAGGAAGAAACGAAGAGAGAGGTTGAAAGATTGTCACAACAATTACGCGAATTGACCGAGGCAATGGAAAACTTGAAGCGAAAACAGAAGGAAGAAGAATAGTCTATGCATTCACTCCAGTGCATAAAAATTGAACAACCAACGACAAATTCACGCAAAATCATATTGTACAACATAGCTTAAGGTTCAGACAGACAGCCGCAAAAGAATGGCATTAAAATAGATAGATAATGACAATAATTAAGACAGTACCAATTAATTAAATTTTACAGTTTACAACAGACAGAAATTAAATTCATATAAATCAGAAAACAACAAAAGGTTCAGAAAGATTGCCACAAAAGAAAGGCGACAGAACAAATAAATGATGAAAATAGAAATTAGAACAAAACTCAATTGAAATCACAGTTGGGACAGAAAGGAAATAAAAGTAACATTAATAAAATAGCCACAAAAGAAAGGCGACAGAACAAATAAATAACGAAAATAGAAGGTAGAACAAAACTAAATTGAAAACACAGTTAAGACAAAAGAAAATAAAAGTAACATTAATAAGATAGCCACAAAAGAAAGGCAAGAAAAGATAAAACGCACATACAATTTGACGAGGACAATGAATATTGAACATTAGAACAGAATAAAAATACAATGAAGAAACTAAGATGAACGACAAATAGATAAATAGAATTAGATGGGAATTGATTGCACTAAATACAAAATGGTACATTCCGACGACTCATAATTAATTTCATTCTCTTGAGCTGAATCACTTACTCTCGCCACGGAATCGGGTTCGACTTATGAAATTCATATTCAGTATGACATTCGACGTCTCATATGCTGGTGTAGATCAGATAGTGAACAGGTAGGGGTCAGGTACTGAGCAACGTAAGCCGAATTAATAGAGATTGGGTGGTATGTCGGGCATAGTGAATAAAATGGAAGTGAAGAAGCGATTAAATTGAATATAGATAGATAACTGGTTCACATCTAAACAGGACGATATGTTTAGCTGTGATAAAAAAGAAACACAACTAACGAGCCGAAACGTTAGAATGTGTAATGGTAAAATTGGGAGTTGATGAATTTCCAATTACCAAATTCGTCACACCAGGCGGAAGGGTGGTGTAGATTTGATGAGAAGTTTCGGGATTATTGAGGTCCCAAAGATAAAATTCGTGGACGCACGATATCAATACGATCACATCTGAACAGGACGATATGTTTGGATGTGATACAATACAATCAGAAATTGTTGAATTTCCGGTTCATCACATCAGGCGGAATGATGATGTAGATTTAAATTGAATTCGGGGCGTCAGTCAGTCCCAAGGATAGAAGTGAGAAAGTCATAAACTCACAAAATTTTGCTGTTTGATGCACCTACAGAAAGACAATTAAGTCAGATAAAATAAGAGCAAAACAAGGCCTTATAGAAAGAAGAAATTTAAATAAAATGGGGAACGTGCTATAAAAAAGAATGAAATACATAAAGAATTGCTAATGAGGGCAGAAAATTCCATTGGAGTGCTCGAACGAAATCAATCGAACGCGAAGTAGCCTCGAAGCGGTCACACCTGCAATTGATTATGGCAAATTTTTCCTTTAGGAAGTAAAAATTTAATTTCATGGGGGCGTGTGTTATGGTTTCACCATAAATTGGCAATTAATTTAGATTTAACAAAATGTAAGATTGTCAGATAGAATAAGCATAAAATTATAGCAAAAGCCTATTCATTAAACAGTCAGAGGTACTAGAATGATTGAATGCATAGACCAGCATGAAGGTGTGCACAACTCAGCAAGAACTGCACGAAAGGGGCGAATTAAGGTGAATTGGAAGATACACGAGTAAAAGTCTTTCTCTTGAGAGTGATATGTCGACTAAAGCGGTCGCATCGCAGCGCAAAACTTATAAATTCATCGTGCGAATGTAATAACCACGATTTACATCATTCAAATTAGATTTTACAGTAAGACGATCTAATTGGCAATAAATTCAGTCACTTTTATTGTCGATTCGAGCCGAATTAAGTCGCTGTGGCCGAATCACCACCACATTTGGATTGAGTATCGAGCCATCAGAGACGAAAACAGCCAAATTGAGATAAAGAGCAGACAGAACGTATCGAAGCCGACAGCTGAGTTGCAGCAGTTCAATCGCTAAAGTGCTTAATCAGCCAGGAGTGAATAAGAAAGTTTTGTAAATCATATAATCGTAAGTTTATTCCAATCGATCGATCGTTAGGGTAGTTTTAAGAGGATTAAATAAAGAAAAGAAGAGAAATTAACAGAATTAACCCGTCGTATTGTCAGTCGTAGAGCAGTAGTTTTGTTTCAGCGAAATCGAGCTAGCCGGTGGTTAAATCATTAGCCAAAAGAACACTGATCCATAACAAGAGATTGCTGTTTGCAAACTGATTATAAACAAGATCTTTACAAATGTTACTTAATGTAATGACAGCAGGTGCATCAGCTTGACAAAAAAAAAAAAAAAAAAATCAACCGGTTTCTGTTCTCGTCTTTATATTTTTATAAACATACTCACAAGCATATTATTTTTTTTCATTCACTCTCAAACTCCTCCTTTTTTTTTGTTGCTTAACCATGATCTTGAACCTTTTTTTAAGCTTTGCAAACTCTAAACATGAATATTATTTAATCAGTTTCCCAATGTTAACCAAGTCATTTCAGTGAGTAAACTTGTTTCAAACAGAATAACATTTTGAAGATGGCAAATTTACATTTTATTGATGAACTTGTTGATGAGAATCCACATGTTGAATTGAAAATGATAAATTCAGCATTTGAACGACGAATACGTCAATTTGACTTAGTGAACATTGGTTTTAAAGATATAGAACAATTTTTATTAAGTGCTTTTGAACAATATAAAACCAAAATAAATGAGATATTGTTGGAATTTAATACGATAAAGTCATTGGCGTATTTCAGTGCTGAATTTGAAAGAGCATTCCATAATGAGGATGATTTGAGTGAACTGATAGTGGAAAAACGAACGGTACATTTTCCAACCGAAGTTAAGGAAATTTATACAAGTACCGATTTAAGTGAACATTTTCGAATTAATATCATTGGTTATGTAACGAAAAAACTGGATGAGGTTATGTTGGAAGGTTCTGGTTTCACTTTAAGCAAAATTGATAAACTAGGTGTACACATTTTCAAATATGATGCTATACGCGGATCTGGATTTATAGAGCTCCCGAATGCATTAAAAAACAGGAGAGGTATTATTAATTTAAAAAATACATATGATGAATGTTTTAAGTGGGCAATTTTAGCAGCATTACATCATAATGATGTTTCCAATGTGTTTCACAAGAGTGAAACGTGAGTGAATGAATGAGTGATTTATGTTAAGATTTGCATGATTTAATGAATCTAGTGATCATATATTCTTATTGATAAATGAACAATTGTGAAGTGTACAAGTGATTTTAATTTATCATTTTTGAATTTTTTTTGATAAAAAAGAATATAAAAATGAATGCAGGATATTTTGATTTACCTGATTTATTTGAGAATAAATTTTTTTCATGTGCTTTGTGTGAATTACCATTTTTTTACGGACATTGCATTGATATGATTTTTTTTTCGTCAACGAGAACATTTTTCACAACCTATTAATGTTTACGTTCCGCTCGGAGATATAATTGTTGAGATTGTACAAACTTTTCCTGTTCGATAGCTAAGTATATTTATAGAATGAAATGAAATACAGTGTTTGTTGCTAGCAATTATTATTTGATTTATTGATGTTCTCTCTCTCAATTCTTATTCTCAACTAACTACTAAAATGGTGGCAACGGTCAGCTGCCGTTGTCAAGTGTGTTCTCTGAGTTGTGTGCGATGGTGTGAGTGTATTGCTTCTAATAGTGTGAGTGTATCGCTTCTAACACTCCCCCCGTTAAAAAGGTACTTTTTAACCGCTTAGACATGTCTTGTTTTGTTATACTATTTTATTATTTCTTTTGCTTGAATATGCTTTATTCACACCCAACTCTCGGCTTGCACTTGAAGAAAAGAAAAGAAAGAAAAAAAAAAAAAAAAATTTTGGGGTCTTTGAGCTTATAATTATCGCTTTGTGCTGATTTTTGATGCTTCCGTAGCTTCATTGATCCCACTGATCTCAATATTTTGTTTTTGATTTTATTTTTTACAACGCTTGCACTTGGAGAAATTTTATTCTTCGCCTTTTTTGGTTACAAATTTGTCTAGAATAATTTGACCAATTGATCGCATAAAATTCATCTATTTATCCCACCGTATTTTTGCGTATTTGTGAGATTTTTCCTATAAATTTGTTATTGCTTTGATCAGTATTGTTTGCATTAATTATTATTTATTATTATTATTATTTTTTTTTAAATTTGCTCAAATTGATCCATTGCCATTTCATTTCCTATTTTGTTTTTCTATTCGCATACAAAATCTTAGAATGGACGCTTTGATTTGCTTGAAAATTTGTATCATGATTTTGAAAAGAATGTTTAAAATCGCTTGAATAACACATGTGTATATCAAAACTCATTGCTATTATTTTGAAAAGAATGTTTTAGAATTTTATTTACGCATTTTCTTCTTTTTTTTTTTAATTAGGAACAACTGAAGAAAATGCGAATTTGACTTAATTTTTGTTTGCATGAAATTCGACTCAAATTTTTTTTTTAATCTGCTTTGAACATGCTCCCCCCGTATCAGAGAGTTCATGAAAGTTAGCATGCTTGGCTTGCTTATTTACTTTATGTAAGTTTTGCGTAGTCAGAAAGTTCAATGCATTAAACTTTGCTTGATTTATTTGGTGCTTGCTACATTGGTCCATGTTGCTTTTAAGAAAGAAGACAAGTGAGTGAGACGACAACTATTGATTGCTTTTTTTTTTTTTTTATTTATGAATATGAATTATTACGTCGCTTTTTTATTAATACAGACAATACTTATTTTTTTTTTTTTAACGCTTATTTGCACATTGTTTTATTCTTAGCTTAGCTTTTATTACCTGTTTAATATATTAGTATATATATATATATTATTTTTTTTTTTTTTTTACGCTTTGCATAATGCATTGTCTATCCATATTCTGCTTAAATTTCATAAGGTTTTGTCTGATAACGCTTGTCTACACAATAGTGTTCGCATAAGAATATTCAAAATTGCTTCTTTCTTGTTGCTGTTTTTTTTTTTTTTTTTTTACGCTTGGTACAATGCTTTTGTTTATCCATATTGATGCATGAATTTGGTTTTTTACTAATTATTATTCGGATATGAATGTGCTTTGAACGCATTTGCATTTTATTCTTGATCCGATTGGTCATCAACTCTTACTGGGCACAGAGCCGAGTTATGGAACGCTTTTATTCTCCGCATCCTAAAACATTTTCCGCAATATTTATTGCTTGCTTCTTCATCGCATGGTTTTTCATGGCTAGGTTTTAGACATTTATGGCATCGATCGTGTTGGTCTACATATTTCAGCCTTTTTGACAAGTACCAATGTCTGAAAACTTCGCATCGGTATAACGGGTGAATTTCCGGGCATAGGTCGCATTGCAGGTGCACTGGGCATTCCTGCTTTATGTCTGTCCACCGTGCCACCCTTCCACTTTTTTTTCTTTTTTTTTTTTCGAACGCATGTTGTTGAAACGCTTTGACCAGTTCGAATTTAACTGGCTTTTTGCTTTCGCTTAATAAAAAATGTCTGATCGAATGCCATGTTGGAATGGAGTTTTTTGCTTCGTGATTGCTGACGCGTGACATATTCCATGCTTCCAATAAATTTTCGTCCATTTTATTTATTATTAATGCGACGACTATTTTTTCAGCTTCCTTGGTGACGTACGCGTTCCATACGTCAATGCATGTTTGTAATACTTCCATGATGGATGGAAAATCAGCTTTGTTCAGCTCTGACATTTTTGGTAATTGCAATAGTTTCTGCATTGTTACGTACATTTGCATGAAAGCGTCATCGTATAATTCAGATAGTTTGTTTATTGCCTGTGCGTATGGTTCTACTTTTTCCACTATATGTGCTGCTTCCCCCTGGCATAGCTTCTTTAATGCGCTTAACTTTATTGTATCCTCGATACTGTCGTCGGCATTAACCACTTGCATAAAATTGTTTCGGAAATTTAACCATTTCAGATGTGATCCATCGAACGCTTCGCATTGCGTGACAATTTTATTCACTTTTTCTTCTTCTTGGCGCATTTTTTGTTCTTCTATCGCTTCTGCAATTTTTGCTTCGCTTAATTCCGCTTGTACTCTTTTCCGCATTGCTTTTCCTTGTTCAAGCTTTAAGTAAGATGCACGAATTCTCAATTGCGCCTTTGTCTCTAACGATAATTCGGACATCGCAATGATTTCATCTTGAATTTCTTCTTTTCTTGCTTGGCTTACGCTTTCATCTGTTTCAATTGTTGCATATATTTCTTCCAATCTGCCTTCATTTTCCACTATTTTTTTTATTTTTTCTTCGATCATTTGCTTTGACCATTGATTGAGTGATTCTTTGTTTTTCACTTGTTCGCTTATGTCTTTTATCATGCGCAAAGGAAATTTTAACTTGCTTGTCGACATTTTCCTTCGCGTTTGTCTTGAAAACACTGATTTACTGACTTGACTAAAGACAACTACTTTCTATCGATTGTGCAACTTTATGATGCTACTCGTATGAATGCTCTCAACAGAATGTGCTCGATGTCGCGTCGTCGCTATTTCCTTTATTGCATATCAATGTTTGTTCATTTGCCTGTGTTAGTGCCACTTTTGGCAATGTTTAGCGTTGACTTTAATCAAATGAGGCACAAACACATGAACGATATGGTCTCACCATTACAGACATATGACTTAATTCGCAATGGACATTCTGTAGCTTTGTGTTTTGTCACATTTGCTTGCCCTGTCGGTTTTTATTTTGCATTGTGTTTATGAATTTCTCACGCGTTTGCTTTGCCTTGAGATTTTGTATAAACATTGTTTCGAACATGTTATTGTTCTCATGAAATTTGATTTGCAATTTATGATCGAAATCGTTGGCGCATTTATTTCACCCCTAATCTGGTTATTTATTTCGATTATTTTTAAGTAAGCATGATTTTCTTTTTTTTTTTTTTTGGCGACTTGCTTCGTGTTGTTTATTTAATATTTCTATTTGGCATAGATTCGCTTGTGAGAATTTTCATAGAGAATTCTTTAAACCAAATTTCAAATCCTAATTTTTTATTTTATATATTTTTTTTTTTGATATTTCTATTCTTGAACGCTTAGAATGAATCGCCTAGATTGTAGCTTCGTTCTTTAGCCGCTTTAAATTGCCTTTATGCATATAAATCGACTTACACTGATGAATGCTATGCTTGTCTTCGCATGTTAGAGGATTCCTCATGATTTTTCAAACATTGCTTTGTGTTTGAGAACGCATCGAGTAAAAATAGCCTTGTACATTTGTTTATAGAAATGTTCAACTTTACCCTTGTCTGTCAGGTTTTTTATACAAGCAATGTTTAATATCTGCGAAGAAAACTGATAAATAAATAACAACATTGATCGCTTTATATTTGGTTTCCATTTCATAGTTGTTTTTATTTATAAAATTCTGAACGCTTACTGCTTATTCGCTTGTTAGACAATGATTTGCTTTGTTTGAAAATGACAAACATTTTAATTTTGTTTGATGACGCATGATTGTTTGAGTTGTAAATGAATGCTTTAAGTGTTTTGGACTACGTATAAAATTTGTAAATATGGTTGAAAACGCATGTGTTTTTATATGTTATGCAATATGTAGAACTATGCTTAAAGTATCTGTGTTTGAAATTCGCCTTAAAATGTTTTTAGTCAATTTTCGCTTTATTTGTTGTCACTATCATTAACGATTATGTTTCAATATTTGATTTCTTTGTCAAATTTCCGCTTTATTATTTTGACATTGTCGCATTGGTTATTACGCTTAAAATGCCTGCTTAAAATACTCGTGAATATGGAGAAAGGAAAAGGAAAAAAAAAAGAGAAAAAATTAAAATCTTTTCATAACGCTTTGATTATTCCCAATCTTCATCTTCAGCCTGTGTTTGCCTGCTTTCTTTTCCGCACAAGGTGCTATTGTGAAATATTTTATTTGGTCGGCATGCTGGACATGGCAAGTTGCATTTGTCTGTTGCGCATTTACCTTGGTGGTCTGGTCGAAGACATTTTACGCATAATTTTTTGGTCCTGACGTGCTCCCACCGTTGCTCAAATGTCATGTTTATATATTTGTTACATTTAAACTGAGGATGAATGTCGTCGCATAAACAGCAGTTGAGAAAATCAGGACAATTTTTCTTATTTTTTACGCTTTGGAGGTTGCCTTGCGCGGCTCTCTTTCTTTGATTGCTTTTTGGACAATCAGTTTGTGCTTCGAATGATTGCTCTTGGATTGGATCGATTGCATGAACTAACAATTCGCTTCGTAAAAATATCTTTACAGATTCCCATGACGGAATGTGATCAGACGCGTTGCGTTGAACATTTGTGCTTTCATCGTGTTTTGCCCAAGATTCAGCCAAAACGATACGATTTCGTTCCCATGCGCGTGACATTTCATTGTTCATTTTTTCGATCACCGTGAATGTCATAAAGGTGTCGAATCTTTCTAATTGATTCGTTCGCTTGAAAAAAAACTCGCATTCAACCGCATTTTCAATTAATTCACGGATTGTTTTGCTTGATGCCTGTTGAATTACCGGAATTTTTATCAGCTTTTGAACGTAAAATTGTGTTTGCTTGTATACACTTCCGAAAACCGCAATGAGTTTTTCCCATGCTAAACTGTAATTATCTCCATCTAGTTCTGTTACGCTTGCTCTGACATGTTCTGAGCACGCTTGCTTGAGATGCTTAAATTTTTCGTCGTTACGCATGTCAGTGTTATCATGAATTTGTTGCTTAAAATTTTCATGAAACTCCTGCCATCGACTTGAATTTCCAGTGAAAATTCCCCATGTATTTGTAACGCGTATTTCCTCGCTTGGTAGTTCATGGACACTTTTTTCATTTACTGATGATATTTCACTTGTTGATGCCGTTTTTAGTGCTTCCATTTGAACGCGTAATTTTACCTTTAATTTCAAACACAATGCATCGATTTGTTGATTTTCGCTTTCGATGTCGTTGATTTGGTCGGCACTTAACTCGTTATCGCTTAACAATTGCATGCATTGAGTTTCAAAATTGTTGCTTTGGATTTGCAACTGCTTTAGTCGTTCATCAATTTCTTGAATCGCCCATGTTTTAAGAATGCTTTTATCATCGACTTGCTTTTGAATACGCTTGAATGTATCAATGTATAACTGTCGCATTTTTAACGCTTTTTGATCTTGCTTATTTATTTGATTTTCGTTTAAATCTTCGTTTGGCATCTTGTACTGTTTTGCGTAAATATTCACTTCACTTTAACGAGTGTAAATTTTAATTCACTTTACTTTAACGAGTGTAGATTTTAGCTTATTTCACTTCTTTTTTTTTTTTTTTAGTAATTGTATCAATTTTTCCTTTGAGATTTGAACTGCTTATGTTTTGACTGCTGTCTACAGTATGAATGTTCTAGATGTAAATTCTTGTGTTCTGTATGCCATTTCTCATTCGTTTAGCTGTGTGAGTGCCTATGTATGTTGTACGCTATGTTCACACGTTTCTTTATTTGACAATGTGAGTTACTTTGCTTATTGTATATCACTGAGTCAGTCACGTTGATATGTCTACACACCCAGCACAACGATTGGAAATATATTCAATAGTGTGCAGTGGCTGCTGAACAATTTACGCTTCATTTTTTCTTTTACTTTCTTTGTGCATGAAATCTCAATTTGTATGCTTGCTTTAATTTGACGCTTCGTTATTTTCATTATTTATTTATTCTTTAGCAAAACGCCTTGTTGAGTCTAAACGTTCTGACTCTCTCTTTCTTAGATTGTATTTACTAATTATTTTTGATTGCTTGCACTCTTTTTCTCCCATTGCCCTCGTCATTTTTTTTTTTTTTTTTTAACGCATGTGCTTTTCTTATTCTTTCACACAACTTGCATTAAGCATTCATGCAGTTACATGTCTGCGTGCCGGTATATGACTTGTATGTCAGCAGTGCCAGCAAGTGTAAGAAATGAGAGCATCGAAATGACAAGTATAACGGAAAAAGGAGAGAAGAAAGAGAAAAGAAGAAAGAAAACAACAAACTGTATTGGGACTTGTTGGTCCAATGTCCAAAACTTGATGATTATTCATTATGTCATCATCATTTGTCACTCGTTTTTTTTTTTTTTTTTTTTTCAACGTAACTGAATTTTTGAACGCATTATTTTTTGGACGCATATATTTGGGAGCATGCTTATTTGCTTTCAAAACTTCATATGAATGCCTCTTGAAAACGCTCAAAATTTATTTTCATTAGGTTATCGCTTTTTGAATGGTTTGATTATTTGGAAACAAATTTGTCACTTGCATATTAACTTTACGCATTTCTTTTTTTTTTTTTTTTTAGCTTAACAATTTGACAAATTTGACCATGTTGATTCTGAAGCGTGCCTGTATATCGCTTGTTACCTTTTTTTTTTTTTTTTAAATCTCAATCGACACATTCATTCTTCACCAGGCCTCCTATCTTGAACGCATATAAAACCATATTGATTGAATCCTTTTTTGTGACAATATGTACCACTTTCAAGCGCATGACTTGGTTTCACATCTGATCTTTATTATCAATTTGATACCATATCGATCGAAATTTGCGCTGTGAACTGCTTTGCCTGCTTGACATGTTTTATTTTATTCCAAAGGGAACAAATGTATGGATTCAACACGCCCTGACTAACGGAAAACATGACTACTGTGGGAATCGTATCGAATGAACGCTTCATGATTCAATTAAACAAAAACGCCACATGATTCATTTTTGCGCAAATTCTTTATGCTTGACCTTCCACTACACTATTCCTCTTTTTTTTTTTTGAATTGCCTAGAAAACATTGTTACGCTTAAAATGTTTAATGCCGCTTTTTCTTCTTTTATTATTATTATTTTAATCTGGAACGCATATTTCTTTTACGCTTAAACGCAATGGATAGAACTCTGCTCAACGCATTTTCCAAATTGAACCAAAATTGCATTGATTCTTATTATTATTTATTGTTATTATTTTTTTTTTTTAAATTTCATGCTAACGCTTCTTTTTTGTAGGCTGAGACAGTGAATGACGCATTGATTTTGTATCGCTTGAAAATCTTTCTCATGTACCTTTTCATGCATGTTTGTTCCATGTTTCTATTATGGTTAAAGTGTTACGCATTATACATCTTATTAACGCATAAATCAGAATGAAAATAAAATTATGAATCTTAGAAATCATGAATCTCCATACTTTCAATTTTCAAAACCATGAATCAAAAAAAAATCATGAAAAGCATGACGAATCTCGTGCACCGGCATTCAAATCTTCGCTTATACTGTTGGCTTTTTTTTTTTTTTTTTTTTTTTAGTCGTATGACTTGAACGTGTATTGCCTGTGTATGCTCGGTCTAACGGATTTTTTGTTCACCGATAAACATTTATATGACGCATTGATTTCTTTTTGTGATTGAACGAGAATCGGAAAAGAGATAATAATGTTTATTCGATTTGATTTGGCCTATTTATTTCTATTTATTTGGTGTGTGTGCTTGTGCCTTGCCATCGTTTTATGTGTGATCTGGTTCCACGCATTCATTATACTGTTAGAATTTCAACGACTCTAAACAACGCTTTGTTTTGCCTTGCAATGACCTGTTAAGTCTGATCACCGACTTGTCATGTACGTTTGCATGGCATGCTTGTTTATTTTTCATTTTCATCACACATTTTTATGGCGCATCATGCTTTTGCCCGACACACTTTGTATTTTATCAAATCGCTCCTCGTTCACTTCTCCCCCCCTTTTCTTTTTTCTGTTCATAATTTGAACTGGAATATTGTATTGGTTTGATTCTCAAATTTACATTGCTTTCTACTTCGCTTGAAATGCAATGTGTAGAACTCTAATTAATGGACTTTTTAACGTAACGCGTAGAATTCTGATTTGAAAATCGAACAAAATTTGCATTGAAACCAAAGAATTCTGGTTGACGCATTTTTGCTTTTGTCGCGTAATGGCGAGAGAATAGGAAAGAGAGAACTAAAAAAAAATATTTTTAAATTAAAAATATTTATTAAATATTTCATTGATTTTATTACGCTTAAAAATGTAACGCCTAGAATTCTAATTACTCAATGCAATTATTTGATCAAAATTGTATTGATTCTTGTTACGCTTAAAAATGTAATGCGTAGAATTCTGATGAACGCATTTTTTGTTTAGCATTTGTCGCATAATTGAGAGAGAAATGGAGAGAGAACCAAAATAATGCTTATTTGATTTGATTTTTTGCTTGTTGTGTGTGCTCGCGTTTTGTCATTGTTTATGATTGCTTTAAAATGTGTGTGCTATGATTTCTTGCATCGCATTTATTGTACCGTTATGGAAATTTCTCAGACTGCTTGGTGTCAGTATTTCAAACAATGTTTCGCTTTGTTTTATTGCTTTGCTTTGCGATAATTTTGACTACACTCGGTCAGAAATTCGCTTGGTACATTTGCTTACTTATACAATATTTCTCTTTTTTTTTTTTCGTTTCTGATTGTTGTATTCTTGATTATTCGAACGCTTATTTGTCGCAAAAAATTTATTTACTTTTTTCTTCCTTTACGCTTCAATGCATGCTTAACGGTTTTCAATCAAGAAAAAATAAAATGTCCATTTTATTTCTTATACATCGGATATTTGATACGCATTAATCCGTTTTTGCACTGAATTATGAAAAAAAAAACAAACAAAATTCCGACGAACAAATACACAACACAGCACAGACAGAATTTCAAACACTTAAAAAAAAAAATTTCATTTGATCACATTCGAAGGACCATGTTCGATAGCTAAGTATATTTATAGAATGAAATGAAATACAGTGTTTGTTGCTAGCAATTATTATTTGATTTATTGATGTTCTCTCTCTCAATTCTTATTCTCAACTAACTACTAAAATGGTGGCAACGGTCAGCTGCCGTTGTCAAGTGTGTTCTCTGAGTTGTGTGCGATGGTGTGAGTGTATTGCTTCTAATAGTGTGAGTGTATCGCTTCTAACAATATGGATGAATTTATGAATCAATCTACCGGATCAAACGATTCAGCTGATGAACTACGTACAATGCACGATGCTTCAAAGGCATGCTTGCTTTCTCTCACTAAACTTGGAATTAAAACAGATGAACACACCGAAGTCTTAACATATGTTTTAGTTCGCAAATTGTCTCGACAAACTCGTTTCGAATGGGAGAAATTTCTCGGTAAATCAACACACATTCCTACCTTTGATCAATTTGCCGATTTTCTTGACGCTCGTTTTAGAACATTAGAGGCAATGGCACAATTATCATCAAAAGCTGATACGAAAAATTCATCAACGTTTTCCAAATTAAACCAGCAGCCATCGCATAAGCCACATGCACGCAAAGAAGTGAAAACCTTTCATGTTTCAACTAAAAATCTAAAATGTGCATTATGTAAGCCGGATCAATATCATTTATTAAGAAAATTTCCTCGTTTTCTTCAATTATCTCCATCAGAGAGAAAACCTATTGTTGATTAAGAAAAATTATGTATCAATTGTCTCGGTCATCTGAATTCAGTGGCTTGCACAAGCACTCACACTTGTTTCACATGTGGTGGAAAACACCACACACTGTTGCACTTTCAAAAATTGACGCATCCATCTACTTCAAAGAATCAATCTGCAGTCAACGCAATTTCAACTCAGTCCAATGATATGATAACGCTTCAAGTTCAATTGAGTGCCAATAATTTAGTACATTCAACAAAATCAGTCTTACTTGCTACTGCATTAATCAATGTTCCGGATGTAAATAATCAATTCATTCGTCTACGTGCATTAATTGACCAAGGATCTCAATATTCCATCATCACTGAGCGTGCAGCTCAACGTTTAAAACTTCCAGTCATTCCAATTTGTGTTGGTTATAAGCCAATGGGCGCCACACAATATAAAATTGCTGATAAAGGATTAAATATCAATTGCCATTCACTCATCGATCCGGATTTTTATATTAATGCTACAGTAGCTGTTCTACCGTCCATCTCTTCTGAATTGCCACTATCTCAAATCAATACAAATTCATGGAGTCATATCAAACATTTACCTCTTGCTGATCCATATTATTCAAAACCGGGACAAATTGATTTACTTCTTGCCGGTGACGTATATGGTAAAATAATTGAATGTGGTTTATGTAAGGGAAACGACGGTGAACCCATTGCTCAAAACACTGCCCTAGGGTGGATCTTATCCGGTGAATACGCACACCAAAATCATGTAGTTGCTTTTCCGTTGACCGAATCGTTTCATATGTCAACCATAGACATCGGTAGATATATCAAAAAATTTCACGAATTGGAAGAAATTCCAAACGAAAAAACTTTATCACGTGAGGATGCTTGGACTGAAGAATTTTTCAAATCAACGACCATTCGTCAAAACAATGGAAAACTCATGGTGCGTTTACCATTAAAAACGCATTTTGATTCGTCAACTAAATTGGGCAGTTCTTTTGATTCTGCATTAAAACGTTTTCATGCACTACAACTATAGATGTGCCAAATCGATATGTTAATAAAAATGTTATTATCATAATAATTTATTAGCTTGTTATTATTTATTAGAATCGATCTTAATAATGTTATTAACATGTTTATTATTTATTATAATAACGAAGTTAATAAACGCTATTTGCAATTTTGCAGAATGAGTAAAAGCAAGATAGCATGAGATCGAAATTTACCAATAGTGATTTGAGCGATAAAAAATGCGCATTTTATCAAATCGAACATACCAGATGAAATGGCATGTAAAATACTACACCAGAATAGAAAAATTTTTTTTTTGATTTTTTTTCGATTTTCAGCGATTTTCAATTAGTCGCAATAGAAGGTTGTATGAAAACAATGAAAAGCCATTGGATGTGTTTGTTCTTTGTATCACACAGACTCACGACAACACAATCCTAACCGGCTTCAAATGATTTCATGAAACTGACTCATACAGTTTTCATACAACCTTCTATTGCGACTAATTGAAAATCGCTGAAAATTGAAAAAAAAATCAAAATTTTTTTTTTTTTCAATTCTGGTGTAGTATTTTACATGCACATTTCATCTGGTATGTTGCTCGCTCCGCGAGTTTTTTATAATTTTAATGTGTAATTTTTATAAGTTTTAATTTATTTTTTTTTTTAATTTTTTTCCCGACTTCAAGTCGTTATTTTGAAAAAAATGAGTGATGGTGTAAGAGAATGTTATTATTACCAGTGATGGTGTATTTTAGTTTTCATTTGGATTCGTTTGATTCGCAATTTCAAAAACCGCCATATCATTCACTTTGTTAATGTATTTACAGATATATTTAATTGATTTCACAGAATTGCATACTTCAACATTTATATGCGCATTGAACATTTTCGATAATAGAGGATTATATGGCACTACCCATCTATTATCAATATCTATATTAATATTCCGTAATATTTTAATAGTTTTTTGACCGCCATCTTCTGGTTTTCTTCTGCGATACAGCGGATAGCCATCTAAGCCAGTTTGAGTTTCTTGAAGAAATTCCCTTGGATATCTTTTTGTACATATTTTGTTTTTCATACATGGTGAAGTTGGATTTAATACTCCACATGGTCCATGAATCATATGTTTACACACAATGTCAAATAATACTTCATCTTCATTTGGATTTGGTAATTCAGCGGCAATTATATCATCGATTTGGGTTGATTCTAATTTTTGTTCTAACCAGATTAAAATGTGAGCGTGGGGTAAACCCCTTTTCTGCCATTCTACTGAGTACATCCAACACTGAGTTTCTCCAAATATATGACTTTTCACAATTACATTCATAAATCTTATTAACTTCTGTTTAAAAACTCTTGCTGTAATATCATGTCGGTCTGCTGGAGATTGCGCATTTAAAAGTAGAGCATTGATTTCAGACCACTTTGGATTACATGTAAATGTAAATAAATCTGGTCGACCATATTGTCTTACATATGTAAGAGCATCTTGAACATTCTCTTGCATGTGCCTTGGACTTCCTATATACGTGGCTGGAAGTATCACCATTTGACCAATTTTATTTGCATTTCCATCATTATTGATTGCATCACGCAGATGAATATAATCTTCTACACGAAGTTTCTTTTGATTTAAACGAATAAACAAAAGTCTTTCAGTTTCAATTTTTGCGTAGACATCCACTATGAACTGATGAAATAGTGCTCGACATTTCAGAATATGATTCGATTGATTAGCTCTTATCATTATACGATGCGCGTAAAAATCTTTTGAGGATACCTTTAAAAATGATTATTGTTAATGTTTTGTTTTTTGAAATTAATTATGCTTAAGTATTAATTAATGCTACGAACTTTTTTATCATTTGTTACTCCTGTTGTTGGATTTGTTTGCATTATTTTAAAATGATACCCATCATCTCCTTTTGGAAATATTAAAGGATATTGAAGAGCATCATAAGAGCGATGTGTTTCAGTTACATGTTGTAGGCCTGAACTTCTCTATTAATATAATATCTCACTTCCACACTCTGTTCCCACCATGACAATTGCAACATCATTTACAGTCGGAGCATTATAACGTCTTTCGTGTTCTCCAGATGGTGTTTTATCCGCTTTAATTATAACTTTATAATCATTAGATGGCATTTTTTCTAATGCGTATTTAAATAAATTGATCAAATGATTGTGTTCATGAAGTAATTTTTGCAAATTTGAAATTATTTCGCGTTTTGTTCCACGACCTATTGCACAACGCTTATCAGTTTCGATGTCTTGATCACCCATAAAATAAATTTGTAAAAATTTTGAATCATAGTTTATAAACATAGTTCATCCATTTCCCCAATAATAACATTTGGATGCACACTGCATATAAAAATGATTATATAAATTTTAAAAAATTCCACTTAAAAAAAATTACAAACCTATAATCATAATTTTTTTGATAATTAAATGCTTCCAATTTCAAATTTGACCATTCCATTCTTCTTATCATAGTAGTTCTATTACGATTTTCTGAAAGCCTATTTTCACGAATGTTAGTAGTTTCAGCAGCTCTTGTACAACGATTTCTATTTTTTTAGTCTATTTCTAATATCGTAGTTTCCTCTTTCATTCATTCGATTTATTGTAAGCCTATTTTCACGAATATCAGTAGTTTCAGCAGCTCTTGTAACACGATTTCTAATTCGATTTTTAGTAAGTCTATTTGCATGAATATCAGTAGTTTCAGCAGCTCTTGTAATACGATTTCTCATTCGATTTATTGTAAGCCTATTTTCACGAATGACAGTAGTTTCATCTACTCGTCTTACAATATTACGCTGATTATGATTGGACGTTTGTTCATTCTTTCTTCTTCGTTTTTCATTGTTGGTTCGTCGTACTTTTCTTCCAAGATTGGCTTTTTTTTTTAGCCATGTAAAAAATTCAAATCACTTTCATTAAAACCAAACCGAAATTAATATTTTGATTTAATGTGAATTGAAAAATTATTACATAGGCAACATCGTTATTTTGAGTCCAAGACCTTTTCAATGGTACCTCACATTTCCCGATGGTCATCCATCATGTTTTACATGGTTTACCACGGTCATCTTGGCTATCCTGGTCAATCATAATGGCATATCACTTTTTAACTCAGTCATCATGGTCAGCCATCATGGTCTACCACGATTTAACACGGTCATCCTGGTCAGTCATAATGGCCAGCGTGGTTGACCAAAAATTAAAATGGTCAGCCATCATGGTTTATCATGTTTTAACATGGTCATTATGGTTGTTCTGTCATGATAAGAGTACAAAATACATAAAAACTAACATAAAAATCACGTTTTTTACTAATGTTAGGACGATGATAGACCATGATGACCGACCATGGTGCTTTAAACCCTCTCTGGTCCAAGACCTTTCTAACGGTACCATGATGTCCCGGATCGGTTGAGCCGTTTGGCCGTATACCGGCCACAAACATATAGATACATACATACATACTTTCACTTTTATATATATAGATAGATAATAGATAATAGATAATAAACATGTTAATAACGTTATTAAGATCGATCTTAATAAATACTAACCATCATAATACACTTATGAAATCGCAGAAACAAAGCGATTCCAAAATCAAGCCAATTGTATCGATTAAATCCGTTCATCGACGATAACAATTTATTCCGTATCAATGGACGATTACAAAATGCATTCATGAACTTCGAAGAAAAATTTCCAATAATTTTACCATCAAATCACCGAATCTCTACTTTATTGATTGATCATCACCATCGACTCACATTACATGGTGGTCCACAAATCACTGTAAACCAAATCCATATGATATTCGCGCATCAAAAGGTCGTGGTCATATTTCATATAAATGATATGTTGCAGTGTTTGTATGTATGTCAACGAAGGCCATTCAATTTGAAGCAGTAGGCGATTTGACTAGACAAAGTTTTCTGCACGCACTAGATCGTTTCATTGCTCTTCGGGGTTTTTGTCATGATTTATATAGCGACAATGGAACTAATTTTGTTGGTGCCTCTAACGAAAATCAACGATCATATAACGATTTCGAAAAAAACATTTCAAAAGAAATCATACCATTTTTGACTGATCGGAAAATTCAGTGGCACTTTAGCCCACCTACAGCACCACATTTCAACGGTCTCGTTGAAGCTGCATCAATGAAATTTCATCTCTCAAGGGTCATTGGAACTTCAAAACTAACATTTGAAGATTTTTCTACAGTTCTCACTCGTATCGAAGCAATTCTCAATTCACGACCTATTTCACCAATCAATGATAACCCAAATGACTTCACTGCATTAACACCTGGTCATTTTCTAACCGGTGGAACACTACTTTCACGACCAAAACCACCAACCGAAATTATTCCGGTTAAACGTTATCAATTAATGGAACAAATGATTCAACATTTTTGGCATCGATTCAAAGGAGACATTTTATCATCAATGCAAATTCGTAGAAAATGAGCAGAAAAACAACCAAATCTAAAAGAATGATTTAGTCGTTATCAAAGATCATCGTTTTCCCGTTGGTCATTGGCCTATGGGTCGAGTGGTTTCTTTGCATCTAGGCAAAGACGGTTTAGTCCGCGTCCAAGGGGAAAAGTACTAGAAAGAGCAATCCATTCTAGTACAAAAAAATCCCGAAAAATCCCATCAAATAACATTCAATTGTCTTACTAAAATAAAATACACATACATTACTCATGACACATTATGACTTGTCAAACTCCCAATATAGTGAGATATTTTTGTATTTAAATATGATTTGTGTTTGTTGTGTTCCATTCAATTTCAGAAACAAATTTGAAAAATATTGATGATTCAATTTTATTTCCATCTTAATTTTCAAATCTTTTTCTGAAATTAAATGGAACACATCAAACAAAAATGACATTTAAATACAATTCACTATACTGGGATTTTGACAAATCATAATGTGTCAAGAGTAATGCATGTGTATTTTATTTTAGTAAGACAATATTGCATGTGATTTGATGGGATTTATCGGGATTTATTTAGTACTAGATTGGATTGCTCTTTCTAGTACTTTTTCCCTCGCGCGTCTCTTCAATTCGAACGAACGGTGGTATGCTTGACAGGCCGATTGCAAAGTTAGGTTTGGTGCCGGTCAGCGACCTCGCAAGTGATAATACAAATCAAAAACAAAACATTGCTTGTGATGCCGTTCAGGACCATAAATGACTCGCCATTTGGATGTTTTTTGAGCCACAGAAAAATGGCCAGCCTCACTAATTTGCATGATGCTGTTCGAAATGATTCAAACGGTTTAGTTAAAGATATGTTTCGGCGTTTTCAATGCTTAGCTTTGTTGCCACCTGAACAGATTGAAACCGTTTTTTTAAAACTGAGTCAAGACGCCCTAAAGCTGTGCGAACATTTCGCACCATTTATTGATTACTTTTATAATGAATGGATTCACCACCATTGTAAAGCCACAACATTTTTCCGTTTTTCTCAGAGGAACTCGAACTACAAGCGCAGCTGAATCATTCAATGCCAAAGTCAATAAAGCATTCAAAACGCATGGAAACTTTTTCCATTTTTGTGAAAAACTGCAATTGGAAAAACTTGTTTCAACTGAAGATCTTGAAAAATATGTGAATGGAACGATTCCAAGAACGTATCAAAGGCCATTTCTCAAGAAACGTTCTGAATTGATTAAGAAGTATTCGATTCTTCTAAAAACCGGACAAATGGACCCATATTTGTTCTTGAAAACTATGGCAAATATCAAAAACAAAATAATTTTTTCCGACACAGATATTTCACTACACAGCATTGAAGTTGAATTTTCTGTACAAAATGAGTTGATACTGTGAAGTTGCTAATTTAGTTTCAACAGAGAATGAATCTGTTGTCATTGAAAATGACGACGAAGTTTTGAATGAGCTGGTGTATGCGCATAATGAGAGTCCACTGAACGTTAATACAATAGCATCTGACAACGAAGGTTATGGCGTTGATAAGATGTTTCAAACCGAAAAAGCATACCACGGTGAATATTATTTTATTTTTACCAGTTTTTTAATGATTTTCAATTCACTTTTTGAAAAACCAAAAAATCTTTCTTTTCTGGAATAGGTAACGACATAGCTGAAGATTCCATTGAAATCGTTTCAACAAGGCGTACTCGATCAAGCAAACGTAAGGCCTGGGAAATGGAAAATGATCCAAAAAAGAAAGATTCTTCAAATAAATCGAAGCCACGATCCAAACAACGAACGAATTTGCGATCAAATAAACGATTGAGAATTAATGATATTATGCACGTGGCTGACGATAGTGATGACACTGATAATACGGAAATATTCGTTAGCATGACAGACAAGGGATCTATTTTATCCGAAATTGAGAAAAAAATTTATGAAATTAAAACTCATGGACTCACTTCGACAGGAAGCAAATGCGTAATTTGCTGCAAGGCCAAACAATCTACGGTTTTATTGCCTTGTCGGCATCAAGTAACTTGTGACCAATGCTGGATTATTTGGTCAGATGGATCTAATCCAGATTGTCCAAAGTGTAAAAAAAAAAGTAAAACAAACAATCAATGTATTCACAGAATGAAATGTGCGAAGCGACGATGTTACTGTGTGCAAATGCGGACTGTGATTCAAATTTTTGACAAAAATTTAATAATTTCTTAATGTGACTATGCTGTTTAAAGTAAATAAGATTTAATGTTTAGATTGAAAATAATTGAAAATGAATGCGAAGTAAAAATGTGATCAATGAAATAAGAGCGATTAGAAGAAAAGCGTATCTAAATATCTTAAACCAAATCACAACAGGTGCATAAATATATTTAAAAAATTTTATGTGAATCTGAAATTAAAGTAAAAAAAATCTGTTTGCATTTAATTTGAGTGAATAAAAAAGATGAAAAAAATAATAATTCATTTTGATACATTTGCGGGCTTAGATCATTTGAAAATTTTGAAATTGGATCAAAACAAGCTCCGTTTAATTCCAGCAAATAGTTTTGCCCCTTTGATTAGATTGGAAATCATACGTTTGAGCCATAATTCAATTGAAATTATTCCAGTTGAGTTATTTGCAATGAATGTAAGGTTACAGTATTTATACTTAAATGATAACGCTCTTGAGTGGATATTTGGAGAAGTAACGTTTCGACAAATTTAACGACAAATTTGGAACACATTGAATTGGCAAACAATCAACTTCAGAAAATGCAAAATTTAACGCGTTTCGAGAGATTGACTTTTCTCAATTTGGCCAATAATAGTATAACTGATATTGTTATTAATTCTTTTTCCAAAATGAATCGCTTAGAATTATTGAATTTGCAAAATAGTGGGCTTTCTTTGGTTTATTTTCACACAAATTAAAACTAAAATTCATTGATATTTCATTTAACAAATTGAGATATATCGATTTTAAAATGTTTGTTCCGATGAAAAGCCTAATGACACTTCATTTGGATGGAAATTTTCTTAATAAAATGGACGTGAAAGACATAAGAAAAATATTTCCGTCTATTTCAAAAATTAGCATTTTGGAAAATAATTGGTATTGTTATGATTTGGCGTCAATTATAAAACACTTAGAAAATTATGGTATTTCATTTGATTCAATTGAATTGACAATAGATACGCAGAATGTTAAAGGTATTCCCTGTAGTACTAACAGCGAAAACAGTACTCAAAACGTAATCACTATGCAAGAAGGCGAAGTTTCACTAACAAACCATTCGGAAAAGAAAAAAACAACATATGCAAGTGACATCTAAAGAATTGATAGACAAGGCTCAAGTAAGGCATATGGACTTCATCAAATTATTCGTCAATTGAAATATGATATTGAAAATACAATTAAAGGTTCCAACGATGCTGCCAACAAAATTGAAAGTATATTGAATTTATTATAATGAAAAGTGCTGCAATAGCTCAAATTGATTGAATTGTCAACGATAAAAATAATGAATATATTATTAAATTTTGTTCCAATTCTATTTTGTATACACTGCTGAGAGAAATTGAAACGAAAAATACATTAATAATATAAATTGTCTACTACAATATATAAATCCCATTAGATTCATGGAAAATAACTTTGCTTGTCATTTGGTTGATTGTAATAAATTGGATAATTCACAACCTTCATATAAAAGAGGTTGTAATTTGACAATACAATCAATAGGTTTGCAATAGGTTTTAATATAAAAATAAAAAGAATTAGGAATATCTTCTCAGTAAATAATTGTGGAAATAATTTATAAAAATAAAATACGGAAATACTTTATAGAAATAGTAAATATTTCCACAGGTATAAATTCAGATAACCCTAGAAATTAATTCCAACAACTAGAAATTATCCGCACAGGAATTAATGCGCACAGGAATTAATATGTTCAACATTATTATAAAACAATTAGTTTCTTCCAATAGAAACTCCATTCAGTTTGCTTTGTTTTTTCGTTCATTTAATTGCATAAAGTATTAAATTGATTTAGAGAAATTTAGATAAAATCAAATGACGATTTTCTGATGTTGCAAAAATTGTTAATCTAATTGCAAATTTAGCTTAATCAACTACTTTAAATTAATTAAAACCGGTCAAAGATATAATTTTGAAAATTGATAAATGAACTTCATAGAAAATCATCAATAACAAACAAACTTGTCATAGTCCGGGAGAATGTTGTGATTTGACATTTAAAATTTGCTATAAGAGAACAGACTCTAATTTATACTACAATGAAATATGAATTTAGTTTTTAGTTCAGTTGAGCTAAGACACCACAATAGAATAGACGTTCGTATTTTTTCACACACATACACTTGTTCCATTCACTGACTTTCTCAATTCCATTTAAGAAAATTTATTCTAAACTCAATCACAATCAAAACATACACATATAAATTATAAATAAAAGCGGTGAAATAGTACAGCCCTGTCGGAGACCATTTCGCACTTCAAACCATTCACTCAATTCCCCATCCACTCTCACAGCCGCTTCACAGCATTTATACAAACTCTTAATTGCCCCAGAAGAAAACCATTCACTCCGTATTCACTCAAATCTGACCACAAATTAGCTCTCGGTATACAATCATACGCTTTTTGTAAATCGACAAAACATACATACATATCCTTGTTTCTTTCATGGAATCTCTCCATTAGTTGTCTCATGCAAAAAATTTGATCTTGACATCCGCGCATCGGTCTAAAGCCCGCTTGGTTTTCATCCAAGAGCGATTCGACAATAGCTCTGGTACGTTTTTCTAAAATTGCACTGTAAACTCTTCCGACAACACTCAATAGAGAAATTCCACGATAGTTGTTACAATCTCTGTTGCTACCCTTCTTATGGAGTGGTGAGATAACTGCACCTCTCCATTCCTTCGGGACAACTGATGAATTCCACGCTAGATTGAACAACCGATGTAACCATCGAATCCCTACTGAACCACTACAAATTAAATATTTATTCCTAATCTCATCCACTCCCGCTGCTTTACCCCAACTTAATTTCCTAACCGGCAGCTCTATCTCACCTATGCTTATTTCCTCCACTTCAATCTCACTCACACTTTCATTCGCGCTAACATTCTGATCCACTCCGTTTTCAACATTCAAAAGTTCCTCGAAATATTCTCTCCAACGTTTCAATACATTCTTCCTACCAATCGCTAACCTAGGGGGATCTATCTCTTGCGAATGCTGCGAATCAATTCGAATGTTCATAGCAAATTGCAAATGTCTCACGAATGCGAATGCGAATGCGAATGCGACCATGACACTTTTGGCATCCATTTTGCGACTGAATGAGATTTATCAATGGTTCACGCATTCGCAATCATCACATTTAAAATGTATGTACGCATTCGCAATTAATTCGCAAATGATTTGTATGAAATTTGCAAATGGATACGAATTTTTCGCATAGATAAAAGCCCCTAGTCGCTAACTCCCCTGCCTTATCTAATACAGCACCCGGTGCTTGTTTTTTACCACCATTACGGATGTTAATGACCACCTTAGACCAGAAAACTTTATTCCTCTGCTGCCCTGCTTCTTCTAAATCATTGCCGAATTTCACCCATTCACCCTCCTTAGCTGCTCTCACCAACTCAAATTTCTCTTCTAATCTAGCTACATATGCATTCACTACTCTTTCACTCTTCAATTCAATAACTTTCACTCTATTGGTTGGCTTTTGGAATACGTAGTTTGCTTGCAACCAAGTAATGATCGGAATCCAGACCAATACTTCTACACACACGCGTATCTGTAACTATTTTGCGCAAACTATCTTCTACGATTACGTAATCGAGAAGAGATTTCCGATTCTGGCCAGGATTTTCCCATGAATACATGTGGATTTTCTTATGTTTAAAAAATGAATTTGTTATCACTAAATCTGAACTCTTGCAAAAATCCAACAATCTCCCTCCATTACCATTCGCTTCCATATCTTCCCCAAAATGGCCTAAAATATTCGCAAAATTCTGATTATCTCGAGCATTGAAATCCCCTAGCAAAATCACGTTCTCATTTCCCTTACGATACACAATATCATTCAAGTCACCATAAAAATCATTCATCTTTTCTGCATTCGTACCTTCACACGGAGAATACACACTTACGAAACGATACACTATAAAAAAAAAAATAAAAAAAAAAACAAAAACAAAACAGAATGCTATTTATAGATAGCATTCAGTTACATTCGCATGCGTAACAAATTATTTCAAATTCAGAAAAAGAATTAATTTGAAGCTAATATCTTTTAGACCAAGAGCCCTAGAACAAATTACTTTTTTTCTGGTGTACGGCAGATTTCCATTGAATTAACATCTTCTCACAATATTCTATCCGTTGTGCATCACTTTTTATATTTTAATTGGGCGGATTGATTTATTCACGGTTTTATTCGCGCTACACCAGAAAGTATACTTTTTTTTCTCCAATACGGCAGATTTTAGTGTCATTTGATTTGTTTTGATTTATTTAGCTAAGAAATAATAAAATCTGCCGTAAAGAGTGGGCGATTTTATTTGAAAATATTGAAAATATTTGCATGCAAGTTCCATTGATTTCAAATGCATTGAATAATATAATGCCAAATGTCAATTCTGTGATGAGTGCGTTCAATACCTTATGAAAAATTACAATATCAATGGAATTTGCGTGCAAATATTTTTAATGTTTTCAAATAAAATCGCCCACTCTTTACGGCAGATTTTATTATTTCTTAGCTAAATAAATCAAAACAAATCAAATGACACTAAAATCTGCCGTATTGAAGAAAAAAAAGTATACTTTCTGGTGTAGCGCGAATAAAACCGTGAATAAATCAATCCGCCCAATTAAAATATAAAAAGTGATGCACAACGGATAGAATATTGTGAGAAGATGTTAATTCAATGGAAATCTGTCGTACACCAGAAAAAAAGTAAATTGTTCTAGGGCTCTTGGTCTATTTATGGAAACAACAGAAAGGACAATTAATCAATAAGTTTCGAGAATTTGGTACATTACCAAAAGAAGGCCAAGTTAATTTATGCCTTAAGTGAAGTTTTTTTTTTATTTTTTCGTCTCATTAATGACCAAATTTTGTGTATGATTATTTCATAAAGTTAGCGGTTTATTTTAATCAAACTTTCTTCTTTCATCTTTTTTGTGCACAAGTGCCGACAGAATCGACTTCTTATTTAGGGCCAAAACCGGAGATAAATATGACGTAGTCCGTAAGCCGGTTTCGGAGTTACAAGAGGACCAAATTATCGTCACACTCTACGTCGAATTGCTTGAAAGCATTACAATTTACAACTACAAAACGTATGAAAAACATTACAAAATTCCTACTTGGGATATAGGTGGTCCAGGTATAGTTGTTTAACTCGACGAGTGTAAATTTGGCAAAAGGAAATATAATCGAGGGCAATTTTCGTAAAAATTAAAACAAATATTTTTAAATTTCATTTTTCTAGACTCTATGACATTAACTAATTTTTCCAACTTGTCTACATGGAACTTATATACTGCATCATTCGGTTCGTTTTTTGGATTTTGATGCTTTGCTGTTTTTCGTATCGTTAAAATAATTTCTTTGACCGCTTTTGTGAAAGCATTATTTTTAGAATGCTTTGTGATAAATGGTAGACCTTCAAATAGACTGTAAATCTTCCGAAATGAACATTTTGCCCTGTGAAATTGAATGAAATGTTTCACGTATTTTAATATAAAGCAACTAATACAATATTTTATTTACTGCCCTGCAGTCAAACATTGGAAAGCTGTGAAAAAACTTTATTGACAGGAGTTACCTTTGTCCTGAATTGAAAAATTGAACCCATGCGTTTTGTCCATCAATTATTGTGACAATTCCCGGCCAAGTTGCATATCCCCGAACGTGAGCGAAACAAAAATCACCCACTAAGGGTGGTAATTTATCTTGCTTTGCAGATTTTTTAACAACCCCTTTCTGACCATTTCTCAGAGATGGCGTAAGAAACATGAATTTCTTTGCTAAAGCGACTTCAAATTCATTAAATTTTTGTGAGAAAAAGTAAACTGGGCTATGATTTGAATTATTTGTGCATATCAATTTAAACTTGTGTGATGACGCGGCACTTTTAGCTTTTGGAGAAAACAAAGCGGACTATTCAATGACATTTTTGTGTGCTTTGAATACTAAAGGTTCAACAGATGGCTCCTGTGATATGTTAAATGAATTTAAGTGTATTTATTTTTCTGCACACAATACAATATTTCTCGATACATTTTATTCTATATATGGAGACTTGAGTGTCACTTGACGGAGGTTAAAGCGAATTTTTCATACTATTATCAATGTTACGGCATTCAATGCACTCAAAGTTCGGAGAAAACTCATAATTTCTATGTGTGCATGGATATAACACTATAAAGCCATAGGGCTCAATGTAAAATTCAGCATAATTTGAAGTCGTCAACATTAACTTCTGCAACGCTGAAAACAACATCAGGTGTATTAGCTGTACCTGAAAAAGATAAAGTCCATTAGATTTAGTAACATTTTTGAATTCTGAAAATAGATACTGACCCAATCGGTACCACTTTTTTGCTTTTCCACTATCATCTCGTATTGCATCAATTGCATGACGTAGTGCGAATATCGTAACAACTGATAATGTGAATGCTGGTTCACCAGTAGCTTTTGAACTAAAAATGCCTTCATTGTTAATATTTTGTAAAAATTTAATCCGGAAATCAATTGGAATATCCTTGGGCCCGGGAACTTTGTATGTCCAAGTGCGATTTGTTAAGAGGGCACCAGTTTGCTGATCATAATCCAGTTGTTCAGTCAACCAATAACCGACACCCATAATGAATGCACCTAATTAACAAATGTATTTTATTCAAACGAATGCAGAAATCAGTTTTGGACAGAGCCCAGAAACAGTTGACAATGACGTTCACTCTATTACAACATTACATGTACTCTACTACTACATTGTTCCATGGAACAAACAGCTTGTTCCTCCCGTGGAACATTTCCTGTAGTTCAGTACACTGTACAGACAAAATACAGGTGGCGCCATGAGTAGCAAATTTGCCGTTTCATAGCTTCCATTTTGGGGTTTTGAAAATTCTTACCTTCAATTTGGCCTACGTCAACTAACGGATTCAAACTTTTGCCAGTGTCTTCATGAATATCAGCCCTTAGAATTTGTATATTTCCAGTTAAAACATCAACCTCAAGTTCGGCACTTGCACAACCAACAACATTATAGCTTTTGGCATCTCGATATTCAAAGGTTTGCTTTTCCGTTAAATCGATTGATTGAGCATATGCTTCATGGATAATTTCTAACCATGTTGCATGTGGTTGCATATCTTTTATGGATTTTATACGGCCCAAAATGCGATCACATGCTTTTTTTGCAGCCATACATACCGATTCACTTGTTACAGTACTTCCTGTTCGTGATCGATTGGCCATTAAAATCGAACTGTGAGCCGTAACAGTGATCATATTCATGGGAATTTCGAAGCAATGAGCAACCACTTGTGCTATTTTTGTATTAATACCTTGCCCAATTTCAACGCCACCATGAGAAATTATTACAGTGCCGTCTCCATGATAAATGGCAATATATGCTCCTAATGAAGCTGTATAAACGGCCGGAAATGTCATAATCGATACACCGATTCCTTTTTTACGCCAACGATTTTGTTTATTGAATTCATTTATTTCAGCACGACGATGGAAGTAATCTAAAAAAAATGTGTTTTTCATTGGCAACAAAGTGAGTCTAATAATATAGCTAAATATCATAGAGTTTGATAATTTACCAATATCGTCTAAAAATTTCGGAAAAACATTGATCAGTGGACCATCGTCATGAAAATTATTTATGCGTACTTGAGCCGGATCCATCTTAATTTCGCTAGCAATGTGTTCCATCAAATTTTCTATAATTGCAGTTGCTTCGGTTGAGCCAGGCGCTCGAGCTTGAATTGCAGATGGTGCGTCCGTAAGCAGTTGACTCACTTCTACCTTCCATTCATTTGCATGAGCATAGCATGCTGATTCTAAACAATGTGTCAATTTTTTCGTTGTATCATCGTTTAAAGAACAACCAAAATCACTAATGATAGTTAAAGATGGCAAATCAATTAAACGACCGGTGGCAGAATCAACTATGGCATCATATTGTGCGGCGCAGCCATAACGTTTGCCCATAATAGTCATATTTGACTCGATGCCCATGACAAATCGCACCGGCATTCGTAGCAAATAACAAGCCAACGCACAAGCGCAAGCAACATGCGAAGAGCGTGATAATTTTGCTCCATAACCACCTCCAACTCTTTTAAACGATGCGATTATTTTACTTTGTGGCATTTTTAAACACTGTGAAACTGCAACATGACTCAAGTCTAACCATTGTGTTGAAACCTGTAGATTAATACCGCCGTCATCATTCGGTGTACAAAAAACAGTTTGAGGTTCCATAGTCATGTGATATTGTGAACCAATCTCAAAATCACCTATCAATCGAATGAAATGTGGGTTAACATGGAAAAAAAGCAAGAAAAACTGATATTTTACCCTTAATTTGCATTTCTTGTCCGACCAATGGGATTTTCACCTGTTGATTTGGAGGAATTCGAAATTTCTGCGTATTTATTTTCGTCACATTTAATTCATTACTTTTCTGCCTCCAGAGCCGTAAAGATGGAATAACTGGCCGATAAAGCTGCGTTTTCTCATATGTTATCTCGACTTTTGTTGCTGCTGAATTTGCTATAGCCATTGTTTTGGCCACAATTAATCCACATGGCTGCCCGTTGAATTGAACTTGGGTATCGATTGCCAAAAAGATTGGCTCCGTTTCGACGACAAATAAAATTCCACAGTTAATAGGCATGAATGAATTTTCCCCGGGAATATCTTCGGCCGAGAAAAATGCAACAACTCCGGGAATTTTCTACAAAGAAATATTTCAAATGAAACGAATCACAAAAAATGTGTATATTGAATGCAATATACCAATGCATTGGACGCATCAATTGAAACAATTTTCGCATTAACTTTGGTAGCTGGAACAAATGCCGCCCACAATTCTTGGTCTACCGTTAATCCGCTGAACATATCATTTATGTATTCTGCTTCACCAGAACATTGAATCAGACCTTCGTATTTGGTGAGTGGTTGTGTTAAAGGATACGACTTTTCATCCGATTCATACGTTTGTATGCCTGTTGACAACGGTCGTACTAGTCCAGTACGTCCGGATACATATTCACTTTTTACTTTATTTTCTGGTGCAGTGTTCAAAAAGAAACGATAAAATAAAGCAATTGCTAGTTGATTTCGATAATCTGCCGGTGGATCTGGTAAAATTGAATCCGATTTTATTTCGCTTTGCAAAGATTTTATCACTTTTTGTAACACATCATCTGTGTGAAAATCATCTACGCCAGTGAGTAATTTTTCTGTCGCTTCAGCATGAATAAATTGTGGATTTATACCGCCATAACAAATACGACAAGATTTTATCTCCATTTTTTCATCATTTACACTGAATTCGAAAAGGAATGCTGCGTTTACGATTGCATGTGCATTTTGAGCTCGAGGCATAATTTTATATGAGCGAAATACAAATTCATCTGACGATAATTTCGGGAATACAAAGCTTAAAATCACTTTTTGTGACATGTCCAAAGATAAATACTCTTGTGGCGAATAAGTCTGAACTAATCCATTAATTGAAAGAATTTTCAATTGAACTCCAATTGTTTCGAAAAGTAGAAATATATCCGATGGAAATTCGGGATGAGTGTATTTTATGTTAAAATTTCCCGCAATGGTCCCGGCCTAAAACAGAAAGTTTCTTGAAAAAATCTGCTCAAAACCTAAAAAATAAAGAAATGTTTACATTTCGAACTGGAATAGTTGCAACAAGATCAATGTGCTTTGCTAACTCAATTCCATATGAATAAAAGTCACACATTTTGGCCATTCTATCAAGTGTTTCCATCAATTCGGTGAGTGAAACATTTCCTCCAAATATTAGTGCTGATTCATCAGCTTTGATTGTATGAAGCTCTTCTATTGCTTTTATGTCGATGAAAATTGTTATATTTTCTGAACGACGATACACACCTACAATAAAATTTTAGTACATTTTTGTTATAAAATTGTTTCCGGAAATATGAAAGTATATTTTAAAATGATTTTTACCATGAGCAGTATTACCAGCTACCAACATATACTCTTTGTGCAACGTTTTTGTTGTGAAAATCTTGATTAACTGAAACAAATTGGCCGGTTTAATCCATTCTTTTTCACCATCTTCGAATGAAATAATGTCATTAATACTGCACTTATGATGACACTTTTTTTTTATCAAAAAATTTCGATCTTTATTTAGATTACAAAAATCAAGAGTCAAATCTTCAATATCAGGAATGCATGCGTCTCTTGCAAATGATTTAAATGCATCTAAAATAGGTCGATAACCGGTGCAACGACAAATATTACCACCAAATGAATTCTCAACTTGTTGCATAGTTACATCACCATTATTTACTTGCAACAAACTATACATATTCATCACATTTCCTGGCGAACAATATCCTGAAAAGTGGAGAAAAAAAAAAACAAATAATTCAAATGAAAAATTCCCAACTGATTTTAGCTTATTATCATTTACCACATTGTGTGCCATTGAAATGATACAAGGCTTTTTGAATTGGATGATAACCATTTTTTGAACTGCCAATCCCTTCAATTGTCGTAACACTCAGACCATCACATGAATACACCGGCCACAGACACTGCAAAGTTATGTTTCAAAAAATGGTATGTACATCATTTAAACAATTGCTTTTAATAATTGAATCAAATGTGAGTACGGAATTAACAGCGAATATCCGGCGATCTTTGGCGGGTGTTAAAATGCCTGAAATATTGACGATACATGCACCACAACCACCTTCTAAACACATAAACTTTGTTCCTGTTAATCTGGCATGGCTTCGAATAAACACCAATAAACTTGTATCAATCGGCACGTCAATAGGTCGAACTGATAAGAATTAGAGAAAGAAAAGCAATCATAAATGACAAAACATATTTAACCAATTTTAACCATTATACTTTTAAATTCTTGATGATTTATCGTGAAATTTACTAACATCTTGCACTTGATTCTGTGATAAAAGAATTATTTTGAATGAAAAAAATTGAATTTGAACTGAAAAAATGAACTAGCTTTGAAACATTCTATTCGAATACTGAAAGTGGCCAAATAAGTTGCAGATACAATACATTATACCCATATAGTACGTTTGTAGAATTGTGTGGAGTTACGGTGGAGTTAGAATTGAAACAGCATATTCTAAATGCATTGAAAATGCACGGCTACTATGATATTGCTGTTGCGCTCACACTTACAGTAAACAAGTGCTATCTCCACGGTAACTCCACACAAATCCGCACAATTCCACGAATGAATTGTGTGGGTATAAATATATTCTGAAATACAGAACACTATAGACGGAAAATGTAATAACTCAATTATATCATGCTTTTTATATAGAGTATGACTGAAACCATTCAATAATATTCAAATTTTGATATATTTATTATCATTAGTTCAATTAAATGCACGCAAATAATTTTTGTTAAAAACTTACAATAACATATTTATTTTAATTGTGACAATATACAATGAAGTTATTTATTCCAATTCACTATTTTCCTAGGGGCATATTACTCTTGCAAATTTTTTCCGAATTCGCGAATTTACGAACAACTTTTCGAATTAATAAGTGAATTCACGAATTATCTTGCGAATTCAGGAATTCGCAAATTAATTCGAATTTTTTCTATACAAATTCGCCAATTTTTCTGAAATAGTATGAATTTGTATGTATGTCGTTCATAAAGCAAGCTGTCGTCCATACAAGTTATTTGTTTATTTTCAATATTGCGTTTTGTCTTATGATAAATTCAAATAAAAATTAAATGGTACCGTGAATAAATATTTGTTGTTTGAAATTGAAAATAAATAAAACTGTATTCATATTATTTTCAGGAGAAATTTTTTGATGAGTTACGGCACATTTTAAATGAAGAGGTTCCATTCGACATCAAAACAATTTTAATAAATAGTTCATTTGACACCAAAATCTCCTTACTTGGCATAAACAATGATATTATTAATGAAATTGAACAATTTGCAAATGAAATGTTTGCAAAATTTGCAAACGCCATGATACTGTATGACGTTGTTATGCATTCACAAATTCGTACCAATTCGTGCGAATTTTCATTATGTATTACAATACGCGTCAAAGCGAATTCATGCGAATTACGGATTTTTTATGCGAATTATACGAATTTATGCGTATTTTCAATGCATTTGCGAATAGTAATATTCCCCTAGCTAACTATTTTCATGTTAATAAGGTTAGAATTGGTCAAATTAGAAATGTATTCCATTTTTATTATTCAAATTTCTATTTATCAAATAATATAATTTAAAAAATTGCTCTGTTTTCTCAAATTTTTTATCATTTTATGAAAAAAAAAAAAAAAAAAATGAGAAACACAATATTGCGAAATCACCTAGTACTACTTTTTTTATTGGATAATTAACCTTTTTATATTTTTTTTGTAATATATATGAAAATTATATCAAATGTGAAAACATTGGAATATATTCACATAAAATGAAAGGCATAGCGATATAATTTTGCGCGAAATTATGTCGTTTCAGAACAAACCTATTCCGCGAGGAATTACTTTGCTTTTCAACGAAATAATTTCGCATTGCAAATGTACTGAGCGGAATTATGTCGCGACCCAAATGAAACTGAGTGCAATGTTGGCACTAATAAGTGGCCAATGTCAGCTCTGAAACAAATATCAAAGTGGTCATTTTTCCAGTGTCTTATTATGTAGCTCATCATTTTAATTTTGTATTATTTGTAGATCCAGTCATCATTTAATACAAATTCCTCATGTTGAGTTTTGATTTCTACTACCTTCATCATTAATTCGTTGTGATTATTCAAGTTAACAAGAAAAAATTAAATGTTAAAAGGTTCATCCTTTTTTACATGGCAATTTATTCCGGTGAAGAACTTATTTTTACATAATTTGATTTTGATGAGAAACACAATATTGTGAAATTCTTACAATTAATTTGATTTCGGTGATAACATGTATTAATTTTTCCATAATTTCTGTTTCTGCGCTGTTTTTGTGTGTGATAATAATTTTTAAATTAAAACACAATGAGTTGAAATTCAATCATTGTGAATGTTGATTTGCATCTTCTGTATCATACACGATATACGTGTTAATCATGTGCCCTTCGAAATTCAACTAAACTTATACAATATTTTGAACGGAAAAAAATTGCAAAAGTAACAGAAAAATTGTGACACAAATTTGGTGAAATTTTAAGTATCAAATATAATTTACCGTTGTCAAAAACGACTTTAAATACTTAAGACTCAAAAGTTAAGAGTCGGAATTTTAATTCTTTTTCGGATATTTGTCCGACTTGTTCAAAAGTTAAAATACTATCGGACATCTAAGTCGGGCAGATGTCCGATAATTTCCCACTCTATCGCCTATGGGTTGTGGTCTTACAACTAAGACAAAAAATTTTTTATTAAACACGTGTTAAAATATAAGATATTTTCAAAGGTCTAGTTTTTGTTTTTATGTGAACATAAGCATTGTGTACAATATTTTCATTAAAGTAGTATTTAACAATGAACTGCATATGGTCATCAAAAGTACAAGTGCAAAAAACAATTTAGTAAAACTGACGGAGAATCATGAAGTAGGACAATCCTCCATTTGAAATCTATGGACGATTATCAAGAACAAAAACATTATTATGCTCGCAATTGTAGTGCTAATTCACTAAATTACCCTCTTGAAACTATCTCGAGCCAATATAATATTTCCAAAACCTTTGAGATGAACAGGTTGCTGTGTAGACATCATAATGTTTCGTAACATTTGCTGACATCCAATTGGCATTAAATACCAATCCATTTCAAGAACTTTAGCATTCATCATTTGAAACTTATCAGTAACTCTTTCACCACATTCACAATAAACGAATACTATAGCGAATGACCAAAACATCAAAGTTGACGGTTGAATTAAACCCGTTATTTTGCCCTTGTTCTATGTGATGAATTGAAATCTTAATTGAATAGAACTTTAAAAATTCATTATTGAAATTGTTACTTTACCAGCTCTATTTGAACGTTCAAAAGTGTAGTGCAGACTGTTGCAACGCCCCATAAAGAAACGACCAAGATTATAAATTCATATATATTGGAAACAGCATATGCAAGTCTAAAATAAAAATTTAAAAGAAAAAAATACAAAAATTTAATTTTTCATAAATTATCGCTATGAGATTATGTACGAAACTCTTTTGCATTGCAATTGAAATTCACAAATTGTGAAAGTTTCTTATTAAGCTTCGCCTGTCCATCGCCATTTTTAATCATTTGATTAATATCATTGATTTCGTTAATAAGATCTTTCGAGAAAGCTATTAATATTTGACAAGATCCAGTCATTAAACTCATATGACAAACTGCAACATGTAAAAAATAATAAAGAGAAATTGATTGAGATGTAAAAACAAGTAAATATCCTTGCAGAGTCTTCCAATTATATGGTAACCTGAAAAGATTAGTTTGACTTGAAAATTACTTGAATTGGGAGAATGCAACAAAAAAATGTACCATATATCAAACGGTAAACGATAAATCTCATCATGTGAATCAGTTGTAAAATATAATAACATTGTTCGAGTAAATTTTGGAAGCATCAAACTTGGGCCTGTCATACAAAACAATAAATAAATCAGTTTTGTCCAGTTTTCTATATTTTCGTTAAGTTCAATATAAATGGTAGATGACATTGGGTTTTCAAAACCTAAAAAGCATTTAATTCATTAAATAAAAAAAAGCATCTGAGTGATTCACTTTAGAATTTTAATAACCGTACGATTTTGAATTATCATCTCGAAATCTGCTATCAATTTCATGATTTTTCGTGAAAACTCAATTGACATTAAAAGTATAATGTACATACTTGTTATCATATAAAATGATTCACTATATTCGTTTAATGTTTTAGCTTCGAATAGGAAAAAAGCCGTCGTGAAAATACAAAATTGACCAAGAATAATCAAAACAATGACATTTTTTACACTGAAAGAACAATGCAAATAAATGCCTACAACTCGAAGCTGCTTTTGCATTCGTTGAAAGATTTTCATTTTTTTGCTTCGAAAAGACGTAAGAAATATGGCTGGAAAAGAAGATTTTTTTTTTTTTTTCAATTTGTAAAATTGAACTCAAACTTAATAATAAATAAAATATAATTGTAGAGGTACTCAATGTAATACTAATATAATGTTAATCTTTAATTTAAATAGGATAATATAACACCAAAATGATAATGAAATTGCCATTCAAAAGTTAGGCGAGCACGAACAAATTGAAATTTAAATTCATTGAAATAACAGTTTTTTCTTAGTTTTTTTTTTCCAAAACTATTTAAAACTACTAAGAAGCAATGAACCATTGATGTTCAATTAGGACCAAGAAATCTTCACTTTTGGGACTACTTAATGTCCTTAATTTTCAGATGATTTTTAACCTCGTTTAAAAGTTCCACGTTGTTTAAAATATTTTCCTATCGTTATGATCTGTTTTAAATTGTTAACTGAAGTGGTTGATATATTTTAACCGTTTTTATATAGTGGCTTTCTCAATAAAACTGCATGTCCCTCAAAATAAATTCAATTCATATACAAAGGTACAATACGGTTCTTTATGAACAGAAAATTATTCTGTTTTTTTACACCATAAATTTTTCCCATCAAAAAATATTTCTCTATACATACTAAACTAATTATGGTCGAATAAAGAGAATTTTCAATAAGAAATACACATTTTCGTATGTAAATTTTTCTTCGAATTTATAGAAATTATGTCGTAATATCAATTTTCAAGTATTTCAAGAATGAAAAAAAGGGAATTTCTAATGGGACACAAATGAAGAAACATATGAATTATTTTCATTTCTTTCTTTGTTTCTCCAAAATTTGGCATTTATCAGAGTAAAAATCGATTTTGAGTCGAATAAGTAATTACAATAATTGACTCGTAAATAATTGACGAAAATAATTTTCTTGAATAATTTGAAACGAATAAATTGTTGCACCAAAAAAAAGTTTTAAATAAAGTGATAAGTTGAATTTAAAATAAAATTTAAATAGCTTTATTATAAATTACCATTGAGAACAATACTTAATTTCATAATTTTTTTGATGACATTATAAGAAATCTGAAAATGAAGCAAACAACATTTAGAATGAATTGCATAATTAACATTCATTTATTTACATAATATGTATGGATTATTTTTTGTTAAAATTTCTTATTTACACGTTAATGTAATAAGTCAATTATAATGTCAATGTCCATGTCCATATCCATACTTTTTTTGAACAATTTTTTTTTTTTTTTAATGCCGAATTTGTATTGTTGTCTCTTATCCAGATTATTTATTATATAATATATATATTCTTTAGACTCAAAATTTCCAAATGAGACTTTTGATGGGTTATGAATTTTACTCTAATAAAAAAAAAACAATAAAGAAACCCACCTGAACAAGTATATATTGAACTTTGGGCCGAATAAGTTAGAACACATTTTGTGGTTGAGAATACTATTTTTACAGCATATCCTTAGATATTTGTTTATCCAGTTTTGGATCGATCGTACATTTTCATAGCAAAAGAAAATAAAATAAATTGAATCGTTTCGTTGTTTTGTGTGGCTGCTTCCGATTTGATTTTTCTTTCAGAAACGGGCATGTAATTGATGCATTTTTCAAAAACATAAATCAAAAGTTCAGTCAAGTGAAATATAACCGAAAAAAAATATAGTTGATAGATGGAGTGAAATAAAAACCAAAGATATCTATTCACTTCAATTTATTTTTATGCATTATTTTCTTTTCATCAAATTTTTGCTCAATCTAAATCCTAATCAATCGCATTTCTTGCCTAATATATTTGTTTACACATTAATATTCATCTTTTTTTTTTATTGTTGTTGTTGTTGTTGTTGTTAGTTTTCAATATAATTTTTTTCTCTTTTTATTTTCATCCTTCTAATTACAAATTATTTTTTTTCTCATTTGTCATCATCTTGTTGTTGTTGTTGTGTGTATTTTGTTGTTTTCAAACTAATTTTACTTGTTTTTCTACAATTTTAATTCAAGGCATTCTCGTCAGACTTCCTAGTACAGATTATATATTTTTTATTTATTTATTTTTTTTTGTAACTTTATTTTCCATTTAATTAAAAATTAGTTGAATAGTCTGTTATTCAATCCATCTTAATTTATCTTGAAAATAATATTATGTGTGAATCAGTGGTATGAATGTGAATGCATATGAGAGGGACATCGTATCATAGATGCGAACGTGTAAGTTTTCATTTCATTCCGCGTGTACATATTTATATATGTATTTTTATGTGTATGCGTGTGTTAGTGATTTCAACCATCATTATTTTGCTGTTGTGAATGTATGCTTTCTACTCATTAATCAAGTGCGCGTTTTTTGTTTTTTTTTTTTTCTTCTCTATTTGGATCCATTTTCATGGTGTGATTTTTAGTAACGACTTTTTTTTGCTCCCCATTGCAATAGATTTTATTGCAATAAATATTCCAAGTCATTTGCGCTTGATTTATGAATATGTAATTATTTTCGGAGAGAAAAAAGAAACGTGTTTTTTTCCTACCAAGAAAATTCAAGCAAAATAACAAAATAATTCATTCTCACACTTTTTAATCGTTTCCATTTTCATTTAATTTAAAAAGGGTTATTTTTAAAACTATTTCATTTGCAAGTTTTCTTTTTTTGTTGTTGTTATTTTTTTCGATTTGTTGTAATCGATTTGCAGTTGAAGGTAACTATAGTCTATTTTACATTTTTTTCTTACAATGTATAGTTTTTTTCCCCCCATTTTTCCTCCATTTATTTAATTCTGTCTATTTTAATGAAAAGAAAAGAGCAGTGATACAACAGAGAATAAAATGAGAAATAGTAAGAAAATCTCGCGATTTTCTGTTCTGAATATTTGTGTTAGATTGGTTAATAGAAGAATCGGAAATAAAAGTTCAACGAGAATATAAAAATATTGTGCGAAAAAAAAACGGGGAGCTCGATATCAAATTATATTAATTAAAACACGATTATTAGTTCTAGCAAGTCTTCAGGGCATTTTAGAATAAACTACAAAAACACAAACAAAATCAAATACAATTAAAAAAAAAAAAAAAAAAAAAAAAATAAACATGTGTACACGATGAAATTCTTAAAAACAATAACAAAGTTAAAAAAAAAATGAAAAGTTTAAAATGCAAAAAACAGTCAGAATAAAGCATAAGGTTTAATGTGTGTATAATGAAATAGATGAGGAGGAAAAAAATGCATTTCATCATTTCGTGGCTGAGATTAGCTTTGAAGGAATGGGAAAGATTATTTTGAAAGTGTCGAAATTTTAGAATTTTTTTAGACTCAACTTTTCAATAAAAGAAATTTGAATGGAATTTCCCAGACACGCTTCATAGAAAATAAATGTTCGAAACAAAATGAATTGTTTTGTATACAAAAAATGCACAACAATGAAAACGAAAACAAAAGACTACAAACAATGTGGCGACTACTTCACTTGCGTGTTTATGTCCATCTATGGATAACATTAAACTGTTTTGTTAGTATCCATTCAATATATTAACTAATGTGTCGATTGATTGAATTTTTGTGTTTGTTATTTTCTTTTCTCTCTCTCTTTACAAATGCGTTTTATGGTAGTTAGTAGCAGTTATAATCGAATCATAGCAATTCATGTTATAATAATTTTTTTTTATATAAGTAATAAGTCCATAGCTCTTATCAACTGGTTTGTTTTTATAGTTGTGATTGGTTGCATTACAATTTATGATTCATTTTATATATTCGGTCTTTATTTTACATTATGTATTCATAGACTGTTCTTTTTTTTTCAACGTGAAATAGCATCAAAACTGTGTATGTGAACTTATTTGCTTCGGGATCAGTGAACTGTTTTTGTGAATGTGTTAAAGGTAGGTAGATAGAGATAGAGATAGAGAGAGAAATATTTCGTTTGTTAAAAAGAATGAAAATGAACGACAGATATCGCCTTAAAAATACATTCATAGCTATTAATCAATAATAATTACAATATTTTAAATTAAAAACGAGAAATTATAACGCAGTTTATTACAATTGTTGTTGATTTTCTTTTTTTCATTTTCAATCATCTAAAAAATAAAAATGCTCGATGACTCGATTGGCCGATAGCTTTATCGAGTCGCCGTTTTAATGTATGTGTATAGTGTGAAAGTGTTTGTTTTGCAACCGCTTTCATCTCTTTTTCATTGCAAAAAATTCAATAATATTTTAGTCATTTATGCATATAACTCATCATTTGTGATTTAAATGTAACACATCATTTTCAAATTCATCTAGATAAGTGTTAGTCATTTTGTTTGCTTACGCGACAATATATAACTACAGATTAATATGCAAAGTGTAAATATAGTCATTGTATTCTTTATATTAATATATGTATTTGTATGCTCTGGTAATCCTGTTTCCAATTGTGTGTATGTTGTTTCTTTCTCAATAATTTTTAACTGTTTAAATTTAAATTTAAATTTAAATTTTTAATTTACCTCATTCTACATGCATTTATGTGTGTGTGTGTGTGTGTGTCTGTGTGAATTTATGTTAAATTAATACGATTTACTTTTAAAAATGATTTTTTTCATTAAATTTTTATATTTAATTTTATAGGTACATCTCCGATTTCGCAATTCGGCGATCATCGTTTATTATCATATTATCTTCGTATATTTTATTATAACAATTTAAATTGTATTCATATCGAATACAATTTTTTATAGGATTTTTTTCATTTATTCATTTTTCATTAAATATTAAATTCTTTACAAGATACTTGTTTTTGTTGTGTGTGTGTGTGTGTGTGTGTGTGTGTGTGTGTGTATTTCTTTCTTTTTTCAATAAATTTGTTTTTTTCTTTTTTTCTTTTTTTCTTTATGTGAGATGAGAACAAATCGATCATTGTACTGCCGGTGTATATGTGTGATAAACAAAGTCAAGCATGTTACGTTCTGCGTGGCTAAACATCTACAATCGATTTCAGATTCATGTTATTGATTGGTGAACAGGTTTCGTTGAATAGCCACTTTATCTAACGCTAGCTGAATTCAGCACAAATGGTACGTAAAACATTTTACTTTCAAGTAATAAACTTGCAGCTGCTTGAATCTACAAATACAAAATACAAAATACAAAATGTCTTAATGAAAAATTCATTGGAATATGTTTCATTTTGTGTAATATTTACCTCAGGTATATGTGCTAATAATTCGCCAAGCCGGCCTGGATTGTTTGGTGATGCATGCTGCAAGTAGCTTCTCAATACTTGAATATATCGCTCCTGAATTCCTTCCAGTTCAACTTCTACAATAATGCAATGAATTAATCAAATGAAAACACAACACTTTCAATTTATTACAATAATACCTTTGTTCAGTAGAATATACACTTTGAGACAGACATATTCCTCCATTTTGAGCTTGATGCGTCTGAACATAATTGTGATTTGTGTCATCTTTTCAACCATGTGTCCGACATCCAGTCTTAGTTGCTCCATTGAAATAGGATGACCCATTAATGTAGTCAAGCATGTTTGTAATGTTAACAAATGCGTATTCACCTATGAATTATGTTTTATCATTATCTTCATGTTTTGAAGCTATTTTTTTTACATTTTCAAATGAAAATAATAAATAATTGTTACCTCGTGAACATATTCTGGGTCATCTTTCTCCAAAAATGGTGTTGTTTGACTTTGATGCTGTGAATTTTGAATGATTTGAGACGATGATTTTTTTCCATGTAGCGCTTGATACGCGGCAGTTGTTAATACTAAAATTTCATGCCATTTATCGGTTAATAATTTGGTATGAATTTCCACTGGTATTTCCAAATAAAATGGTAACTTTTTCGTCCACGATACCAACTTATGAACTATTGAATCACCGATGTTACATAATTTATCACCAATTTCCGATTTATCTTCCAGAAATTCTGGAAAATGTGGCAGTGTTGCAATGTCTTCCATTGCATCAAAATCAATTAATGTTTGAATCATGCTCATGGCATGCTCATAGGATACAGATCGATCTTTTGACGAGCTAACAGCATTATCAAGACGATGCCGCAAATGAACGATTTCACTAGGATTTGTTAGAGCCGTTTTTAATATAGTTCCATTAAGCAAATGCGATGGGATATTATTGACAATATTTTCTGATTTCAAATTGTTGATACGTTGCGATGCAAGCATTGAATTTGTATCACCGCAAATCATGCCAAGCTTTTGTTGCTGATGCTGGTGTTGCTGTTGCTGTTGCTGTTGCTGTTGGGATTGATGTTGTGTTTGTTGTTGCATCGTGACTGTTGTTTGATTCATTTTTTGTCCAGACTTCTTGTGTTTTTTGTATTTTACTTTATACAAATTGTAAACGGCACCGCTATTACGGCCACCAGGCATACGATCTTCACGAACAGCTGTTTCAATGATAGAGAAAAAAATAAATATTTTCCATTAAACTGAATGACGAAAATTGGCAAATTAAATTATTTTACCTTGCAAAACCATTCCTTGTTCAATGCATTTCTTGAATCGACAATATTGGCATCGATTTCGTTGTGCTTTTGTTATTTCGCACGTTCCATCAGCTACACAGGTGTAGACTCGTCTATTTTGTACTGTTCTTTTGAAGAATCCTTTGCAACTGATTGTGAAAAGACGAAATGGAATTAAATTAGTTTGAAAATTGTATCATTTTGGAGATTATCAACTTACCCTTCGCATGTAATAATGCCATAATGTAGACCAGTTGCTTTGTCCTCACAAATCATACAAACTAATGGTTGCTCATCATCCTCTGGTGGCACTTCTTGTTCATTCTGTGTGAACGAAATAATTAAAATGATAATTTTTTTAAAAATAATTAAGAAATAAAACAGAAGAATGATCGGTATCAATTTTACCTTCATCGGTTGTGATGGATTCGACCATTGTTGTTGTGAGCTTAAATTCAAGGCTTGTATTTGTTGTCCACTGGGTAATTGACTGTAGTCACCAGCCCATAAACGTTCCATATTTAATGGATTTTGTGAACGTATTGTTGGCTGTGGTTGCATCGATCGAATTTCATTTGTTCGATTTTGTCCCAAACTTAGTAACAATTGAGCTGCTTCTTCGTTATTTGATGGGCCAGCCAATGGTATCTGATTATGATTTTGTAAATTAATTGAATTCGATTGTGATGTTTGTTGATGTTGTGTTTGCTGTTGTGGAGCCGATTCAATGCCCCAAACCATTGTACGAACACCACAACTTTCGCCCATTATAACCGTTGGTGTGTTTCTTGGTTGTGATGCATTTGAATTTGTTGTTGACACAGACGTATGGCCAGAACTAGATACAGGTGATCGCAATGGAATTGGTCCGCCAATAATTTCCGGTTTAACACCATTGATGCGCGTATTCGAATTCCACATGATGCGATTTTGATTATTTGTTTGAATCAAGCACGGCAATTGTGCATCATTTTTAACGCGAAACAAAATGGCACCATCACGTCCAGGATGCTGTAACTGAATTGATGGATGCAACATTTGACCGGTTGATGTGACCGGTGTTACAGTTGTAATCGATTGATTTTGTGACTGTGAATGTTGCGCAGATGACATTGGTAACGATTGTTGCTGTTGCTGTATGCTGATGCTGATGCTGTTGTTGATGCTGATGCTGCTGATGCTGCTGATGCTGCTGTTGGGGTTGCTGTTGCGATTGTTGTGGATTGATTGTATGAATTGGAGATCGTTCTCGTTTGATACGATTTGGATTAGGATTTGTAATAGCCGCATGTAAATTCACCGGGAATATATAATTTTTCATGGGTGGCATTTGATGTTTATTTGCATCTTGATTATTTTGCATTTGGGATGAGAATGAATTTTTCGGGATCGACATTTGAATACCGCCGCGTACTGACGTTGGTTGTGTCGTTGTTTGAACGATTTGTACCTTTTGCGGTGATAATGGATTTGTTTTGGAATTTGTATCCGTGTCAATTCGTTGCAGTGTTGATTTTGTATTCAAATTCGTCGTATTACCGTTTGCATTGCTATTATTGCAATTGTTTAGGCTATTACTCGAATTATTATTGGTTTCAATTGTAACTACAGTCGATACAGTGTTTGTTGCATGTTGTTGCATCGATGACATCCCTTTTCGATAGTCAGACATCGATGTAATGGCAGTCGTTACTGAAGTTGTATTTGCATTTGTATTTAAACAATTGCTTTGATGTGAATTTGCTTCAGTTTTAATCCGTAACGGGGTAACTAATACGGTGGCATGCGGTGACATAATTCGTTGAGACGACGGTACAGTCGAATTCAATGAATTGATCGTAGATTTTGTGGTTTGCGGTTGAAATGCTTGTTTGGTTGGTGATGGTAGTCGTTCTTCTCCTACCAATCGAATCACACTTGTGTTGGGCAATGTTTCACTATTATTACCGTTATTATTATTGTTGTTATCATTAATATTCTCATTGGGCGCGAAATTGTCTCGACGCTCATTATTTCCACTGTGATTACTTAGAAATACACTATTGTTATTGGTACTGTTGATCAATTTGATGCTTTTACTCAAATTCATATTTGCATTTGCTGCAGCGGCAACTGTATTCATGATCGCATTATGCTTATCGCCAATCGACATTTGAATGGTTTGTCCAGGTCTGGCTGTTGATGAAATTTTCTCATCAATTTTTGTTGCGGTAACAGTTATACTACTCTGTGGCGATGCTTGCATGAACGAATCCGACCGCACATCATTTGCTAAATTAGAAATGTAACATAAATTCATTATTATGAGACAGAGAAAGAGAGAGAGAGAGAGAGAGAGAGAGAGAGAGAGAGAGATATCAAAGAAAAAGGTTGATTTCTTTTCAAATATTCAAATTGATGGTGAACAAATATCCAAAAAGTGAAACTTAGTGTCTAATATTATGTCTTTCTTTCTTCTTCAAACAAATTATTTATAAACACTTACTTGTACTGTCTGTTGACGTGCTGTTGTAGTCGTTATCCAGTGCAGCTGGTGACACAGAGTTGCGGTTTTTCTCATGTGATCGTTGACTGTGCAGTTGTTGAGACGAAACAGATCCACCATGATCGCACATTTTCGGTGAAAGTGGTACCATTAAATCGGGTGATGAAGCATTCGTATCGGCTAATGATTCACCATCACTGCTGCATCGAGAATCAACTTTTCTTCGTTTCAGTTTCAGATCCTGAAATAGGCTCATTTTATCGAGCTCGCTATACGGGCTTCGGCTTAGTGTCATAATTCCTATGTGAAAAAAGATTCCCGTTCCGAATGCGGTGTATAAAAATGAAAAACGCAAGAAGAAGAAAAAAAAATGGGACAAAATTCGATTAGAAGTGTACAGGATTTACATTTATACTAATTAAATGTAATTGGATTAAATTTTTTTTTTTTTTTTTTTTTTTTTAATTTTGTTCACAAGAATTTAGTCAAAGCATAAGAAAATGTTGTGGAAAATTTTTTTGCTTTATAAAATGTCATAATGGTAATGATAATTGGCATCTATTTTACTGGCTATGCAAAATCGAACGATAACGTTAAAAATTCATTTAATTGAACGTTTTACAACAACAACGAGTCAAAATATTGAGCATGAGTTAGATTTGAACGAAGAAAAATTCAAACAGAGTGAAAAAATCGCTTGAGCTTTTTCTTATTGGATTTGAGTAAAATTTATCGATTTCGCGCAGGTTCGTCGTTCGCATTTCTTTTGTAGAGTAAATGCATGTAACAAGAAATTATAGCTTATTTTCCATCCACATTTCTCCATTACAGAATCCAAATGCAGTGTTGGAATCAAGTTTGTGTTATCACACACAAAGCGGTTATATGCGGATTGAGCAAGTGCAGCATAAAACTCAATGTACAGCTGCTTGCGTTTCATTACAATCGGATTGCATAATACACAGGAAAAGTGGAAAATTTTCTTTGAACAAGCACAAGCACAAGCACATTGGAGCAACAACTAGTGCGTGCAATACAGTAAATTCCAATGTTTGTTGTTTTTTCATTTCTTTACTTTTCTTCACTCTCTATATTTATGTCGTGCATTATTTTCTATAATTTTATAGTATTTATGGTCGCGTTGAAATGGGATTATGGAAATATAGGCAATAGTTTTGCATTACTTTCGAATTTTTCACTTCCTAAAAGATAAAAATTATACACAAGTCAATGCTTTATATATTAAGTGGTGTGCATTGTAAGCTCCCTTTGGCGAGCCGATTTGTCATTAAATTGTTTGCGATTTTCAAACGATTTGCATGCGTATTTAAGTATTCTTTCTTTTCTTTTCGCATTATTTTCGTCGGCTTGTCTATTTAGTGACATGCGAATGTGTACGCGTATGTGCTCGTATAATTTACGCCACAAAATGAAGAAAAAACAAATAACAACGTGTAATTCCCGTCAAACAGAATGTATGTCACACTTTAATATATCTGTTTTTGTAATTTTTGATCGTTCTTTAGTTTTGCGTCACATTCAACATTTGTGAGTGTGGTTTTATTCTCTTTTCTGTCTTTCATTTTCTTTTGTATATTTATTATTATTACTGCGTACATTTTTCCATTCAATTGTACTATTTAGTTGCATTCAAAAATATGTGTCACGAGTTGGCGCATGTAAAATCCACTTTTAGATGCAATGCATTTGCCATATTGGGCGATAATGTACATTGTAAAATGGGTAATCGAAGCTTATTGTATACGATTGCAAATAAAATGAAGGGGCAATGATTTTCATGCATCAATGGCGCTCTAAATCTAATTGCTGATTACATTTGAACTTCGACAATGACTAAATGTTTTCTTTCTTCTTCTCTTGTCTCATATTTTATTCAACAATTTAGAACGTTTATCGTAAGGAGGTTGCATCTGTGTTTTCCCTCTTTCGATTTTCATTGTAACGAGACATATTTGCAAAATATGCAAGCAATATTGAATAATTTGTCGCCAGTAAAAATGAGGCTCTGAAAATTTATGAACTGTCTGATTTATGTCGATTGATTTTTGTTTTGTTTTGTGATTTGTGTCTTTGAACTTAAGATTAAGTTTCGAGAGATATCAGTATAGAAATGTTTTGAAAAATAAGTGGGGAAATTATGGTGTTTTTGTTTTTGGAATTGTTTTCGTTTAGTGAAGTTCGTTTATTTTTTTTTTTAATTGTATAAAAAAAAGTTTGGAAACAACAGCAAATATTCATTTTAAATATCTTTCAACGGATTATCTGACGCATGGCTATCGATTTAATTTTTATTGAAACAATGTTCGAAGCTAAAAATAATGTTAAAAATTGTGTGACAAAAATGATTATATTTTTTTTGAAGCGTTTTTTCTTTAATTTCGAAAATATTCGTTTTTAAAACCACATTTCAGATAAACCATTGAAATGAATGTGTAAAACATTCGCTGTCGTTTGCAAATTGTTTTTATTAATTAAAGAGGAAAAAAATGAAAAGAAAAAGAAAATTATGTGTTGCAATTAAAACTTACATGATCTATTTTATATATTTTTTTATTGATTTTTTTGTGGTATATTTTTTTTTTTATTTTGATTTATTTGGTCATTAATTATGGTTCATTTGTTTTATTTTCCAAGAAGAGATGAAACGATGAAATCCAACAAAATGAGAAACGAAAAACAATACACCAACGGAACCAAAAAAAAGTAAACAACAACAAAATTTTTAAATTAAACTGAAATGTATGACAGCTTCCAGAGTTCATGAATTGATCGCTATTATTGAGTGTGTTTCGTATTAAAAAAAAGTATTTTGTGTTTGTGTGTGTTTATGTGTGATAGAGGGAAGAAGGGGAAATTTTGAGTTGAAACGAATTGAAAAAAAAAAATCGCACGATCGAATTTTGAATTTCACTTTTATTTTTGCTGATAAATGAATAATGATTCAACGAAAAGTTTTCGAATCAGTGTTTTTAATGTGAGTCCAAATATAAATAGCCAAAATAATGCCAATTAATCTTCATGATGAGTACAAATTTTAGTAGTGAAAATTTTCACTTGTAAATTCATTGTCAACGACACTCTTTCTATCCTTCTCTCTTTCTATTTTTCTTTCTTTTTCAGAAAATGGCAGAAAAGAAAGAGTGCCGTTTCAATCAATTTCAAATGTGTCATGTGCATCGAGAATCATTTAAAACAATTAAATTTTGTGTTTGTGTGAAATTGAGTCTTTTTTTTTTGAATTAATTTTTGGAAAAAAAGAGATGGAATTTAAGATTGCAATGTTTTTTTTTTTTTTTCACAAAAAAATTTTGTTGGTGTTACCTAGCGATGTCATTTTTAAACTTTATATTCGAATCGAAATGGTCTCGTTCTATTGAAGCTTTAGGGTTTAATTTCAAATTTAGTTTTCGCAACGGAAAAATCTAATCCAAAATTTTGAGGTTTTCAGTGTTTTGGATTTCACAATTTGTTTTCTTTTTTTTTCCAAAGCCAAAATTGATTATTTAATAAATTTTTAATCCAAATGTCTCAACCAAAACGAAAGAGAACAAATAAATAATTCCGAACAATAATTTTTTTTTTTTATTTTGAATTTTTTTGTGTATAATTTTTTCTTCTGATGGCTCAATGTCTTGTAGTCTTTTTTTTTTTTTTTTTGATGTTTGTCGTAGTCGTAGTTTTATTTAAACATTTGTTCACTGGTTTAAAGTCTTTTATGTTCACAAGTTATAATTGTCTAAGTAATATTTGTTACAAGATCAAATGAAGAAAATCACTAGATGTGGGTCAGGTTTTTTTTTTGTAAAAAAAATATTTCTTTGAAGAGTTCTTTTTTCCCATCTTCTTCTTTCTCAACTGAAATCAAGTTTTTTGTTCATCTTTTTCCGGTCTATCATGAAGTAAATCAAAAAAGTTCCACTCATTTTAATATTTTTTAATTGTCACAATAAAATATTTTTTAACTGTCACAAATGGTTTTTGATTTTTTTTTTTGGCATTTCATTTCTTATTTGTTCGTTGAGTGCGCTTTTTATTTTTGTTGTTCCAAAAGCGTTTCCGTTAGCATATGCGTTCACACGGAACTTATAGTTTTTAATCCAATAGTTGAATGTCGGTTATGATGTGCAAAATTTCTTTCCACACATAATATTTGCAGAGCTGCAAATGCAATCAGCAAAACAAAAATTTGTATTATTTGCAGTATCAATTGAATGCAGAAAATTTGTAATATCAAAAATAAAAAAAAGAACCAAACATAAAAATGCATAAATCAGCTACAAATTTCTTTATCCGATATACATTTCAATCAAGCGAAACGAAAATCACGCATAATAAAAACAAATTGCACCACGATCAAGAGTCAAGCACATAAAATATTTGGACAAAACACAGCCGAACAACAAACTACGTGCGAACTCTAAATCAAGTTGCACTTTAACAAAACCAGAAACAAGAAACACACTCAACACTCAGCGCTCATAAGCTTTTGGTCGTCGGTGCTCGATTGCTATGTCTATGTTTCTCTTTTGCGCTGTGGCGATTGCAATCGCAATATACGATTGTCTGCGTGCAAATATATTACTGCATGGATGTGTGTGTATATGTGTCGCTGTCGGTATATGTAATTTTGTGTATATTTGCTATGGATATTGATGTGTGCGTATAACTACTGGTGCGAACGCTGTTACTTTTGTGAAAAACTTTCACTTCTGATCATGAACTGAGCGCAGCACAACACAACACTATGAGTCTTTTACTTCACTCTCGTTAACTAACATACGCGTGCGACTCGATGAATTTTCTTTGGTCTGTCTTCTTTTGTGCTTTCTTCAGCAGTCAACTGTCTTTCTTACTTTCATTCGAGACGATATTGAATGATCAATTTAAATTTAATTATAGCATGAAATTGTATTGAATTTTTTCCTTGTACAATTCTATTTATTCAACGGTTTTTTTAAATGCACTCTACTGATGACTTTTCTTTAAATTGTTGCGAATGATTTTTCGTTAAACTTTTTCCAATTTGAATGTTGATCACTTTTTGGGTAACTTTTTTTTCTACGAAAAAGAAACTTTGATCGAACGTGTTCGATACATTGGTCAAATTTATTTTTTTAAATGCAACTGTTTATTGATCACATCTTTTTCATTAGATTTTTTCAACAATGGTACATAATTAAAAATGTGTTGATAATTTTTCCGCCCAAAAAATTCTCACTGTCATTTTTGCCGATAAATTGTTTGAGACACTTTTTCACGTTCAAAATGATTAAAACACAATGATAATCATAAAACCGTTAACTTGTTGATAAGTTAGATAAAGTTGAGTTCGCGAAATACGAATAATTCAAGTCTTTTTACAATCAAAGTTAAAAGGAACTAAATGTGAAAAAATTCCGGACGAAAAATTTTCCATCAAAATTTTCCACTAAAATTGTCAAACTGTTGAAATTTATTTTATCATTTTCATAAAATTTGTTTCAAATGATAACAATAATTTATTGTAATAATTTTGATTCTTTTTTTCTTTCTTATTGGTCCGAATGGAGCATAGTTTACATGCATGCGCGCGACTCGCATCAAAGTAGGTTACTAACTGAACTCCAATTTAAGCGGAGTTTAATCGAATGTACGAAACGAACAAACGAAAAAGCAAACATATCCGCAGATAGGTACACAAATACACATGCAAAGCACCGAGCCAACCCGATGGATACATAAAATACTGAACATTTGAGTTCTACACATCGGTTACGAACGATAATGTGAGTGGAAAAAAGATAGAAAATCCGAGAGAGGGGAGGTCAGAGGGAGAGAAACTGTGCTCGTTCGAAACGAATACAATGCTTTCAACATGAGAATTCCGAGACGAGTAAACGAAATCGGCTATGATACATATGCGGATGGCCACTAGTAAACGAAACGCAAACAAACGCATTTGAATACTTTACGGTGCCGCATATCAATCTTATTATATACAATACATTGCCATAATATGCACATATGCTACATAAACACATATTTTTCTCAAATACATAAGCTTCCAACTTATGTTTCATTTATTTCTACAATCAAATTCATTAGAAAAAGCTGAAGAGAGATGGAAGTTCAGCATTTATGTACATAACAAACTGATCAGCTACATAAGAGCTATGTTTTACTAAATTTTTTTTCTTCATTTCAATTCATTTATTTTCGGTAGAGATGCTGGCAGAGTGTGCAGTTTACATAAAATATGACCGCTATTGTTAATATGGTTTTTTTTTTCTATAAAATTTCTATCATTCATACTATGCACTGGCTCACTCAACTGATGTATATATATATATATATAAACATAATTCTATATTTGTACAGTGATCGGTTCGAATTCATGCGTAAGCTACGGAAATAGATTAATTTTTTTTTTGTTGCCGCTGAAGAAAAAGATATAAAACAAGTTCAATGTGATGTTCAAAATACATGGAATTTGCAATTGAAATGTTTTATTTGTTTTCTTTTCATTCAAAACATAAAAGGGATGAACAATAGCCGTAGCTCATTTGGCAATTACACCTGATGGTTGATCATAATAGAGTATAGATTTCGATGTATATATTTTTCGCCAATATGAACTTTGCTTAAACAATAGGCCAACTGTAATGAAAATATTGATTCTTGGAAATAAATTATGCCAAAGTGCATTGGCTGAGCAATTTACGACCGAATGCATCGTTTGTTTGATTATGCCATTGCATCAGTACGATTTGATTTAAATTAATAGTTAAAAATTTGCGGTAAAAGCTCATTTTGAAATGGTTGAACATTCTGACTGAGAAATTTAATTAAATTTTATCTCGAAAGAAATATACAACAATAATATACCACACTTGGAAAATGTAGAACATTCAAATATTTAGAGTGCAACTTGGATGAGTCGATTTACAAAATTTCTAAGTTACAATTAACTCATATGATGACATAGACGAAACACTAGCCCGTACATACAAAAATATTGTACATCGAAAATAATTAGATTTCATCTGTTCGTTCGATGATGTGTTTGTTTAGTACAACTCGCATCTTGAAATAATGTTCTCTTTCTCATTTTCATTCTCTGTCAATTGTATTGGATGTTTACAATCTCATGGGCGTATAAATATATGTATGATGCATGTTCATGTGCGTGCGGTTTTCTATTCGAGTTTAAATAAATTGAATTCATAGCATTTGGCACCGTGTATAATAGGCGAATTGTCATGAAAATGCTAAGTGCAACAAATGATGATGATCATCATCATAGTCGTCGACAACACATTGTACTCACATTATTAAGCTGCGTATTTTCCGTTTCTAAAACATATATTCGTTGTGTATCTAGTGACCTATTGCAGCGCAATATTTAACGTATTCATGCGATGATAAAAATTGTTCACTTTCGGTTTTGTTTTGCGTCTAATGGAAAGTGAAAATGTGTCTAAACTTTTCATCCCATTTTATTTTTGGGATTTGGTATTTTTATATCCTTTAACATTTATGAAACTCTGTATGACTCTTTTTTTGGGGAATTGAAATACTTAAGCATTTATTCATCCAGTTTCGAAAATGAAAAATAGATTCAATGAACGTGCCAAATATGGCCATGCACAATATGGATTTGAAGAGACAGAGGAATGCTTATATATGCAAGTAAAATGAAAAGCGTTACGTGCATATTTTAAATGAAATATTGCTTAATGTGTGTTGCTCTGCAATAAAACTGAATATTCAAAAGAAACGATTCGCAATAGTTGAGTCGCTGTAGTCGTAGTTTTTACTATTGCTGCTTGTTTATTGCTTTGTCGTTGTTGTTGTTGTTGTTGCTGCTGCTGCTTTATTTGCTCGCCACTTACATTAGACAGTAGATTAGAATGTGTTGGTGTTCTCTTCAACTTGCCCTCTCTAGGCACATGCATAACAACTTCAAATTCATCATTGACTCTGGCATTTAATTGCAATTTAAAAATGGTTGTGTAGCTGTTCTTATTTATGTTTCATATGGTCGACTATGCATTTCTGGCGTTTGCTTAGTTGAATTTATTTTTTTTTCTTTTTTTTTCTCTTTCTTTCTCTCTGAGTATGTGTCTTGATTGCAAACGATTTTATATAATGAATATACATTTAACGACGATTTCAGACATTCCTCGTCACACGGTATTAGATTATAGTTTTGAATGCATGCAAGCGAGTGCAACAGTCTTTGATATACAGTATTCGGTAGTCTAACAGCGAACATGTTCGATTTCATAAATATTACACAAGAGATAACTCTATAATATACACGACAACCGCTAAATTTCGTTTTCATTCGTTTCGACCCAGAAAATTGAAAAATTGCGCTTAGCGCGCTCACTCGCCCGTTTTTCTACATTCATTTACTCATTCGTTTGCACACAAGCAAACGCACACATTCATACACTTGCACATTCATAACGATCTCTCAGTCGAATCGATCGACTGACTGTGCTTTCATCCGATTCCTATTGTGTGTGCTTGTGCTCTGTGCTCTGTATGTTTGGTACACCATTGCACATGTGTTCGTATCTATTTGTATCTTATCTATATTTGTTCATTTGAAAACGCAGACAAAATATATTCAATGTTCACAAAATCGTTTAGTATTATGTATGCATAGTATATTCTAAAATCGTATCAAGACATAAAGCACAACCATCATTTTATTTTATACACAAATGACAGCATTTTTACAAAAGCGACGATCCCCACTATGTCGTCTTATTCACGACCAAGAAATAGACCGACAAATAGAAAAAAGAAGAAGAAGAAAAAGCTAAGAAAAAACTAAGAAAAAACACATAAAACTGATGACAACGTTGACTGAAAATCATTCTAAATCGAACATTTTCGTTTTGAATAGATTTTTCCTATTTATTTCACTCTATCGTTCGTATGCGTGTGAGAGTGTGTGGGTTTGTTTTTATTTAACCGTTTTCTTAGTTCTAGTTTATGGTTATATTCGTGCAAGAGAATGACTTTGAATACGAACATGTTTTTGTGGCATATAAATTCGACAAGAGCGATTTTAACATTCTATGCTATTGGAACGCACTGATATGATGCAATCCATGTCACAGTCAATTTGACAAACAACAACTGAGACTTTAAACAGTCAATGAAGTTCACGAGAAAACGAAAAAACATTACTGAAAAACTGGGCTTGATTACCAACTTGACTCGACCGCTTACTTTCGATCTTTTTTTTTCATTTTTGCTTTTCTTTTCTTGTCGAAAAATGTATTCAGGTCTATGGTCGTCGAAAAAAAAACAAGTTTACTCGGAAATGATATGCATGTCAATAAAAAAAAAACCGTCTATCAATCCACAATTTAATGTGATAATTTTACCACAGAAAGTGCCGACACTTAAACGGTAGTAAACTTAATGAGCCAAGATTCGCGTTTCTTTTTTCCCCGTTCGTGTTTGTATTTCTTTCACACGAAAGTCAACATTTCCGTACGCATGATTTGTGCTCATGATTCCAATTCTCAACGATTTGACTTGCTTTTTTTCTTCTTCTTCTTCTGCTGCTGCGTGTAAAGAAACAATAGCTAGATGATTGAGTCTAGTTGTGGTCGTATTGGAGCATACAACGCGATGAGAGAATAAAGAAAAAGAAGTAAAGAAAATATAAGTAAACACGACCTACGTTGATGGCAATGATGACGATCACGTTCGCTGGCACACCAACAGTAACAGCCAATACATTGTGTTACCACGAGTACAGTTTTGTTGCTTTGTAACTGTTAAATTTGTGCTTTGTTGTTGTTGTTGTTGTTGTTGTTGTTGTTGTTATTGTTGTTGTCTTCACTCTCTTTTGCTCTTTCGCTCTTCTTTTGTGCTGCCTTACTTTTGGCCTTTTTTGAATTTGCGCACCGACTGCTCAAATGAATGAAAGCAAAAGTATTTTGCTGTTATTTCTCTTGTTTTCTTCTTTTTCACCAATACAGTCGATGTTGTATTTTTCCATTGTAAGCTATCTTTTCCTGAAAAATATCAATTTACTTGAGCGTCTGTAGCTGCGAACAACATTGAAATTAAAAACGAACAAATGAACGTACGAACGATCAAATTGCATGTATGGCAGCACCGCTGCACAGTTTTGTACTGAAGAGTGTAAGTGAGTGTGGAATGAATCAGGCATTCGGGTATACGTACGTCAGAAAAAAGAAAGTTTTTTTTTGTTAATGCGGAAGAGTTTATTGTGCTCTTTGTATGTGCCATTGCTGCTATTTTTCTTCTTTCTCTTGGTTTCTTGTTTGTAACTCCGCGCAGCATTCTCTCTGTATGCTGTGTGCTTACTCAAGTTTCGGGCAAATCGATCGTTTCTTTCTTCTTTCATTCGCTTTCCTTGCAATGCCATTGTTCATTCATTTCATTTACGGTTATTTATTCGCATACTTGCACCTCTGGCTCATTTATGAATGTTTTATATACATTTTGATTTACATTGAGATAGATCGGGGAAGCGTGCAACTAATAAAATATAACAAAAGCGGAATACAAAATTCAATGAAATGATACGCGGTATGATTTGGACTCGGCAAAGCCATCACAGATTATCATAATATTTTCCATATTATTTGTTTCACTCATCAATGAGTCTGGATGAGAATGAAATGAAAGGGCCAACGACCATCGATAAGCAAATTTACATTAGAAAGTTGCCCATGGTGATGATGTTGACCACATTTCTTCCTATACAATATTTTGATCGTTTATCGATAGTGTTTTTCTTTTTTTTTTTTTTTAATTTTACATTTTGTGTTTGTTGTTTTTTTAATGCTGATTATTTTTGTGTATTCTTTCACTTAGATAAATAGATGTAAAGAAGAGAGTTCGATCCAATTAAAGACTAAAAAGCCTAAGATGATCAAGCACTTCAAAAGGGGAAAACAAATCACGACATAATTTATTGCTTGAAACATTTGCTAAATCATATTTTGTTTAATGACGCTTTGGCTTTTACCGAGGCATTCCTGCATCGGAAAGGTCAATTTCAGCACAAAGAAAGTAACAAAGCGCAGAAATATGTTCATATAAAAGTAAGAGAAAACAAAATGGTATTTACGAAATAACATTTCCTATATTCTCACATCTCGTTTCGTTTACTCAATTAACTTTGACGATGTTGAATCGGTTAGATCCACTTTTATTTTCGTTTTTTTTTTTCTTTTTTGTAATTCATTTTTCACTCATTGTCTTTGAACGCAATCTCGATGGCTTGTTGGCCCTGCGTTGTTCATATACTATTCAATCAAACATGCTTATGGGATGAGTCTCGCTGTGAGAGTGAAAGAAAACACACGAACACAAAAAAAAAAATGGTAGTTTTTTTTATTGCAAAAATATGTCATTTACCTCATTCATTATATTTACATCGAGTATCATGACACGATCAAACTTTTACTTTGAAACCTTTGTACATTGCAGCCATTGAGTGAATTCATGTGAATATTGAGTTTATGGTAAAGGAAGCAGGAAACAGAAAACAGATTGCGAAAAGCAAAGGCATACCTGGTGCGGTACACAACAAAATACAGTAAAACAAAGCATAGAAAAAAAAATATATGGGCAAACGAATAAAAAATAAAGCCAATTATATATATATATTTATATATCGGTAAGAGTTCATTCAACCATATGGCGTGTACGGTTTCTATATACAGCATTTTTGTGGACACAAAGGGAATGAGAGAGATAGTGAGGGAAAGAGGGATAGAGAGTGAAAAAAACCGCTTACTTTATTCAAAACAGACATATATTCAGATGATTTCATAAGATTGCACGACTATAGCGTGTGTTATTTTGGATATATTCAAATCGTTTTCACAATACGTTAAAAAGAAAAGCTCAGACATTGCGATCAACATGATTTTGATCGTGATGGTGTTGATGAAATAATTTATTGGATCACCGAAATGAACTGTGATCTTCAATTGACAACACTCTCGTCAATCACAGGCCATTTCCAATTATTTATGGGTTCATTCGTTGTTTTATTTGTCTCTTCTTTGTCAATTTTTGCTTTTTCTTAGTTCCTTTTCCTCCTTCTCCTCCTCCTTCTCCTCCTCTCCTTATCCTTCTTCTTCATTTACCTCTTTTGCAATTTCTTCTTTTTCTTAAGTTTTTTTTTTAAATTAAATTTGTTTTCACTGTTTAATTTTATCAAATGAATCATATAAAATTCAGCAAATATAATAATACCACATCATCACAGCTAAGAAGAATGAATGTTAAAATACGAATCATCACATAACAACAACAAATTCAAGTGTGTTAACACAGACAACTTTACGCTATAAATTCAATGTTATTATTGTCAATGTTAAAATATATCGTAAATGTGCATTTACCATTTCAAGTCTGGCTGTCGTCATTGTATTTAAGCAGTTGCTTATTTGGTTAATTTTATTTTTGATCGAAACCAAACACAAAAACACAACAAATTTTTCGACGAAAAAAAATAGCAAGCCCTACTCAATCTGAGCTGTGTATTTAGAAAGTGCGCAAAAGAAAAAAAAAGAAGAAAAAAAAAAAAAAAAATATGCGAACGAGAAATCTGAGCAACAGCAGCAACAGCAATTCACATTATATAAAGTTGACAGGAAAAAAAGACGCATTTATGTGCGTAATAAGTTCAGTATGGTTTAGAAATCGTTGTATCGATTCAAAGTGCCCATTCAATTCAGTGCATTCCTTTGGCAAAACGTAATTTGCCTGCCCATTGCAACACTTTCAATTTCATTTGAAGTATCAGTCGGTGCAGTCATAGCCAGATTTATCTAACACACTACCTCCCTCACATTGATTGCCACATTTGTATGTGCATTGTGCATATATGCATGTATATATGATTTTCGGCTGACATTTCAAATGCATCCGATAATTTATGTACTTTTGGCACGAACAATTAACAAGCACATCGCGCATCAAATGTGTACATATAAGTGTGTGTGTGTGTGTGTGTGTGTGTGTGTGTGTGTGTGTTGTGTTTGTGCGTCACACTTCTATTGACTTTGCTGACGCGCTCGATTTCGTGAATCTTAATTATTCATTCGACACAGTAAATGAATTCAAAAGCCTAACCTACCGTACAGTACACTACAGGGCTTTTACGCTCACGCTCTTTCTCTATCTCTCTCACACTTTCCCTCTCTACCTCTACCTTTTGATTTGTCTCACTCTCGTTCTCTATCTCATTTTTAATTAGAATTCGCATCGAAAACGCTTTTAAAACTGCTGAACATAATCATTTTGAAAATGCAATTCGCATATTATTAAAAGCTTTCAAATCTCAAAATACTCATCTTGTAATTTATTTTTTTTGTCAACGCCTAATACTTTTGTTCGTATTACATGTCTATTTTTTGAACAAATGAAAATGTGTATTTCATTCAAATGCATAGAATCTGTTTGGATTTATTTGCTTTTTTTTCTCTATCGTTTCTTTTCTGACGACAAACCAAACAAACAAAACAACATTTTGAATATTGCTGTTAGAACACATACATCAGCGCATCGACCTAGCTCATGGCTTTCAATTGACTTGCACAATGAATGCAATTAAAGAATCAACGAAAAAAACCATGTCTACGATACATAGATAATATATAAATAAATTTCTTGTTAGATTTGTTCGATACTCTTGTACTCGATTGACGTAAGTTTTCAGCGATCTCTCAATACTTATCAAATACACGCATGTCAACTAGTCTAATGTTTCTAATTTATTAAATATTCCAGGCGAATCGAATCGCATTTAAAATTTTAATGAAATCGACCAATTTTTTGTTTTTTGTTTTTGTTGTCGTTCTCTCTTTCCCGCTCTCGCTGTAGCTCTAGACTTCGATTCGATTTGTTTTTACTTCATTCAACGTTATACAATTCATAATATTTTGTTGCAATATCGATTTTGAGTGAGTACATGTCAATTTATAAAGACACATAACCAGAGAGAAAGAGACATTAATCGGTCTAATAGTTTTATCAATGTGTCTTGCTTATTCTTTTTTATTTGATGCATTCTTGTGTGTTGAATGCAGAAGGCAAATTTCATATTGGTTATTGCTATTGCTGCTGCTGCAAATCGTTCGACATATTGGAATTATTGAACACGTTGTATCACATTTTCTTCTTTCTTTTGTTGGCATTGTATCCAGCAGCAGCAGCAGCAGCAGCACTCAACATCGTTGCTTTTAAACGTGAAAATATACAAATACTTGCATCATTTTATATTTGTATTGGTTTATGAATGCATTGCACGTTGTAGATGTGGCCGTGTGCGCGTTCAATGTGGATATTTGCAAATACCAATACTAATGCATACGTATGCGATATTTTGTATGATTACGCGAATAGTTTCCACAGTGTCCGACCTCCAGGTCTTTGACCCGCATACTGAAAGTAGGTTATTTTGTGCGCTCACTCTACAGCACAATCGTCGACAATAACGACGACGACAACGACGACAACAGCGTTTGTCGTCGCTGTTCATTCGTTTCTTTCATAACATAAACGTAGCGCGTATGGCAAACGAGAGAAGCGAATGGCAAATAGCAGCACTGACTACAACGACGACGACAACAACATCAAATGCTCTATCCAATAGATTTCGCTATTTTCGCTTTTAAGTTAGTTTTTTTTTTCATATGATCGTTTTGTTATTTTTGTTGTTTTTGTTTTTACTGCTGTTGTTCAGCGATATTCGTTTTTTTCATCATTATTATCATTATTATTATTGTTATTATCATTTTAAACACATTCAATTTACAATAGTTATACAACTTTGCGTTAGCGTTAGAAACGCATACGCATGCATAAATTGAATGCACTTACTCGCTGTGCCATGAACTATTATTAATTTCGTCTCTTTGTTATATTAATAGATAAAATAGTTGAGCGTATGCATTTGAATGCATAACTCTGGTATTGGGCCTGGCGTTGCTCTAGTATTGGTTGTGCAGTCAAGCATTTTGCTGTGCATTTTTTCGATGAATTTAACACATATATACTAGATTTCATGGTTTTTAAACCAAAAATCACTTCTTTTATAAAATAATACAAGAGAAGAAATAGAAAACAAGAAGAAGAAGAAGAAGAAGAAGAAGAAAAAAAAGAAGTAAAAAAAGCAACAACAGCAACAACAGCAACAATGCACCAATAGCACACCATCATCACTATTATGTGTCTGGCGATGTGTGTTTTTTGCCACATCACAAAAAGCTAGCTCTATGTGTCTTGAAATAATTCCATTTTGTAGATGCATTGACTGTCATTTTATAACACTATTTTCTAAGCGCGGCAATGCGTGCATAAATTTTTGCTAGTCTTCAAATTGGCTAATATTACAACAAGTATATAAAGTATGTGTAATTGTGCATCGAGTCTTTGGCGGCCAAGATACGGCCTGCAATAAGGCAATGAAGCTGTATTTATTTATGTTTGTTATTTTTTTTTTTTTTTTCTTCATCAATTTTCCCATTGGCTTTATGATATTGTGTGCAAATGTGTGCTTGCACTGCACACACTATGCAGTATTGCATGCACATTTTCAACACTTAAATTTAACTCCATGTTTGTTATCAAACTCATGAACTCATAGGCGAACTATTTGTGTCCATGGTGGGGCATTAGCATTAGCCACTTTGATTGTAAGCTCATTTCATTTTATTTCAATTTGTTTCTTTTTTGTTTTATTCGATTCGCTTTGCTTTGCTTTTTTGCCGTTTGAAATGCAACGTGCATTCAGTTTTATTAGGTAAATCATAGAAAATGTTTGTCGATTGCAAATTAGTTGAATGTATGCGTTGCCGTTCATCCTTCATTGAAATCGCATGCCATTATAGACGACTATCAGGTCCATGGTCTAAGCACCACACAAATAAATATGGATTTTTCGTATCGTTCTTACAGCTAAGCTTTTTTCTATTCGCCACACTACTTGCACTTTCATACAATTTCAAGCATTATTTAATCGATGCAATGATTTCATGAGTGCAACCGAGACACACATCGTGTGTTCATATTTCATTTATTTTTTTTTTTTGTGTTTCTCTGCTGATGTAGTTGTTTTCTTTATTATTGTTGTTGTTGTTGTTGCTTGATTTGTTCTCTCTCTTGTGAGTATGTCGTTGCATTTAGCAAACTACTCATTTTTTTGAATTTAATTTTGGATTCATTTTTTCTTTGTTGTTTTTGTTGTTGCTGTTTTCGCGCTATTGACCTAGGATTGTCAAACTACAATAGCTTTGATTTTGTTTTTTTTTCACATTTTTTCTCGCTCGTATAACATTAACAAACGAGAAAATACAGAAACAATTTGAACTGTTTTGCAAACTTGGAAATTAAAATAACAACAAATGTTCGATCAAAAAAAAAAAACCATATTACGCAATCAACTTTGATTTGCTCGAAAATTCGTTGGAAATTTCGATGATAAAACAAAAGCGAATAGTAAAAAAAGAGAAAAAACAACAAAAATTCAAATGAAGTTTTGAAAAATTTCAAATCAAACGAAAAGCGTCAAAAGTACCAACAACAATAAAGAACGTGCGTTACATTTTGGAATCGTTCGCCAACACGATCGAATGTATATCTCGCCTGCATAAAAATCATATGCGAGTGCCAAGAGAAGAGGAAAAAAGAAATGAAAAAAAAAGAAACGAAACGCGCACAGAAACAACATTTTAATTCAAATGATATTCACATTGGCCTTGAGTCTCATGCATTGTTGTTTTTGTCTTTTTTTTACCGTAAATTTCGGCGGATTTTCGTGCATCGCAGCGAACGATAAAAATGCAATACAAGCAATACGGCCAAGATTATTACTGTATGACAAACGCAAAGGGAAAAAAAATCGCATACAATCGAATCAATTGTTGGCATTTTGTCATTTTTCGCATTGACAATCAGCACAAAAGCTTTTGTGCAAAGTGATCGTTGATTGCTTGCTTGCTTACAACTCGTTATAAGTAGATAGAAAAAATTCATATCAATTGAATCCAAGTTAATGCTGGAATTGGCTTTTATGAGATGTTTATTGGTTCTCTGTGTCGTTCGAATCGGGTACCAAAGCCAAAGAGAAATTGAAAGCTTTTTTACGTTTCGAAGTGGATTCAGTGTATGCAAAAAGTGAATGGCAACATCGAAGCGGCAGCAGCAACAACGGCAGCACCAGATTCTCGGGTTCAGTGTTAACTTTACGTAACGACAATATAACTTGTTATGAAAAATTTACTGTCTATGTTGAAAAAAAAAGAGAAATATGAAAAAAAGAGCTGTTTGGTCTTTTATTTCTCTCTTTCTGGCAGAGCGCGCATGCGGATTTTACCGTTGCTTTTGCCATTTGGCCGAATTGGTTATTTGTGTATCTGTTTCAGTGTATGATGTTTCTTTTCTCTTTCTTACTCTCTCTTTCTCTCTCTCGCTCTCTCTCTCTCTCTCTGTCTCTTTTTACTTTACTCTATTTCATGAATATATTTGAGTGTCTCATTGTTAATACGCTCTTATTATTGTTGTTGTTATTATTATCTCTCTTGTTGCCTACCTTTTTTGTACCTTATTCGTGTAACTGTTTTTATTTGTAATACCTATAATTGTGTGTTTTCGAAAAACCAAACACATCGAATAAAAAAACCTGATCGACTAACTTTTTTTTCTTCTTTTTCTCTCAATTTCAATTTCATTTGTATACAACACATATTATAGTTATTTTTTTCTTCTCGTTGTCGTTGTTGTCTTCGTTTTTCTTTTGCTTGCTGTATGATTTGTATGCGTTTACGTGCGCTGTTGTGTAGTTTTTTTTCTTCTCATTACTTGTTACATCATCACAGGCATTCAAGCTAACTGTGACTAGTGAACTTCAAAATCCTTACGTAGCTTAATAAAAACGATGTGAAAGCGATTATATGCTGATTATGTAGGCTGTTGCTCTACTGTTACACTCTTAGCTCGGTTGATGCTGTGCGCTTGGCACGTCTGTAGCATCAGCAACAGCAACAACAGTAGCATGAAAAGCCATCCGTTCAATATCGAGTGAGATAGAAAACAATTGAAAAGTGAACGATTTGAGTTCACATTGTCAGCGAGAGATATCATCGTTGATAGTCGTTGTGACGTATTTTTTTTCATTTTCTTTTTTTTTTGTAAATTTTAAATGGGCCATTAATATGTTTGACTGAAACATTTCATTGTTATTGTGATCGTTTGTAGCAGTTGTAAAAGTGGGGGCTTGTTGCGAAAATCAAATTAAACGAGAGCGCGTATCATATGCAACAATGATCATAAACATCTTTCTATTTTTGAATATTATGGTGCAATTGATTTAGCTGAAATCTGAAAGGGTGTCGAACTCTCTGCGCAACAGTTAAAAACATTGAAACACACATCACCTTTTTTGCTGGCCATGCATTCCAATGTGATTTCATGTTTAAAAATGTGTTTAAAGGAAATATGAAAGAAAAAGGGCCAACGGCTAATGATCTCTTGCTATCCATTGATCCACCCAATAGCATACCATTCAAATGAGATTTTATTTAATGATTGCAAATGACGTCCGTATTTACGTTCGACTATTTTTTCTTTCTTATATTTCTGTGTATGAGTTTATTTTTGATAGCGGCACAATTTCGTCATCACTTTTGTTTTTCACGCGTACATACTTTCTAACGCCAAAAAAAAAAAATATTTCAACAGAACAAAACTATAAAAAAAAAAATTATAGCGGAGAAAATAGAATGAAAACAAACATAAACCATACGGTGTATAATTTGTTTTCTTCTCGATTCATAACAACACACACACACACGAATACTCCAATGAACCAATATTGATAAAGGAAATTTTTGAAAGAAATAGTAACATAGACACATGATTGATATTGGTTGTGTATTGTGGCTGCCGATTGAGAAATTTTTATGTGCAATATACGCGAGAATGCGAAAGAGAAAGGACAGAGAGATAGATAGAGAGAGAGAGAGAGAGAGAGAGAGAGAGAGAGAGAGAGAGAGAGAGAGAGAGAAATAGATAGAGATGGTGACGATATATGGCTAGAATTAGATTATATAATCAACGTGTATGGGTCTTCTGAAATTGTAGACTCGCGGCTTGAGCTTCGAGCATTAATGCAAGTGATGGCGAATGAGAAGCAGCAGAATAGTGGCAACGGCGGCAGCAATAGCAGGCATTTACAGTTAAATATAGAGTGCTACTGCTATGCAATCACAGTGAAAATATGTAACAGTTGTAATATGAATGTGAATCTTGGTTGCGTTCTTGCTGCTACATGATCTTAGCGGGCACATTGTCTGTCGGTTGTGGTGCTTCTTACTGTTTCATACAATTTAAGCGCACAATATTGTTGCTTCTTTTCCTCTATTTACTACAATTGTGTATATTTCTCTTCTTTTCCTTTCATTGAGTTTTGTAATATGCTATTTTGTTGCTCATCACTTATTAAACTACTTTAGATTATATTGTACATTGAAAGCGCAACACTTTTTAGTGGCGTGCATGGCCACTTTAAAATACATACTTTTACACAATACCATTTTCTACAAACGTTGCCGTTTTTTTTTTTCTTCTTTCATTTGTCTATTTCACATTTATCACACTTTTCGTCTCTTTCTATAGCCTCTTCCTCTTCAGCATTAGGTTGTTGTGTTTCTTTTCCTATTCATATTTCTTCGTTGTTGGTGTGTTGTTGTTTTCTGTTATTCATTGCCCACTAAACTATACAGTTTTATATTTACACCGATTCGCGCACACAAACATTAACCGAGCGCTTTGCACACATATTGTGTAGATGGAAAAAAGTAGAGCAGACGTTGAACTCGTTCGTTCATTTTATGTTGTTAATATACATCATTTTCTACATACAGCTAGTTTTTTTTCTCTTCTTTCTGCTATTGTTGTTGTTGTTGTTGTTGTTTCTCTCTTTTACTTGGTTCGGCTTCGCGCAATGGATTCAATACAGTAAATTTATAATGAAATATGTACACATAGCGAAATGGATCATAATGTACAAGTAAAACAAAAATTTCCTCTTCTATTTATTAGGTTTTTGTTTGAGCGCTGCTGCTGTTGCTGTTCCTATTGCCGTTATTGTTGCTGTTGTTGTAGTTTTTTTTTGTACATTGTTTATTTTCATGTACGCTCTCTTCGGATTCTTCGCACTAATTTCTTTCATTTCGATTTAGATGTCGATAGATCAGTCGCTTTCAACACGAAGCACTCACAATGTCGCTATATTTATTCATCAAATTGATGTTCTTTCATTATCTCTCTCTCCCTCTCCTTCTCTCTCTCTCTCTCTCTCTCTCTCTCTCTCTTCACTCTCACTCTCTTTCACTGCTTTTGTTGTGATGTTCAAAACCGTGAAAGTATTTGAATGTACAATGATTTGTTGATTATTTTTTTCTGCGGATGGCAAAACTATGAAATACAAATGACAAACAGGAAAACAACAGCCAGAACTGTTATAGCTCTCAGGCCATATTGTATAAGAGATCTGAGGCCGGACGCAATGACAAAATTAGTAGGTTAGTATTGTCGAAACGATAATTATAAAATGAAACACTATTAACTATTGCGGTTATGGCGAATCATTAATGTTTTCATTTCGTTGGAAATTATCCAAAGCAAAAATCCATTCAATTTTATTTTTGTTGCTGTTGTTTTGGTTATTTGATAACCAATGAGTTGATTTTGTTCATAAAATTTTGTCGGTATGTGGACGACCACCTTTGTTTCTTCTTTGTCTGTTTCTTCATGGAATCTATTGAAATAATATTGAAAATCGAAAAATCCTCTAGATTATAACTTTTGGCCCATACAATTTAAATAATTTATCAAGCATAGAAAGCTGCAATTGAAAGCTATAACATAATATCGAATGCAAGACCATATCATTCAAATATGAGTTTATTTATTCACAATCCTCATGTAATTTGTCCTACAAATGAAAATCAACCATAAAAACTAAAGGGATTTACAGTGCACCGCATGATCGTATGAGTGAATGTTTTTTTTTTTTCAACTATCCGTTCATAATTGCATGTTACAACAACAAAATTCAGTTTAACATTTCAAGGAGAGTGGAAAGAAGAAAAAACAATACACGATTTCGTTCATCAAATCGATAACATTCGCGTCCCAAATAAAACCCAATTTTAATATGATGTCGTTCATCAAATCCATCAAAAAATCTTTGGCTTCCTCATTCGAAATCACTTTCTCCGTATAATTCTTTTTTGTTCAAAGATTGGCATATCATTTCATTCCACAATTTCATCCTAATTAATTCCTAGTCATCGGTCAATGTGCTGTTACGTTGAGTTTTGGTTTATCATAAATCAACATGGCATGAGGAGGAATGAAAGTCAAATGGTATGCGACCACAGATGTAACATAGATTGCGGAAGAGTTTTACGAATGAAAAAAAAAAAAAAAATTCATTTGATGAGATAAACTTTAAATGGTTTTTCTAGAATCACTTCCGCGTTTTGCATCGTATGCACGATTCCACGATTTAATGCTAATAATCAAATGAGTTAAAACTAAGAGACGAAGAGTAAAAACAGTAGAAAAATAAAACAACAAAAACAACAAAATAGCGAATAAATAAACTGCAGCGCAATGAAAACTATGTGAAAATCTTTAATTGAACGGCACACCATGACTGAGACTTCCATGTTTGAAAAACAGCAACCTAAGCTATATGCAAAAGCCAAGCATAAAATGCCAATTGAATAGGTAAATCATGCAGTAATGAATAGTGAATAGGCAAAAGAGTGAGATATTTGTACTGGAAAAATTCGAACGAAGACGAAAAAAGAGGATTACTCGCTAACGAAGCACGGCAAAACTGGTGAACGACCGGTGAATAGCAATTTCATAAAGTTTTTGCCTTGGGTCTCGCTCTTTACAATTTTTTTTTTCTTATTTCCTTTCTCTCTCTCCCTCTCTCGCTCGCTCGCTCGCTGTAATATGCGAATAATGGTTTTTGTATGCGCCTGGATATTGTGTGTACATTTTGTCCAAGCATATCATATGTGTATTGGAATGGAGCATCGCCTATCGGAGAAAGAGAAAGTGAAAGTACCGTTCGAAATGAGCGAAATTTACTAAAAATAAACATCAGCGACGGTCGATGACGAAGACGTCGATCAACGAAAAAAAAAAAAAAATAATAATAACGAATTGAACATTTATAACAACTGACTAAACTGCTGTACACATAAAATGTCATTATATCATACTTTAGAGAGACACATACATGAAGTACGTACAGTTGACGGGTTGCTTGCAAATCGGGTAAATGAAAGAGAAGAAAAAAAAAGTACGTATACGAAACAAAATAGCATAACAAACCAAAAAATAAAAAAAAATATATATATATCGAGTTCATGAAATATCGACAAAAGCAACAAAGACGACGACAAAGTAACAAAAAACCGAGTAAAATAACTGACAGAAATTATAACGGAATACATGTCTGTGTGATACGTGTAACACGGAAAGTTTGTTTGCGTCATGGAACCCACAGCAGAAAAACACAGAAAAAAAGCACAAAATTATTGACGATAAATAATTACATGAATGTTTGTTTAAATGTTCGAACGTGAACTATTTCTAGTTCTCTGCGCTTCTGTTCGTTTACAATGAATGGGTTTTTTTCTTTTGTAAAAATGAAATCGAAATCGAAACTAAAATCTACTGCTAATCGCTGATTTGAATGATGCTCGTGCATAGCATTTTCATTGGTATAAATGTAACAACAAGAAGATGTGGAGCGATGTCCATTGACAATTGTTTAGAGTTAGCAAATAACTAAATCTAGAAATTGCATAATATTTATCGCATCATGTAAAACATTTTCTCTCAATGTAATTTATTAGCCGTCTGTATTTGTTGTTACACATTTTGTTTCTTTTTTGTTCCCCTTTGCCAACCTATGGATGTTAGTTTGCGAATGCATACGGCGAAGTGAATGTTAACGATACGAAATAGAAATTGTGAGCAAAACAAAATGAAGAATGATTCAAAAATGCAGAGAAGCGCAAAGAAAAGAGCGAGAGCAATAAATGCTTCGAGCTAGTCGAATGTTTGACGATCTTGTGTTCGATTTCGTTTACTTTACGCACCAAACCAGATGCATGTAACCCAATGGCCGATTGCATATTTACTGTTACTCTGACGTGCTATTGCAATTTCGTTGCAACTGCAGCCTGCTTACCGTAGTTGTTGTTTCTCATTTTTTTTTTTATTTCTTGCATTAACTTTACATTTCACTGTAGCGAACATTTTTCTTTTTCTCTTTTCATTTCTTCTCTATATAAATCTATTCGATGTGCAGATGTTCACCGCAAATGGCATCGAAACAAGCTCACAGGTAAACTTATGTAATATACCACATAAGATGTCTTCCTGATTTACAAACTTTTTTCTACTTTAATGCAACCATCTCTTTTTCACATTCGATCGCAGAGAATTCAATATGACAACACAAAGGAATCAACAGTCATTATAATGACTGAATTTAAACCTGAATTGTATGTCATGCGATAAAGAGTTGAGAGCAAAGAAATGAAAAAGGAAATACAAAAACGAGTTTGACGCACATGTGAGAAATATATATGTATAAATCGAAACAACAACAACAACAACAACAACAACAAAATGAAATAAAAGAGTCACTTCAAAGTCTCACTTTCACAGTGCGTGCACAATTATATTTCACATTTAACAAACGATGCGAAAGTCGAACAGAGCAAAAATGAAGATGCAAAAATCAAAAATTCGCATGCAAAGTATACCTAATCGACTCATCATCAATTCATAATTGCGATGATACTTTGTGCTTACATTAAGTTCGCGTTAATTTCATTTAGATCAAGCGGCGATACCGCCAATTGTGGGATAGCATTCATCAATGGTGAATATATTAAAATGCAAATTGATAACGAATGGATGCAATTGATTTTGTATATGCGTTATATGACATATTATTAAGTGGATATGCATGTTTATACATCTTGATCGCATTTTCGTGGCCACAGGATGCATTCACCATCAAAATCGATAATAATAACAATCATATAAACAGCAACAAATTGCACATTGGCTAAATGTATGCTTGAAATGAACGCACGATGAAAGTGCGTAAATTGCATTGGCATGACCGACAAGCGCCAACAGGCAGAACAAAAAAGATATCAGTGTGCTAACGCTATAACATTTACTGCAATCGTTGCATACATAAACGTGGCAACCAATTTGTGATGAATAATTTTAGAATTTTCGTTCATTCGTTCGAAATTTATCGATCGTTATTTTTTCAACTTTGTCAAATCGGGTGATGGAATCAAAAACAAGCGATTGCCTAGTCCAGTTGTAGGCGCATTAATTTTTTTTTTTTTTGCTTCTCCACCTTTATTCGTTCAACTGTATAGCATAAATGGAAAATATGTTCGTTCAACATGCAATACGCTTGATAAACAACGGGAAAATATAGCTTAACATATTAACATTTTTTTTTTTTTTCGGTTTTGTTTCGTTCTATGTGTGTTCTTCCTCAACCGACTGCACACTTTTTCCCTTTCAGTTTACGAACAACACTCATTGGCTCTACATAATTCTTTCGCTCTTACCGTGTGTATGCCCGGTTTGCGTTTGTGTCATTTTTGCGAATGAGTGCCGAGCGAAGTCAATGCACCAAGTCAGCATTTGATTAAATGTAGGTCAATAAGTGCAGCTTTTCATTTATTTATAGTTAAAATCGTGCAACGCGTGCACACAACATAAAGTACAGAAACAAAGAGAAAAAAAAAAGAATCCAAATGAAAAACTTCCCCAGCGTGTTTTAGCATATATTTGCCCGTGTCATTCTATCTCACTCTCTGTCACTCACACATTTGTTTGTTTGTCTTTCTCCTTTTCATTCTCTTTTCCACGAAGGAAACCACATTTACTGGGTTACACGGGAATGCGATACACTTTAACGAAAATCCGTTGCATATACCGTATTTAAGATTTATCGCATGCTTCTTTGTCTTCAATTCATGCTCTTTTACTAATACTGGATTTATTTACATAATATTTCCCATCAATTTTCTTTTTGCCTTTTCTGTACTTTGCTTATGCTGTTTACTATTTCAACAAAATGCGTAAGTTTGTAACAAATTACTTTTCTCGTGTTTTTATTACTTTTTTCCACTTAAAAGCCAAAAAGATTTCTTTTAAATTCACTTCGATTGGAATTTAATTAGTGATTGAAAAAGTGTTTTTTCGTTCTATTTTCTTTATTTAACAATATGATTTATGATTGAGGAAAATCTTTTGCAAAAATAAAATGAATAACAAGCGATAGGGGAAAAAAAAACATTTTCATATTGATTGCCGCATTTCAAATGCTAATGGTTAAGAGGAATTGAATAAAAGCCAATTATTTTTAACTTCCGCGTAATTTCAGCATGCGCATTCACGAATCCACCACATATGGATGTTATTTAATAAGTTTTGATATGATACGGATTGCACAATGTTAAACGTTCATTTAACATTGCATTAGACAAACCGAACCCACTTATTTGCTTCATTGCTTCCTTCTTACCGTAAACAGCCGACAAGATAAACCAGACAAACATGCATACAACGCGTATAAAAGCCCCAAATTGATTTGCAAAGTAAGACAGCGAGAGAATGAGATGTGAGATAAAATAATGCAAAACTGCATGATTTCATCTATAAGAGCAAACGCTCAAAGACCAGGAATATCTAAGCAACGTTGTTTTTCCTTTCTTTCTTTTTTTTTTCAAAAAATTTCACTGTTATATGATGATGCATGAAAACGGTAGAAAATCAAACACAAATATGCTATTGAAAACATTTCTATAGCTTCCATTTGAGGTCCTATGTTTTGCGATCTGCCCCTTGTTGGTTGTTGTTTAGCTATTGAATTTCGTTCACAAGGAAGAAAAGAAAGCAATGAACCAAATGTGGGATAAAATACAAGGTATGTACCGATAGACAATGCATCGAGCGAAAAATATAAAAAGTGAGTGATTGAGAGACACACACACACACACACAGAGAGAGAGAGAGAGAGAGAGAGAGAGAGAGAGAGAAAGAGCGTAAAAGCAGCGCAAACGAATTGAATCTCTATGGTGATTGACATACAGGCATTTTAATACATCAACATTACTCCTATGTACATTGTACACGCACACAGTCGATTGTTATATTTTAAGGCATATTCATAACGAATTCATGACAAGCAACTGAATTTGTGTGCTATTGAAATAAGCGCCGACACGATCATAATGATGGTATGTAACTAATCTTGTATGCCAACTAGGGAACCAATAACAAACAATGAAACGGTTTTATTTTCTTTTCATCTTTGTTTTTTGTTTTTTTTTTTTTTTTTTTTTTTGCAGTGAATAAATAAAAACAGCCACCACTCACACACAAAAATGGATACTCACAACAATTGAAAAGCGTTAGTGAAAGTCAAAAAAAGCACAGAGGTGTTTTTGAACTCTCTTCTTGAGTGGATTTTATATTGTCGGTTGTTTGGCACATTCGCGCGGTGCGAATTTTTGCGAGCAAAAAGAATAAATCACTTTTTAAAATAGGAATAAATGAATGAAAGACAGAAAGAAAGAGTGAAGGAAAAAAAATCACATGGCATAATGAAATTAACCCAAATGTATAACGAATTGCATTAGATGTGATGTTTTTCTTTTGTTTTGTTTTATTTGGTCTTCACGGTGTGTATTATTGTTTTTCGCCTTTTTCCGTGATCTTATCTCTGAATCATTTTGAAGCGCACACTTTATTCATATTTAATTGAAAATGAATTTTGTTTTTTTTTTCTTCTTGTGCTTGATCTTTGTAAAAATTTTTTTGCAAATTATTGGTTGAGCGAATTACAGAAAATCTGCGCATTTTAATGCGATCGTGTAGACCGATTTTGAGTGACGCAAAGCATAAATCAATCATGTCACTTTATTTCACTGTACATTTTTGTTTGGTGTTGCTTTCAATTGCATGGTTATGACTGCAATATTTAATTGTACACGATGCAGTTCAGTTTTTCCACCATATCGATACATATATATATATATATATATATAATATATGTTAATGTCGACTGGTTTCAATACATTTTTTTTCTTCTTTTATTGTTTTTCTGTTTCTCAATTGCATCGTTGTTTCGTTGGTGCTTTCGCGGCTTTCGTATGCACGAGATAGCACACATAATCATCTGGATATTACATCTGCAGAATGAAATTGAAATCAACGCAATAGGCAGTACAGTTATACAGTTCCTGTTTATCTAATTTCAGTCAACAGTATTCAATCGCATTACCGTAACCGCATCTCGCATCGAGCTTGTTTTTCAACATCATTATCTTTGACTCTCTGGGCATGCAAACATAATTCTGTTTCTTTTTCTTTTCAATTTTCACTTCTTCGACACGATGCATTTCTAAATTTAATTTTGTGAGATTGTTCGTCTCTCGGCGCCCCTCATTTCACTTTTTACAAGTAAAGGCAGTGCAATAGCATCTTTATGCTAGGCCCTGTCTTATGCAATGCATTTGGTGGAAAAAATCAACATCGTCATTCTCTCTCTCTCTCTCTCTCTCTCTCTCTCTCTCTCTCTCTCTAATGCTCTATTTTTCTTGAATCAATCCCTCTCACACTCTCTTTCATTTATTTCATTAGAATATTTTTGATGATCACGATAACTTTCGCAAAAGCTCTTATTTGTAGACTCGTCTTGGTGTCGTGCACATTTGCCACCACATTCGTTTTACTGACAGGCCATTTTAAATGATTATTCCCGTTTTGCTGTCTCTCTATTTTGTTACTTTGTTAGCTCCAATGATTCTATTCGCTGTGATGACTTTTTGCGATTAGCTGTCGTCATTGTTGTTGTTTTTTTTTCGTAACAAAAATTACGATTGAACAATGCTTTCGGTCATATCATATAACAAAGTACAATAAAAAAGAGAAGGAAAAAAGCCGCTGTGTACAAACAAAATGAAATGCAATTTTGCATGCAATCGTCGGCATTGACTCTATCTGAATGTATGGCATAACAATGCGATTGAATAAAAGTGATTTGAAAGAAATGGAAAAGTTGCACTTAAAGACGATGTTTGAATGTTTTGAAAGAAAAATAAAAGTAAAGAATTAACTAACATTTTCCACTCGTACACATTCGCTTTCCATTTTTCTCTTTTTCTCTGTGAATCAATTGCATTTCGTGTTTGTGTAGGTGTATTGTGAATCGTCCACTTGAACATTGAAATGAATGTGTTTTTTTTTTCTCTTCTTCATTAGATATGGTGTAATTCGCCATACGTAACAATACATTCATATCACTTTATGACTAAAATGGGAAATCCCATACATTCCTAGTAAAACAATTGATTTCTCCATTTTCCTCCAAAACGCCGTAATTTTTGCCATTGCATTTTACACCAAGTCCGCAGATTGTTTTACTTTGGCATACTTTTTTTCAACGTTTTTTGAAAATTATCAAATGCCTGATAAAGCCAAAGGAAATAATTTTAGAATTTAGGTCATCATGTTACAATTTTCGAATGGTTTGATTTGGTTTGTTGTTTAATCGCAAAAGGATCGAAAAACGTGTCGAGTGGTATGAACCACTAAAATATGGTATTTGCATTTGGAACACATTTCCGACACTTTCGATTATTGCATTAAAATAAAGGCAAATATTAAAAGTGTTAAATATGCAAGTATGATGAGGATGAATAATCCAGGATACGTATACTGTCAGAGCATATGTATCAAATGTAACAATAAAAAAAAAGAGAAAAATTCGTAAATTATGATTGTTTATTTTTGTGCACAATAATGCACAATTTAAATACTCAAACTACAATGCTGTAATATATAAGTACACACAGATTAAGCATTGACGTTGGCAGTAAAGAAGAGTATTTGTGTATTTGACAATAAATGAAAAACTTGTTAATTATTTATAGAAAATCCCTTTGAAACTGTATGTATTTTTTTTTTTGTTGTTGTTCATAAATAATGTACATTTTGTGCATTGGATATCTAAGTGTGCAGCAAACAGTTGAAGTGCATGAACAGTGGTGCGCACTGACAAAAATCGATCTATCGTCCAACTCAGTTACACTGCACTCTCTTTTACTTTTTTTTTTAAGTTGAAGACTTATATTTATCTATGCTGACAGGAATGGACAGTGCAGTTGAATCGATGTTATTGATGCACAAGCACATTTTCAGCAAAAAAATTTAAAACATTCACATCGAATGAGTAAGCGATGAAACGAAAGAGAAAATAGATAGAGTGGAATAATATGTTAATAAAAACAGCTTTTTGTTTCTTTAATTCAATTTGTTTTGAATACAAACGTAACAATAACAACTGCAACGCAATGTGCGATATTATTAGTTTTGTCATTTGTTGAAGATTTGATTATGTGTGCGCGTAGTTCGTTCATCATAATTACGTGTATAAAATGTTGGCTTTCGCACACACAATATTTCGCTTTCTTTCTCTCTTTCTCTCTTTAACTCTTTCTCGCTTTCTCTCTCTTTTTTCGTTTCGTTTCCTTCGTATTTTATCACAAAAAGGCGTATGTACCTATGTTGAATTGGGGAAGCGCAAGCAAAAATGAGAAGGCAAACAATCGAACAAAAGAAAGAATGAAAGAAATAAAGAAAGACAAAAAAAAAAGCCACACAGGCAAAGAGAATGTGCGAAACGAACGTCAATGTTGTTGTTATTGTGTTTGTGCGGCAGTTGCTGCTACTGTGATATTCAAAAACACTATACGGCAATGACAGTGTATTTTCACGTTAGTAGGTCAAATGATTCCGGTCAATGGCCTCTTGTCTCTCGCTCGCACTCATTTCGTGCGCTATGTACGTGCACCGTTTGTCGGTTTCACTGAAAGCACCGAGTGCGCGCTATGACTATGACTGTGACTGTGATGTATATTTTGCCACCTATACACGTATCCATACATACTGTATGTATTCACGATTATAGGATCGACTTGCTGCATGCACGTATATAAACAAATGTTTGTATGTTATGTGTGCAAAGTTTGTGTGTTGCGCGCGCCTTTGCCAAACCAAACACTCAATTTAGAGAAAGAGAACAAACGAAACAGTACTTTAAAGCGTATGATGATTTAAGAGAGAAAGAATTAATAAACGAAGGAGAAGAAGAAATAAAAAAAAAAGAAAAAAAAATGCGAAACATGTTATTTTCCTTTCGTTTGCTACGTATATTGGTTCAAATGCGTTTACTTACTGATCGCGTCTGACTGTGTGCGTCTATGTCTCATTGTTATTTCTATTTTATTTTTTATTTTTTTTTTGTTTTTTTTTTTTTATTATTATTTTCTTTTCTTTCTTGCTTTGTTAGTTTCAAAACTTATGAAATAAATGTTAAATTAATAGAGTGCGCACACAGTTTCTGTACTATTTGCATTGCCGCGTTAGACATTTCTTTTCCATGTATTTGTTTTTTGATATGAATTGGACGGGTCCAATTCCATTCCAATATTTGATGAAGTCACTGTTGTGGTTTTTCAACAATATTATGGACAATTCCAATTTCCAATTCACTGCAATCGGATCGACACAATAACGCGTATCAGTCTGGTTTACCCATTCAATTAAACGTACATTTTCTAACAACACCAAACAATTTATAAATAGACATAAAAATTGACTTTCATGAGCTTCACGTTTTACTTTTTTATTATTTGTTTCAATTGTTTTGTAATTGAAATTGTTCACACCGATAAGAGACATATACGCAGCGACCCATTAATAAAATCACCATCTGCTTGATTTCTTTAAATTCATTGACAAATCACAGCCAGTGAAAAAAATTATCAAAACTATTTTAAACTCTTAAATGTTTTCATTTCAAATTAAAGTATGGATTTTAATAATTTAGATCAATATTTCGTAAGAGTGACATTTTTGAAAATTGCTAGAGTTGGTTGTTTTTAACGATCTCAAAAACAACAACATTACGTAATTTTCCCCACATTTCACAATCCATATATTCTCGTATTCTAAACGGAAGCATCAGTTCCAAAAATTAAGAGAAAAAAAGGAGGAAAATCGACAATAGAAATTCAATACTTAAACATAATGGGAATCATTCAAAAATAGCATTTGTTATTTTCATTTGGTTCTCATTTAAAATTGCATGATCCTTGAATATGTGTATCCATTGAGTGTGAGCATGACATGGATTGAACTTTTCACGTTCATCAAGCTGTTATATATTCTGATTAAATAACTAAAAATATAGTCGTTTTGATATTTCGAATATTTTAGATTTTTATTTTTATTTTTATTTTTCATAAATAGTTAAATTGGCCGTTGCGTTTTGGTGTGACAATCACAAATCATTTATTTACAGCGCGCATACCAATGAATAATCAAATGTCGATGCGTATCATGTGTTTAGTGTTGTTTTTTTTTTCGTACCAACACATTTGTTCAATTGATAAACAACGAATTGAAATTGAAAGAAAAAAAAATAATAGCTTCAGACGCTGTCAACTTGTATTTGTCACATATTTACTCAAATGTAAATCGAATGTCTGAATGTTGCCATTTTATCGATTCAAGCGATTTTTTTTTTTCGTTTACAGCTAATTTCATTTTTAATACATACATTTAAAATGAACTACGATTACTGTAAAAAACTTTTCATTTGTTGTCGTAAACTTTTACTTTTCTACATTGTAATTGAAGTATAATGTTTATAGAAGTGCTAAATGATCGTGAAATGGTACAATATTTTTGTTGTTCCATTTCATTTTATTTTTTGCACAAATAAACAATAACAATAAGAAGAAGAGAAGTAAAAACAACGCTATTCTTTATTTGCTGGTTACAATTCCTATATGTTTGTATGTTTTTTTGTTTCAAAATGTATGCATGTTTTTTTTATGTACATTTTGTTTTCTTCGAAATATGCATTTTTATGACAATTTTTGCCCTGTTTCGCGGATTTAATTGTGCCTTTGAACTTAAATGAATTGCTAGTTGTTAACCCATTTTTGTAGAACAGAGAGCAAAACGCATTTATGCTCCAATTACCATGATTGGCTATTGTGTCATCGCAAGCAAATAATCTTCATTTTATTTTCCGTTCAATGAACGTTAGAGAGAGAAAAAAGAACAGAAAGAAAGAGAGAGAGAAAGAGTGAGAGAGAATTGGTGCAAGCGAGAAAGCAAAGTTTTCGATTGATGATTAAACTTTTCAAATTGTCAACATAATAGATTGACGTGGTAAAGATGAATATCGAACATGAACACCGATATTTCTCTTGTTTCTTTTTTCTCTATCTATCTCTCGCCATTTACATGACATGGCTCAATCGAAGCAAATTAGTTACAATAAAGAGAGAAAATTGAGGGTAGAAATATGCCGCTAATTGTTGGCAACATTGGATGGAATCGATTTATTTTAATTTTTTCCTTTTTTTGCCACAAATGAGGTCTACCTTAAATTTTTGGCTTTGATTTTCCACTTTTTATTCATCTAAAGTGCCTTGTAAAGGGACTCTGAAGGAAAAAAAACGATTGAAATTTCAGTGAACCATGTTTAAAAAGCATACGAAATGAATGATGAAAAAAGAAAGAAACTGTGTCACATGTAAAGCAAAATACAAATATAAGTAGGTGAAGTCATATAGTTATACAGTGTGTTGTTGCAATGATATCCTGTGTTAATGGGGGGTGATTCAAAAGAGTGAGAATGGTGTTTCATATGTGCATGTGTTCGTTTTTGAATGAAGCGGAAATGAAAATATTTTCGTATACATGATGATATGTAACAACAACAACAACGAAGACGGCAGAATAACCACCACCACCGAAGCCTACCCGAACAAGGAAAATTGTTATTGAACCAGGCAAAAAGAAAAAATATAATAAAACAAATGCCAAAGACGAACGAAATGCAGAATAAGAATGACGATGATAGAAAACGTGCATCGAGTCAGAAACACCAATAGCAACAACAACAACAGCAAATAGCAACGCAATCGTCACGCTAAATACTTGGTTAGTTTTATAGCAGCACGTTATCTATCTATAGTTGTATTGCATAGTGCAGAAAGCAGAATTGTGCGGCGATGACGATGACAGAGAGAAGAGAGCGGGAGAAAGAGCGCCACATCAAATAGCATTAGCAATAGTTCAGGGGAAAATGTTGGCCTACATAAAAGTGCATATTACGTATTCGCCTGTGTGTCGTATCGCGCCAATTATATACAAATCGCACTGTACTGTGTGCTGTATTGTGCACATTATCGAGCAGAGAGCAAATGCTAGGCGAAAATACAACAAAAATAATAATAACAACAACAACAACAACAACAACAACAACATCAATGTTAATAAAATGTGCAACGAGAAAAATTTCTACAAACGCGCGCGCACACAAAATACACATAACTATTGACTGATAGCACTGAAAATATACCACGGTGGTGGTATACGCGTGTATAGCATTTTATATAACATACACTATGTGCGATGCACTCTATTGCAATGGCATCGAAATAGAAAAGTGGAAAAAATATTTCCTTGGAAAATAGGGTTGAATGTACTCGATGTTGTCCGAGGTCATAGAATCATCAATATCAGTGTATGCGTTTTAATAAAGCTTTTGAAAAAGATGAACGACAATGCAATGCAATTTGCTTAATGTTTATATGTATGTGTGTGTGTGTTGTGTGTGTGAGTAATGGATTTGAGTGTGCAATGAAAATGACGACGACAAACGGTCGTTTGTATATCAGGCAGTAGCTTATGCACAACTGCCATATCCGAGTTCTATTCCGAGTAAACTATGCACCACAAATGCATTGATTTTTATCATTACACAAAAACGAAGAAATGAAATAACCGAATAACGAGAACGAAAGAGAGAGAGAGAGAGGAGAGCAAATGAACGAACTAGCAAACGAACAATAGCGAAAGAGAGAGAAGAAAAAGGAAACAAGGGAAAATGAAAACATGATGAAAAGCACATGAAATATAAGTAAAATAACACAAAAACCCATACCACGACATACGACCCGGAGCCAACGTTTCACTTCAACGTGACCGAATCCAACTCGGACAAACATCGATATCAATAACAATAAAACGAAATCTCCAATCTAAATCAAATACATTATTCCAGATCCGAAAGAATCTAATGCATTTTTCATTCAATTGAATGAAATACGGTGAAAAATTCGCCGCACGTTGCAATTAATTAGCTCAGAACAAAATTATTTTCACTGCATTCAATTCACCAAATTGCTCGAAAATTTAATTTATTTGATTTTTTCTGTCACAGTTAGTTATTAGTTTTTTTTTCTTCTTCTCATTTGTATCCTCAATTTCAATAGGAATGTCCTTTTGTTTAGCTTAATTAAAAGAATTTTATAAATAAATTTACATGCATTCTATTTTTAGTACGAAAATTTCATCGGTGCTCTTGAAATGTTTGTGCATGTTTTGAATAGTAAAAACACGTGCAATATTCGTCAATTGATAAGCTTTCTATATTTTTACACGGCCTCGCCGAAAGTCGAATTGATGGTGAAAGCACCAATTAAGAAAAGCACGTTCAATTCATATTTCGATTTCATTAGTCATTGCGTTTTCATTTGAAAAAGAAAAAAAAAATTATCTTAACCGATGTGCTCATTCGTGCAGTCAACTCATGAATGATCGCTGTGCATTTGGAGGAGAATCAACACGTCGCGAAAATTCGCATTTGCTCAACTCTTTTTATCATTTTCGAAAATAGGGGAAATGAGTGAAAACACAAACGTAAATGGAGGGAGAAAATGAGATAAATGTCATACAAAAAACGCTCAAAATGTAGCTCATTACGTGTTACAAATAACGTTTGAATTCGTCATAACAATTTCAATACAAACATTCATAAATTGATTCATCTGAGATCAAATAGAGGTTTTTTTTATCTTTCAAGTCACAAAGACTTTATTTGAAATCGGTCTTTTAATTTTATTCAATGACTTCGAAGAATCGATTCACATGATTTTATTCATAATCTAAAAATATCATAAATGACTCAAGAGTTCAAAAGCCGGTTACACTGTTAATAAAAACTCATGAGTACATTTTATGATTGAGTATTTTTTTACTGAATGAGAGAGCGAGCGTTGAGTCGCTACGAAGCGAAAGAGAAAAAATGGAGTTATTGTACTTATCGGTTGTATATAAAAACGTTGGGTTCGTTGAGTATATAAAGGAGGCTAGTTTTATATACTCGTAACCATATGAGAGAATGTTTTGAAATGAAATTAAAGCAAAATTCTACTTCCGCATGTTGATGTACGCGCATCATTACATCGACTGCAATTCATATATTGCAATATATTTTCAATATGTGATATACACATATTATGAATTTTGGAATTGAATTATTATTTGTTGGTGTAAATCAACGTACAATGAATATTTCACATTCTTGTGTAATATTGTAAATGAGTATTATTTGGTGTTACAATGTAAATTACACGCTCACGGAAATTCATTTTGAATATATCTATTTTTATCATTTTTTGTTTCCCGAAAATGAGATGTCTCATCGGTGATTCTTCTTTCCATTTTTTGTTTTTGTTTTTTTGGTGTTTCTTTTCTCAGAATTCTTTGTCGATTCATTCTGGAAGTCAACATAAGTATCAACAATAATAACAACAAAAACAACAACAAATAAAATCTCACACACAAACACATACAAACAAACCAACGGCCGATTGAATCGTATCGAGAGTAAGAGGCAGAGACAGTATAAGGAGAAACAAAAGGATTTACGATAGACACACTGAGAGTTCAATCACACGCAATGTGTATCGCTGTACATTGAACTTGAAGAGAACAAGCCTCAGCTCAGTTCAGTTCAGCTCATCTTAAATGTTTACACTGATTATTATATATGCGTTTTAAAAACATTATGATGATGATGGAAGAATGAAATGAATGTTTAGGCGTATGCACTCATCAAAAATTATCTAATTATCATCATTAGAATTGATGATGCAGAACGAATAATGAACTAGATGAAAATGGAATTAAATGAATGAAAATGTGAATTAGAGAATGACAATTCTAAACATTTAGCTAAAAGGTTACAAGTGCAAATACTTTCTACAATTGCAATCTATATGAGATAAAAACATTGCAGTTGCGTTTCAGTACAAATTTGTGGTTTTGGTTTTTTTTTTTCTCAATTTTCTCTACATATTTTGAATTTTGTAATTTGTATTTTGTAATACCGTATGTTTTGAAAAATGATGCGTTAGCCTCCAATTCATCACATTTATCTGGTTGAATAGAAAAGGAAGAAATGATTTTACTCAAATTGTTTTCACATTTTTTACGATTCGATAAATATTTCTCTTGACACACACAATACAAAAAAAAACTGATAACGAATGAATAAATAAATTGCAATTGTTGATTTTTTTTCTTTATGTTTTTGCTTTTTTTTTCTTCGAAAATTGCCAGTGAATTGTTTTGTGATTTGAGTTCGTTAAACACTTGAATATGGACATTTCAATGATTTTTATTTTCCTGCTACAAATTCTACTTCATTTTTCTTTACACATTTATTGTTGTATTGTGCATTGTTGTTTTACATGAACAACCGAATGAGAAGCAATATTCTCAATGGTGTGCGTGCGGCTCTGGCTCAATTCCATTCAGTTTGGATATGTTGTTTGCGTATTGGTTATGAAAGTGTTAGTGTAAAAATGTCATGGTATGCGTTAGGGTTGAATAACCGTAGTCGACCCTTAGCATGAGTCATTAACCTTATGTGCTCCATTCATGAACTGAAACACTCTTCGATTCGATTTTTTACTATTTTTGCTCCTCTCGATTTTTCTAAATCGATATCATATTCTATTTTTGCTCATTTTTCCACTCGATTACATCGAATTGAATGACAATGTCAATGATTTTACTACAAAATGATTTTTGCGATTTTGACATTATTTGTATGCAACCATAAAAATAGATTTTTAAATTGATACTATGAATGAATCAAATTTAAATCTCAATAAATGATTCATTGTGATGTATTCTTGTATCTTAAATATTCCATGATGACGACATTCTAGTTTCACTGGCAAAATTCTTTGATTACCAAGTTTTTAAAAAATTCTTTTCTATTGCTTTGACACAACGATGTTAAATAACGGTGAAACATAAGATGATTTGTGAATTTATTTTTATAATTTACCTTTTAGAAAAAGAAAAATTCCACTGGTCGAAAATCCCAAAGTATGACAAAGTAATCCATATCATTTATGTACGATTTTGCATATAAATTTCGTATCTTTTTTTGTTATTCAATCATCCATCATACGGTTTGTAATATTTTTTTCTTATATTTTTTTTTTCTTGTAATTTATCGGAATACAATATCCAATTCACACTTTAGCACTAAAAAAATTCAATATTTTACGTCGCACAATTTCGCCATATCACGTTAAAATTTTTCTATGTTTAGTTTTATAATTGTAGGAATATTTCGTTGTATTTCACATCAGTTTATATTTTGATTTTTTTTCCCGTATTTGAATGGTTTTTTCTCTAGTGTTTTTTTTAGTAATTGATTCAGTTTACACGAGAACAGGAAGAGTTATGATGAAATATCTACACATTTAGAGAACAAAATGGTATAAAATTGGCTCTATAACGATAAAACGGTTGATAGTAATTTTAGAGCACACACAATTGATATTATTATTTTTTTTTTTAGGTTTGTTTGACTGTTTTCGTCGTTTTCTTTTCCGATTTTTCATAATAGCCGGGTGAAGCAATTAAATGTGTACATTAAATGCCGGAATTCTTTCAAATCTAATGCTGTTCGTGCGGTTTTCTCTATCAAATATCACACGTTGAACAAACACGTTAAAATGGTTGGATGTTTTTTCCACTGCTCATCGCGTTTGTCATGTCAATGAAACATCAGAATCGGTATCCAAAGATGCACTACAATAACAGAAGCATTGAAAGAACCGAAAAAAGTGCGCACAAAAGGTCAACAACACCCAAAAATTATATAAAAATCGATGAGTTTGTAGAAATGTAGCGTTCGTTGTGTTCGTGTATGTGATCAGTAGAAGTAGCGGCAACAGCCACCACATAATATATGAAAATGTTGTACTATTCCGCGTAATACATACTCTTAAACACACACACACACACACATATATATATATATATATATACACATATATACATACATGCTCAAAAGTCATACGCAATGCTGAACAGATCGTTAAACGGACTCGCGTGAGCTCTCTCTCTTTCTTTCTCTATTTCTCTCTTCTCAATTTCACAATAGCGTTTTATATTGTAGTAGTATTTGTGCGCTCAGCGCGTTTTTCAAACTAATGATGGGGCTAAGAAGAGCGTATTTTCCTTTTGTTTCGTTTTCATTCTCACTCTCATGCTCTCTGTCTATACAAATGTCTACACATATATGCACAAAATTGTAGAAGGCAATGCCCTTTGCTGTTCTGCTTCGTTATTTAACTCGGTGTTTTCTAGGCCATTTCGTTGGCCGTGAAAAATTCACCATCCAATGCATGAATTTCTCTTCTACTACATCATCATGATGATGAGAGTCGGTTGTGTGTTGTTGGCCGGTTGTTGTTGTTGCCGTAATATTTGATCGGCGTACAATGCTCTCGCTCTCTCATTCTCAGCCCAAAAATTGCGGAACATACAACGAATGATGTGATATGTAAATTTCTGATAAGGCGAAGAACACCAACGGAAAAATGTGTGCTTTGTTATTAATCGTTTCTCGTATTGTATTCATTTCGGGTGGCGTTGACTCCAAAAATAGAGAACACGCAAAAATAACAACAGAATATAAAAATCGTTTATTGTGGTGGCAATCACCTTTTATGCGGATAGAGCAACGATTTCGGAAACATATAAGAATATGTTTAAAATTTAACGATTGCACCTGTTTTCGAACATTTTTTTTAGCGAAATTCTAAATATAATTAACGATTTTTTTTTTCGAATTTAGAATTGATAGAGAATGCATCATCAGAACTGTTTCAAACTTTTCATAGAGAAAAAATAGACAAAATAGAAAATGAAAATAATTTGTGATTTATTTTATGTGAATTCAAGTAGCGATTTAAAGTGACATTGTCCTTGAATAAATTTATAGCCATTTCGTGGATGCTTTTTGGTTTAAGAGACGTGTATGATTCAAAGATGCTCAAAACGTAACCACTTTCTTTCATTTATTTCTCTCACATGCCGTTCGCTATAGGCGAATGAACTTGCGTGAACTCACTCTCACACTTGCGTATATACGCAAACAATAGCATTCCACTGTCTCTCTAAACATTCACGCACTCACGATACTAATACACGGTGCTGCCTTGAAATCGCAGCCGGACACTAGTTTTGTGTGTGGTCATTTTAATTTGGGCTTTGGTTTCTCTATTTAAAAACAAAATAGATTAAAATAAAATTAAAATAAATAAAGATGAAATAAGTAGACGAAACGATTCTATTTTTGAAATGATACAGACATCAGACGCACAATAGTGACTGAAAGAGACAACCACAATGAAAAAAATCGCCAAGACATTTAAATAAATCGTATCGTGAAATGCATTGTAATAACAGCAATGACACCAAAATGGTTTTGGCCTTCTTTAAAGTTTCATTTAATTTGATAAATGCATTTTATTTCAAAGGCTATTTTGACTTGATTTTCACAAACCAAACGAACGCTGCACACCACATTCATAAATTCATGTCAAACTATACAACCAACTCGTAATTCTGTCCACAAATAAAATAAATATAATAAATGTTTTGAATTATTTTAAGCGCAACTTCATATGACTAATTCTGAATTTCCAATTTCGTATCGCACATAATTTTATTTTATTTATTTATTCATTTTTTTCTTTCGTTTTTACGTCAAACGCAAAATAGAAGTAGTTTTTTCTACGTTATCATACTTTCATCGTTGATAAAATTTGATGGAAAAATATAACAAATTCGGTGATTATCGATACATTTTAAGTGGATTCACAATCCTAAATAATTTTATTTGGTGTCAATGCTTTCGGAATATTTTTTTTCTTTCTCAGATTTGCTTTGAAAAATGTCATTTTGACAATTTTTTCACACTCTCACTGTGAAACTTGTACTGAAATATGACAGGAACATTGAAGAAAAAATCGCACATATTTTCCTGAATCGCGTACATTTCAATATTTACCAATTACCAATTAAAAATCATCACTTTCAGTGGCAATATGTAGATTACAAATATAACCGCAAAACAGTTGATGAAACAACACGTATCAAATTGAAATGAGCGGAATTCAACAAAACTCAGCAAAGTTGCAAACAATTGATAATGTTCTAATACACTCGCGAAAACAAACATTGTTACGACCTTTTCGATTGACGACAAAGTCGATGAAACAACGTTTATACTGCGATGGCTCGTTTTCTTCTTTTATTGTACATACGTACATATGTCGACGTCACACTATCGAATTGACAACGACACAAAAAAAAAAAACATTCCGTCGAAAAATGAGCGAAAAAAAGAAAATATTTTAAATGAATTCACTTAACGCATATGTATACACTTTTAATTAAACTTACACTGTCAATCGCAGAATAAATATCAAATTTACGAAATGGAATAAAAAAAATTATTTGTTTCTATTTTTAGAATTTGGTGTCTTTAAGTTTTTTTTTTTCTTTAGGTTTTGATTTTGGACAGAGAAAAATCAGTGAAAAAGTTTTTGGTATGTTTTTAATCGATCGTTTTAACTATTCACTCGATAAATTTGAGACGAACCATTGTTGTGAATCAACTAACGTTTGGTGTATGTTTAGCAACGGTAACAGCGGCAATGAACGATTCACTATTCTTTTCCTCAGTTTGTGTTTGTTCAGTGTATATATGTTGAATCTCTATATTTTTTCTCTTTTTTTTAATTTTTTTTTTCTTCTTGTTTATAAAAAAACTTTTCTCTCTGTGATACAAAAACAACAATAAAAACATAAAAAAAAAAATATTAATTTCATATGATAACATGCGCGCACAAGAGAGAGAGAGAGAGAAAGATTGTCTTTAGACAAAAATTCAAACGTAGTGGCAACAACAATACCAAAAAGACCGAATATCAAGCGTACATACATCGACTGAATGCGCGCTCACTTTTCTCTCATGTTACTATACACAATATAAAACAGTCCGTTTGTTTTCGGGGTGAACGACCGAACTTTGTTATATACTTCAATGGTATGTGTACGTTAACTACCGCTTTGCAGCGATGATGTGACATCTGTACATGGCATGTATGCGCAGCTAGCGAAAGAGCTCATTTATGTGCATGTGAGACTGAGTTTTCGCGGTAATCAAGAGAAAGAATAAGAGAGCAAAAGTGAAGTGGAAAAATGCTCAAAACAGCTGCATTATGATAGTAGTAGTATGTACATTTAATATGTACATTTCGTCCAACTATAGGTGAGAGGCAACAAAAAAATGTATATAATTTGCGAGGGGAAAGACGAAAAATCATTCTGAGAGGGGTCAGTCATGAGAGGAAAGACGAAAACAATAATCGTCTATCTCGCATGTGCTGTGGGGAAAAGTGGAAAATCTGCTGCATGCACTTACAATTCCCCTTCGCCTATTATTTTTTTTGTTGGTTAGATGAAATATATTATTTCATTTGACTTTTTTTTTTTTTTAATAAATCTTATATCACATGAAACATACAATCAAAAGCATCGATCAATGTTGCTGCATGTTGTTTATTTTGCAATTAATTATATCTTTTTGACACAGTCAAAAATTAAGAGAGAGGGAGGGGGGGGAGAGAGATAGAGAAGGGAGAAGGAGAGAAGTTAACTTAAACAAAATTGTATTTTTATTAAAATGAATTTGCTTGTTTTTTCTTTACACTGATTACTGAAATTTAAGGCATATATTTAGTTTCTTATTATTTATGTTTCACAATTAAACACTCATTTTTACCATGCAAACAAAAAACAGTTCAATGTGAGCGGTGACATCGACAACATCGCATACATGTTTTTGACCATTTCATTTTTTTTTTTTTTTTTTCAAACACTTATCACATCATAAATAGAAATGTATATTTCATCTAACCAAAAAAAAAAAAAAAAAAAAAAGGCGAAGGGGAATTGTGAGTGCATGCAGCAGATTTTCCACTTTTCCCCACAGCACATGTGCGATAGACGATTGTTGTTTTCGTCTTTCCTCAGAATGGTTTTTCATCTTTCCCCTCGCAATTTACTTGCATTTTTTTGTCCCCCCTCACCTATAGTTGGAGGAAATGTATATAAATATATATATATATACTACTGATAGTCTTCATATGTATGAGTAGTGATCGCATAAGCTATGCTTTGAAACGATCACAACGAGCAACGAGCAAATCACTCAAATTTTGTTGTGTGCTCGAAGTAAAAACATTTCACTCGAAACGTATTACCGAGTGTTGTTCGAATGAATGAGCTGTAATACATTGAGCAATGTTACGAGTATAAAATCAACGGCAACACACGCACGCAAACAAACAGAAAAAAAATTACAACGCAGCAGATTTGGATTTATATCCAAAAATTCACATTTTGACATGGAGAAACCAGAAATTACTCATCGTTCGACATATGTAAACCGCCTATATAGTCATTGTGCCAACGACTTCTCTGTTTGCTACCATTGGTATGTACAACCATTGTAGGCTATGATATATATCGCGTACGAATAAAGAAAAAAAAAGAAAAAAAAAATAAAAAAAAAATGAAATGAATGAATATGCGATTACGTAAAACGGTACACAACAGTCCATACGGTAACGTATACGCGTTGGTCGGCCTTTCCTTGCACGCAAAATATATCGGTACATGTCGTACATCGGAGCACAAGCACCTTTTTTTTCGCCCATTTATATCGCAAGAGAGAAGGAAGAGTGCAAAACAGAGGCGCATCAACATCAATAGTAGATTTTTATCATTTTGAATACATTGCAAGTTGCAACCGGCATGACAATATAAATGAAATCAACAATTTTTACGATGTGTACAGTAAACATTTTTCTTAACGTCATAATATGTGTGAGTGTGTGTGTTTGGTTTCATGAGCACACGAAGACGACGATGACAATAACGATCGACATTGAATCAATAATGCACTTTGCGGTCATTGCTTTTTAATGCTAATTCATTAATACCATTTATACTGAACGCAGCAAGTTTTCGTTGCTAATGCGTGCGATCGTTCAAAAATGTTTATGTTAACGGTCAAAATTCTTGTTGTTATATTATGGCATGTGTACGAATATATAAACAATTTACCGTTATTTTCACATATTTTTCGTCGCATGAATTCCATTTGGGTATTTCACGACACAATGCCTTGTTCAATTTATATACGATCATTTTCATACTAAAAAAAACCAACTGGCTTACATAACAAACTGATAACAACATTTAATCTTGTTTTGATATGGCTGATTGACTGTAGTTACTTTTATTTTTATTTTATTTTTTGCTGAAAATTACCATTTTTAATTTCCATTTCTTTTGGCTATTTTTTTTTCGTCTCAGTGATTTATTGAATTTTTTCTGGTTTTATTGATGCGTCGCCAATCGCCAAACTTGCAATTTGATTGAAATTATATGAAAAATGAAAAATGAATTATCAAAAATCAAAATCAACATCAATTCCTTCAATGTAAAGAACAAATGAAAGTCAATGTTGTTTGTGTGAGTGTTGTTTTTCATTTATTCCATACTTATATATACAATGTTGCACTTCCTATTTTATCATCTAATAATATGCAATTATGCATATGATTTATAAGTTTTCTCTGTTTAGGCTTAAAATTATTTCTGTGTTGATTGAAATTTGCAGCTTGCTCCAGAAAAAAAAAAAAAACGAAATCATCTAGTCACTAATCAAGTTGAAAATATGATTTCATAATAACAAATAATCTATTCATGTGATATAACCGGTATATTCTTTTCATTAAATGTATACATCTCTTACAAGGATATAAATATGTCAAAATAAATCTATGTGAACGATTGCAAAATTATTTGCAATTATTCAAAAAAATACATGCATCGCAGTGTTCTTCAACAAAAATAACAAAAAAGGAGAAGAAAAAAAAAGAGATGAGATTATATCATCAAATTTATGAAGAAATAACTAACCAAATCAAATAGAAAATTGTGAATAATCATAGATAATAAAAGTGTTGACAACACTGCGTTGCGTTAAAAATGCATTAAATTTTGAAAATTTGTAATTCGATGTAAAAAATTCTACTGAATTCAAAAGTGTGAAGGAACACAAATAAAAATATAAAAAAAAAGAAAAACAATAATAATATTCTGCTGAATTAATCTCTTAAAAAATTTCTTCTTTTTTTCACAATTGAAAAAGCCTTGTATTACAAGCCTCGATCATCGATTGAAATGTGATCGACCTTGCTAACAATTGCCAATCCACTCAGATAATGGAAACAAAACACAAAAATAATCAAACCAATTTTTATTGGTAATCACACATCAAACTGTGAACTCTGTGAATGCAAAAATAAATTGTAATTTGAAATTGTTCCCTTCCTTAAATAAAAAAAAAAAAAGATATAAATTGGAATCATATTCGAATACTAATACATTGTTTGCATTGTCAAAATAAAAACAGAATTTACATTTTAAAAACCCAACTAAAAAGAGAGAGAGAGAGGTGTGAAAAATGCAAATAAAGTGATCTAAATGATACTAAATTCAGTGGAGCACGATTATTACTGCGAACCATAATTCTCACATAAATTCTATGAAAAAAAGCAAGAAATTGTTTACAATAACAATTGTATTCCTTGAAAGTAGTGCTCTAAAAATGTAATAGCGATAAAGCTATTGCTGTAGATTCGTAGAGTAAAATGTGCATTAAACATTTTTAGCTCCGATTTCAGCATTTAAAATGATGTTTGGTATGCTGTCTGAATCGAGCTTCAATTGGTAAGTATTTTCGTTTGTTGAATCGCTCAGATTTTTGGCTACTTTTGAATAAGTCACCGGTGCTGAAGACATATCACCAAGCCCATTGTAATCCATTTGGATATCTTTCATCCGACTGTTGACAGTGTCATGCAAATTAACAACAACTGTTGATGGTTTATCTTTCAATGTTTTGTTTGGTGGTATCCAATCATCATCCAAATCCAATGTATCAATTAAATCACCAATTTTATTGGCGGTTTTAGTGCATGATGCATCTGTTGCATAATTATGCTCATTTTCATCGGTTTTGTCGCAGAATAAACCAAAATCATTGCTCATTTCATCATCGACAACAGCATCACCAAATTTCTCTTTTGTATCAAATAATAATGATCGACGATTTTGTTGGATTGGATTTTCTTCCATTAACAATTCGGATGGAATTTGGACATCGTTTTCGTCTTTGTTAATTTTCATATTTGGTGCGGCAATCAATGCCATACTCATCAACAATACCATTAGGCATGTGGCTGGTTGTACGCTTTTATTACCACATTTTGTAAGCAAACTTTGCATCTTTTTCATTTGATTCATTAAGTTTTGATTATGTGTTTGTAGTAATTTAATACGTTTCAATAGTGTTTGATTTTCATCGGTACACTTTTTAACCCGTTCTTCCAATCCATCGACATATTCCTTCTTTCGTTTACGTGAATCTTGTGCGGATATTTTATTACGAATCTTTCGGCGTATACGTTTCAATTCACGCTCTTCATGTTTTGTAAGCGGATAATGGGCTGGAAGTGTGATTCCTTCTTTAGCAAGTAATCGTTTCTCTTCGCCGGATAAAATCAATTTTGGATATTCTGATTGTTGATCCATCTCACCATCCTGTTCACTTTCATTGTTTGCATCGTCATCGTCATCATCATCGTCATCCTGGACAAACATTTCTTCAAATTTATAACTCTCACAATCGGATGGCTCTGACATTGAATCATTTTCTGTAGTGAAATAATTGTGAAAAAAAAAGAAAAAAAAAATAGTGAGTTTATTATTGCCAATTTTTCAATTGTTGTTAAAAATGAGACTCTAACCGTATTTTGGTTCCACTTTCACCGGTTTGTTGACAATGATTGCATTCTGTTTGTATTCTTGGAGTAAATTTGATGCGGCCATTAGAATTTTTGGCGATTTTGTCAGTGATGATGGCTTAATAATTTTAATTGAACGAATGTCTGAGCCATTTTTCAACGAAAACGGAAGAATGATGGATTTTTGATTTGGAACTTTTTTCACTTGTATCACCTTGCGAATACCTTTGAAGAATTTGAGATAGCATTATCATTAAGATTAGTTTACTTACATGTCAATGTCACTTAGTCATAAAGCTTAGCTTAAAAATGATTTAATACACATACCTGAAATGTTGCCAGTTACTTTGTTGATAACGATTGGTGTGTTTGTAACCACATTTTCATTAATAACCGCATTGTTTTGTTGTTTAATTGTGATTTTTGGATCAGTCACCTGAACAAGATTTGTTGGAATTTTTTTCACATATTGTGGTTGTTTCGATACATTTACACATTTTTGAATTGATTGATTTTTGACTTGAACATAATTGGCTGTGGCAGTATTCTGTTGAACAACCTTGTTTGTTTTTGTTGTTTGTATTTTTTGAACCGGTTTCTGCATTACTGCTGAAGGTTTAACAACTTTATTGATGAACAATTCGTCATCAGCCAATTCTGGAATAATTTGTGACGACAATAGTGGTTGTTGTAATAAATCTGATCCCAATTGATCAAAATTCATGTCACTAAAATGCGAGTAAAAATAATAATAATAAAAAAAAACATCATTAAAATGTGAATTTCAACATTATGTAATTGATTGCAACATGATGAAATCATGAGTCATGGCAATATAATTGATTTTGTGTTCAGCAGAAAAACTTACAAGTCAACATGGTCACTGGAAACGCCACTGTCTGACGACGAGCTGGACATAATATTTTGTGGTGGACTCAACATTTGATCAGCCACTGGTTTCATTCCAAGCATATCATGATCATTTTCGGATTCAGTTCCTTCGGTGCCAGTTGATGTTGGTGAGGACATGCAATCATATGCATCTGCCCATGTATCCATATTGAGGTCAGCCAAATCATTGAAATTGTTCATAAAATCGTTGTTCAACGGAAATATGTTATCAAGATTCCAATCATCGTTCTAAATAAGATAACAACATTCAAAGAAAATGCTTTTTTTTTAAAAAAAAAAATTCATTGCAATTTGGGAATATTGAACAAATATTGAAACATATGGAATGGCAAGTGTTTTTTTCTTTCTTTACAGTCATTTGTGTGATAAGGGAATAGATGTTGTTTTAACGCAATCTGCTATCGCTCTGGAAATTTTACACGTGTGTATTTAACTTTATTGCATTTAGAGGTTAATTTATGAGAATCAAGCAAAAATATGGAATAATTACGCATTTCAATAGAAAATCACACAATCATTGAGCAAATTATTATAAATGCGGTAAATCAACAACGCTGATCTCATTGTGCGTTTTATTTTTCCTATGAAAAGACACTAACAAATTATCTTGTGAAAATGATTGTTTTTTACAAGTATTTACTTATTCACTCAAACTGAGCCTGTTCTATTGAAATCATTATCAACACATTGACCGTCTGCTATAGAATAATATTCCTGAACTGACTATACAATACACTTGAATCATAATATGCGTTGTAAATTCATAGACGATGCATATTGACTGAAAAAAAATTCACCTTCAATTCTATTTTAAGATATTAGCACATAAATTCAATATTTGTGTGCAAATGTAGTACAAAATAAAATTAATTTCACTACCCTAAAACTTTATAATTACCTCTAATTTCATTGCATTATTATCCACGTCAGCAATATCGAATGGTTTTTTATGTTGCACATTCTCCATATCGCCCGTAGCCGTATATGCCACTGGCTCAAACTCTTTCATCACAAAGTCCATTTTTGAAATTTCTTCAAGTCTGAATCGAATTCAATCTGTTATCTTTTTTTCTTTCTTTATTTCTATCTCGTTCTTTTCTTTCAATATTTTTCTTTTTATGTCAATTTTACACTTGTCCACGAAATGAAAATCAATTTTGTTTAATAATTAAATTACTGCACTGGATCGAACACAGTTGTTACACCAGTCATTGTTTAACTAGAAAATTCTTCAATTTTTTCGTCAAATTGGGTTAAAATTACACTGCATCGCAATCAATGAAATGGATAGTACACATGATAGTGCGGCGACATACGGTAAAATAATAAAATGTAGAGCAAACGGAGTTCGGCTCAACAACGTAATTATGTCAAATGCTCTAAAAACACTTTTATATTCAATTGAAATAAATGAACAAATTCGCTTGGTAATCAACACATTCACAGTTACTCACTAATTCATTTGTAATGAATAGCATTTGCTTTCTTTGTTATTGATAATAAAAATAATAATTTGCTTCTTATGTGTTATTCTTTTTTTTTCCTTTCTTAGTTGAATCACACGAATTATGGTGTCGCTAAACTCGTCGGACACCGACGAACGAGCAATAGCTCGGTATTTTCAGTGAATGATTTATCCGGCGAAAGGTAAAATTGATGCCAGTCCTTTCGAATTTTCGGTCAATTTTGGTATTTTTCTTTGTGCTCTTTCACTCAATACCTGGTGAATGGAATAAGAAACGCAATAAATGGAAAGATACAATCACTTTTGTAACACACACCAGACGGGTTTGGTAATTATCGAATTCGATTCGTATACGTGGACTTGCTATAAAATTTTGATGGGAATTTTTATAGTATGTATATTATGACATATTCACACGAACGCCAATTTCGGTATAATTCTAATATTTTGTATTGAATTTAAGACTTTTAATGAAATAATATTTTTCTATTTTGATAATTTGATAGTTTCAATGTTATTTTCATGCTAAAATATTTTTCTATCCAAATTACATGTAGAAATACATGAAAAAAATGATATATTTTCAATTATTTTTGTTGTTTTTCCAATGAATTGAATAATGTCTGGTTCATACGTGACACAGATTTATTTTACGGCGAACAAAATCAGAGTTTCATCGCCATATTTGAAAATCTGAAGTGAAATAAGTTAATGTGAATGTGTAAGTAGTATGAAATTGCCGGTTTCGTTCGCGTTTTTAAGTATTAGTGTACACGTACACACATATAAAAAAAATGATATTCAATCTAAATTGGTTCAATTCAAAAAATCTTACAACATTGTTTAAACTTCTTTGAAGAACATAACAATCGTCACCAGAGTACATGATACCAGTACCCGATGGAACTTACACATTACTGGTGTTAATATAATTGTTCAGTGAAATTCCAAAACTTGAAAGTACAAAACTTAATTTACTTCAATAAATTAACAATAATATTTGAGTTACACAGAAACAGTGACAACTTGACGTTGGCAACACCAATTTCATTTCGATTTAACTTTTGACATTTTTTTTTTGTCTTGTCTTGTCTTGTCTTGTTTTTTTGTTGATAACAAACATTGCATATTGTTTCATTGAATAACAAACATTGAATTTAATTTTATATGTTTTTAATAACATACACTTATTTCAAATTTACATGAGTTCATAATTTTGATTTGAACTAATATAAATTGTGTTTTTTTCAATTATCCACTTCGGTTGATCGATTTTTGTTTAAAAATAACAATATTGAAATATATATTTTTCCACGTGATAAATCAAATCAGCCAGAATATATCGGTAAACCGATACCGTAAACAATGGAATATTTCAAGGGCAATAGTTTAAATGTTGCTGCTGCAGAAACAGTCGATTTAAGTATCATTAAAATTGAAACTGATCTTGACGTGCTTAAAATTGAAAAAACCAACAACCTGGAGCAAATGGTAGAACATATTTGTGAATTTTTCATTCAATGAATTCATTTTAAGTGCTTAAAAATAATTAAAGATATATTTCTTATTTTTTTTTTTCATTTAACAGTTAGTACACAGAATTATTTCAATGGAAAATAATATAGAAAAAATAAAACAGTTACGTTCTGTTTGCTACTCAACTGAATTGAATCTCGGTAGAATTATTTGCGAGGTACAATTTTAAATATTTTAATTGATATTAGTTTTCGTTGTTGGCATTAAATTTTCTTTAAATTAATTGTTTTTTTTTTTTTTTTAATTTTCAATTTTTGAATAAACAGTTGATCAATATTTTCGACCTAAAACGGAAACAAGATTGCGTTACAACAGATCCGAGTAACTACACATATGCTGCTTCAGCTTATATGTATCCACTTTTGGACAGTTACGTATTATGGAAAAGTTTTTTGGACAAAATACTCACACATTTCCAACTTCCATTGAATAATCGCCAAAAATTCAAATTTTGTCCTCCGAGAACTTACATGCACGATCGGATTCGACGTTGTTATATAAATGCCAAACGTAGCATGACGAACTTGGATAAATTGGTAAATTTACACTTTGTATTTTGTCTTAATACATTTAATTTCACATTAGAAGCGCTATTTAAAAATAGAATTTCTTTCTCTTTTTAGCTTAAAGATCTTGGTTATAGGGAAGTAAACCTAAAACTAATACACGATGGAATGGATATAGAAATTGAAAGAATATTATCTGAAACAGAATATCTCATTACTGGTAGCATAAATGACGTGAATGATTTGTCAAAAATCGATTTAAAGGACATGATATCGAATACTATTAGGGAACATTTTATGGAATTTGCCGATTTGGTCTTCCAATAATAATAATAATAACAACAACAACAACAACAACAACAACAACAACAACAACAACAACAACAACAACAACAACAACAACAACAACAACAACAACAACAACAACAACAACAACAACAACAACAACAACAACAACAACAACAACAACAACAACAACAACAACAACAACAACAACAACAACAACAACGAAATTAATGTGGTTTTATGTATTTCATTCGTTTGATGTTTCATTAAAAGGAGATTCAATTTAATTGCAGAATCGTTATTCTTTCATTGAATTAGCAAGATTGGCGATATGGGAATGTGTAGGCGTAAGCCATTTAATAACATTGGCAGTCAAATAAATATTTACGTCATGAATCACTCTTTCTCTCTCACTCATATTGAATATGTGACGGCTACGGATCAAATGCGAGCCATGCTCCACGTTTTTACCTTTCAATTTGATTGTATGAAAATATTTCATTTATTGAGATTTTAAAAGATCCGTCATGTTTGGTTTAAATTTAGTTCATTCCAAAATAACCGCGATTTATTTAGATGTGCTTCATTGTTTTTTTTCATGTCTTCCCCCTAGACATTGCTCAAACTTAATTGTCGTATTGAATTCATTTCAAAAGAATATTGAACTGAAAAATATCAGTTGTTTTTATTAAACCATACAATAAAGTACACTATTTACTATTTATGAAGTATAAATGTTAAAACATGGGTTCTAATCATCTAGATCAAATATACTCAGTAGACAATGTTGCGTTTTACAGTAATTTTGTAATATTAGATTTTTTCATTTTTCGCTGAGATTTTGTGAACAAAATCACTTTTTTTTAAAATCCCAACTATTTTTACAATAGTCCTTCTAAATACGAAGCTAGGAAACAGCAAATTTGCTACTCATGGCGCCACCTGAATTTTGTCTGTGCAGTGTACCGAACTACATGAAATGTTCCACGGGAGGAACAAGCTGTTCCTTCCGTGGAACAATGTAGTAACAGAGACATGTTATTTTGTAATAGAGTGTACGTCAATGTCAACTGTTTCCATCTCTTCTAAATACATCTGTGTGACTCGAATGAAATATTGAAAATGCCAAACATTGATTTCAAAAGGAAAGAGTAACAACAAACTGAGTTGTACGGTGCTGAAATTATATGTGTTAGGATTGACATTGACTGTTGAAAGTTTTATTTGGTTGAATTGTATATTAGACGTAATTCACCATTTGGGATTTTTGTGAGCATCGTCAATGCTCTGAAGTCTTTATGCATTGATTCTGACTGTGGCGATTCGATTATTATTTATAGAGATTTTCATTTGCCAGACTTGCTGTGGACTTCGAATGATGTTGATAATCCAAATATTTACTATCCAATTAATGCGTATTCAAGGAAAGAATTATTGATTTTAGATTCCTTTCATGAATTTGGTTTATCACAGATAAATGGATTTTCCAACAGCAATGGTAAAATGTTGGATCTGGTTTGGACTAATGATCCAGATTTGTTTGACTGCTTAAATAGTGATTTTTTTTTGGTGAATACTGAAGTTCATCACAACTCAATATAGTACATCACAATTGAAATTGTATGGGAGAAATAGATCCAATTGTATATCATATATTGATTTTAAAAATGCAAACTATGAAGATATTAATGATTATTTCAATAATATCGATTGGAGTTTGTTGTTGTCTGATGACTCATTTTAAGATAAATTGGATCATTTTTATGATTACGTCAATGGTGTAATTGCCATGCATGTAAGAACGAAAAGAAGAATTATGTCAAAACGCCCGAAATGGTTTGATTCTAAGTTGATTAATTTGAAAAATAAACTGAATAAATTAGGTAAAAAGAGACATAATTCTCTCAATGATAATCTTGATTTTAAAAAAGCTCGAACAGAATACAATCGTTATTCTAGTTTTGCATACAATAATTATAAAGTTGAACTGGAAAAACTGATTAACAACAATGGAATTTTTCAAGCATGTTAATGTAATTCGGAAAACCACCAATGACTTGCCTAATGAAATGTATTATGGCAATAGAAAATCATGTAATGGTTATGAAATTGCAAATCTTTTTGGAGAGTTTTTTACTTCAGCATATACTAAACATGATTTGAGTTTGTTTGATTTTGGCAATGTTGACAGTCTTAAGTATGTAGAAAATTTATGTCAAAATATTCCAAAGGTCACGATTGATGATAATGTTATTTTCAGACAAGTTCTAGAACTACCAAATAATTTGGTTGCTGGTCCTGAAGGATTACCTAATTTGTTTATTAAAAAATGTATTCATTCATTAAGTGAAGCCAATTTCTATATTACTTAATTGGTCGCTTAATTCGGCTTATGTTCCTGGTATATGGAAATCTACTTTTGTTAAGCCAATTTTCAAAAATGGATCAAGAAGTAATGTTGAAAATTACAGAGGTGTCGCATTACAAAATGTGATTCCAAAGATTTTGGATTCTATAGTTGCAAAACACATGAATTTTCATATCAAAAACTTAATTGATTCAAGTCAACATGGTTTCATAAGGGGTAGATCAACAATTACCAATTTGGTAGAGTTTACTTCCCGGACTTTGAATGGGTTAGGGCCTCATAATCAAACTGACGCAATTTATATTGATGTCGCAAAAGCATTTGACTCTGTAAATGTTGATCTTTTGGTACACAAATTGAATATTATGGGTCTGAACTCTCAAATTTTGGGTTGGATTGCATCTTATATGAATGATAGAAGTCAGATCGTTAAGATTGATAAATTTATCTCGAGTCGTATATTGCTGCAACATTATTTATATTGTTTGTGGCTGATCTACCATATTACAGTGGTGATTCGGCAATTCTCACAATTGCAGTCATGTAACTACGGGTGACGATTGTTATGTTCTTCAAAGAAGTTTAAACAATGTTGTAAGATTTTTTGAATTGAACCAATTTAGATTGAATATCGGAAAAACAAAAAGAATGGTGTTGATCAAATGGCTAAAGAATAAAATAAGAACAAATTAATGAGAAAAAGAAGAAGAAGAAGAATTAAATGAAAATTGGATTGTTTTGGAAATAGCCAATGAACTGGGAGCGTAAAAAATGTGTCGTTTGTTTGCAAAAAAAATGAAAAATGAGAAGAAGAGAAGGAAAGAAAAAACGAAAGCACACGAAATGAAAATGGAAATTTTCTATTAAGAACATATTAAGCATTTTAATGTAGAATATAATATTAATCATTTTTTTTTCTCTATTCCTTTTCGTAATCAAATGAAAAGAATTAAAGTGACAGAAGGAAAGAAAAGTGAGAAGAATGGGAAAGAGAGTAAACTACAAAATATGCAACCACATTGAATTCATTGATGTGTAATCACGGGTCACACAAACTCATACAAAACGTACACAAACACACACTCACAAGAAGAATAAAACGACGACGACAACGCACAAGAATGAGAAAATATATGTATATTGACTAACACAAATGTACGTTGTTATTGTTCTTGCATTTAGTGCATTTTGTGGTTTGTTATAATTCAAGTTTTTGAGACTCTCTTTCATGAAAGTCAAAATCGTTCAAGCAATTCCATATTATTATTATCAGTAAAAGTCAAATACATACAGCCAGTTGACACTACATGTGCATATGGTTGGCACTCTGTATCATTTTCTCACTTATATGCGTACGTCACAATCATAATCTTTTCGAATTTATTTACACACATACATACATAAGCGAAATTATAATAGTACATTTCAGTTCAGCCTCATGCTAGCTCACTTTCTCTCTCTCTCTCTCTCTCTCTCTCTCTCTCTCTCTTGCTCTGTGTCAATATCTACTAGAGGTGCCCATCGAACAATTTTTGAACAAATTTTTTTTTTCGTATTTTAGGCTAAAAAATTTTTTTCTACACGTTTCGTACAATTTCGAACAAAAAAAATTTAGCTAATTACCAAATACAATTCATTTAGCTGGATTCTTTGAGCGTATCGATTATCGGTGAGTCTTTTTTAGAAAGTTTTTTTACACTCTATCTCATTCAATATTAGATAGTTTCGTATTGTGCATGTTATTAACTCTCTGTTTGGCGCACACAAAATATCAAAAACTTTCGTTTCAGTCAGACTAATGGATCTAAAATTGAAGATTGTGGCTCAACATTGCAATTGTATTATTATTAGTATTTTTTTTTTCTGTGATTGTGCATTCTTTTTTATCAATAAAATGTTTTATTGTTTTAATAAAATCGACGATCAAAACATATACATTTTTTTAGTGAAGTGAGAAAAAAATTACAACATTTTTGTAAAAAAAAAAAATTCATGTTTTAGAATTGTGTATTTTTTTAAAGTTATTTTTTGTCAATGTAAAGAGTAACGTTGAAATTATTGCATTTCAAATAATAAAAATTCCAACAATAAAACCTCCATGGCTACTACAACGAATACTTCAACAGATGCTTCAATGGAAGTAATTACAGAACCTATAGTAATGGATAACCAAGTTAAAGAAGCAATTTATATTATATTTTTTTTTGTCTTTTTTAATATTCATATCATTAATATTGATAAGCATTGTAACATGGAAATGTGTAAATATACAATCAACTGTGGAATAAAATATATATTGGCAGAAAAGCTAAATGATTCGGACAGCATTTGGAATCCAGTGAAAAATACTTGATTTTTTTATGAAGAAAAAAATAAAAAATAAAGATTTGTATCATTTCAAAAGGAAAAAAAAAACAACTTTCATTTTTTTATTGATGTCCCCATCCATTACCTTTAGAAATAAGTTTCTCATCCATTGTACGGATATGGCGATGAAACTCTGGCTTAAACCGGTTTGTGTGTGTGTGTGTGAGCATGTGTGTGTGTGTGTGTGTATGTGTGTGTGTGTGTGCATTCACACATACACGTATATGTGTGTACGTGTACACTAATACTTAAAAACGCGAACGAAACCGGCAATTTCATACTACTTGTGTAGTGTCTGTACATGTAAAATTGTACTATACATTCAAACATGAACTGGAAAAACAACATGTTGCTTCGTATGCATGTCCCCTCACATAGTTGAATATGTGCATGCGTATGATGATCAATAGATTTTTATGCACGGACATACATACAAATATGATATTCAGTAGGAATTTTAACATATTTTACGTGAAAAAATTCCAGTCATCAAGGAACGTACCCATCAAGTGTATCTCACACACATAGGTAGACAACGAACTTGAATCATTTGAATATTCTGTTTTTGAATGTATCAGTATTCCAATGCTTCATTGTGCTGTGTATCAATAATAATTTGAAAAAAAAAATGATTTGAAAAATTCATTGTCGAAAGTTCAAAACTACATTTGACATGACACTTTTTTTATCAATATCACCTCAAAGGATGCAATTCAAAGCAAAGTTCATATTAAATTCTTATATATTTTCTGGTTTTCACAATATTCAAAGGATCTCCTTGTAAATCCATTTGGCCATTCATTTTGTGAATTAAACCGACTTTTAATCAATAAATACATTTCAAAATTCATTGAATACCAAGAAAATCTCAATCAAATTTTTGTTTTTGGCTGATTTGCATTTGCAATTTCGTTTGTAATTGATCAGAAAACCAAAAAATAATTCATTCCAACCATTTCAACCAATTTTAACTGCATATCATTGATTGGATGGTACACCTTCAACTGATAATTTCTGGATTTCATCCTTAAATACAATCAATCAAATACTGATTTTTGGATTTCTCCAGCTAGAGTTTATGCCAAATTCTACAATGAAAATTATTTTAATTAAATATTGAATTCATTTGGCTTGATTTTTCCAATATAAAAATTTATTTGTAATTTATCGTGTATTTTTTTTACATCCGAACGATTTTGTTGATTCGTTAATTTCATTTATGGTTTGGTTGGCTTAAACTCTAGAATGAAGTCAGGTTCACACTTAACAAAGATCGTTTGCGGAAATTAGAATTTCCAATTTTGTCGTTACATTCAAAATTCTGTTGTATGATAAGTGTAATATAAATTCTACATTATGTTGATTTACTTTTCTTATTACTTTTGAAAGAAAGTTTTTTATTTTTATAATTTACAATGGAAATGCGAATTTTTCCTCAAATATCTAGATATACTAACACAATTAAACGAGAACTGGAAAAACAACATGTTGCTTTGTATGAATGTCTCGGCATATAGTTAATGATGTACCTGCTTGTGATGTTCATTCAATGAATTCAAGTGTACGTATACACATTCAAATTAGATATATCGTTATTGTTGAAATAATATTTTGACATATTAAACAAAATACTATCGGAACATACCCGATAAAAGATTCTCATTCACACACACTAATACGCCTATTTATCGATGAACTCGTGTACATCACATGAATAAAACTACTCAGAATAAGAATCTGTATCGGAATTTTAAGCTCATGATTTGATAAAAAAACATTATTTTTTTTTTGCATGAATTCACCAGAAGAAAATAATATCTTTTTTTAAGTGACTCAGTTCAAGTGAGTGAGAGATAACGCGTTCTTACTGGAGAGAAGTATTTTTTTATTGAATATCTCAAGAGCATGACGTATGACGAATGCCAGTGTAATTGCGCCAGTTGCACAAGTGAAATGGCAAAAGAATTTCATATCCATTTGAAAACATTGGCATATACAACAGTGAGTATTGTATGTGAGTGAGTGAGTGAGTGAGCTAAAACATACAAGCAAAGCAAAAACATTCATTCTGATTGTGAATATTTTGTGTGGGCACCTATACTTGTATCGCATACACTCACAAATATACACATACCTATACGACGGACAACAAAATGCCAGTGCCGAAACGACCAACTCCATGACGAAGCACATGCACACATACATTGATACATGAGGGCAGCCAGTGTATATATGTTTTATGGATGTTTTTGTGGCTCTTTGATTGCTGCTGTTGCTGCTACATTACTACTGCCTTGGTGCTATGTGAGTTTCGTACACACAAACCCAAGATGTATCATTAAATTAATAATTAAAATGGCTGAAGATACATCATTTAACAGTCTTTCGTTTTGATTTCGCGTTTAGTTCATAACTTGTTTAGAAAGAAAAACATTCTTGTCGTATACTATTTCGTTTTTTTATCTATTTTGTTTATATTTGTGTTCTTTTATTTTAATTCCAATTTGAAGTTCGTGAAAAATTATCAAATTTCTGTTGCGCGAGTGAGTACTTAAATTCCAGTGAATATATATATATATTTAGTTTGCGATAAAAAGAAAAAGATAGAGAAGAAGAAGAAAATCAACAAAACGTCGGGAAAAGAAGCTCCACATTAAGTAAATGCAAAAAGAACTAAAGAAGAAGAAAAAGCTGACTTAAAGTGGAACAACAAAAAGTAATCAACTAAAGAAAAAAAATCAAAAGGTGATTGTGAAAATTCAACTTATTGACTAAAATGTCAAAATACTTGAAAATCTCCACAGTATCAACGAATTTTTCATTTTGACATCAAACACAATTTTATTTTTGTTTCGCCTAGCGTTTTTTTTGTTTACGGTATAAATGTAAAGTGAAGAAAGACGTAAGGCGTTTTTCCGTCATCGGTCATTGTGCAATTTAAAAAGAAAATTTAAATTACATTTAGAAAAGATCAAAAAACAAAATATAAAGGAAAATTAATAACACAAAATAAAGAAAATGAAAACGATAAAAAGAAAAATGGTTAAGTGCATGCAAAAAGAATAATTGAAATGGCAATGTGCGGCGACGAAAAACAAGCATGCAAACAACATTGAACGAAAAACATCGATAGCAAGAAAAAAAGGGTAAAAGCGAGGATTGTTTTGTGCGAGAGAGAGTTGTTGTGTGTGCTACTGTTTACTGCGTGCAAAAAAAAAAAAAATCATGTATCCACACCATCATCATCCAACACATATTTTGGATTGAAGTGAATGAGTGCGGAAAATATAACAAGCGCGTAATATTATGAATTGGGCTTTCAAGTGTAAAATGAGAAAAAAAAAATGTATAAAACACAGAAAAATCCATTACACATTGTACAGAGAGAGAGTGTTAAAAAGTGTTTATTTTTAGAATTTGTTTTATTCGCACAGATAAACAGTTACAAGAGAAAACGTTTTATTTCATTTTGGTGTTGGCGATATTTCATCGCTATGAATTTATTGAGTGTGTGTGTGTGTATTTGTTTTTTTTTTTCTTTTCTTCTTCTTCTTCTCGTTTATCAAATTGAAATATTATTACACACGGAAAAAAAATTGTATGAACGAATGAGTGAATTTAAAATAGTTAATGATAATGGGCAACGCAACAACTTTCCAGCCAAAAACATGTATAAGAACAGATTTCATGCGAATTTTGAACATAAAATAGAAGAGAAAAGACAGAAGAAAAGCGAATATCTTTAACGATTTAGCAATAATTTTCTCATTTTTTTTTGTTTTTGTTTTGTGCACGCAACACTTTCTTTGAAGTGTTTTCAGTCGCAATGAAAAAGTCTTTTCAGCAAAAAAAAAGAACACAAACGCAAAAAAGAGAGAAAAAGAAGAAAGCAAGAAAGAAGAAAAACAAGTTGATGACTTGCCTTCGATTTGGCTCATTAATGTGTCCTTCCGTGAAAAGAGTGCATGAAACGATCAACAGAAGAACAAAACAAAACCAATGAGCCACACACTAAAAAATGTGCGATAAGAAGCATTTCCATCAGTCACAAGTGTATATGCAGTCGAGATAAGAATATTAAAGCAGTATCGCCTCACATAAAACCAAGCATGTGTTTGAATAGTGTCCGAAAACCAAACAATTTCCGAAAACAAAACGATAAACAAACTTCAGTTTGAACAACAAAATACAAATCATATATTTTGTTTTCTAGTTTTTACTTCTTGTTTCGCTGCATTCGTTCTTTGTTTTTTCCGTTATTGTTGTCGCCCAGATTGTCATCGTCATCAGTACTCTTCTTGCCCTTGCCATTGGATTTCAATTCGTCGTCGTTGACTAGCTATTATCAATGGTTGGTTTTGCCTGAGCAAACAAACCAAAATGATAAAATTGAATTGTCTTCTAATCATTGTGGTTGTCGGTTTTGCCTTGCACACAAACAAACATACACACACACACACACCCAAAGTATCATCGCATCAAATTGAGCTCGACCTACAACAATTTTCTGTGATAATAATGCATTGCTCTTTTTAAAAGCAAACATTATATACGTGCACATCTATCTATCTAACTATATATGAGTAGTTCAGAGGAAAAATGTCATACAGAAAAGTTTCGTGGAAAAATGACAAACGAAAATAAATACGTTCATTTTTACGAATTTTTTCGTGAATTGTATGAATATTCGGACTCGTTTGTCATTTATCCATGAAACTTTTCTGTATGACATTTTTCCTCTGAACTACTCATATATTTTGTTGCATACTGTATTGTGTGTGAACATATCGAGCGCAATGTAAAATGACATGCGCTTCATCCGCTATTTATCGTTTTGTATACGCTTTTTTCTTAATTGATTAGAACAAATGCAGCGATTCACATTGCACACTCATCGAGTGTGTTGCACACAAATCGATTGAAATTGCTCCATCTCATCTGAGAGAGCGGATATATTGACATTGGTGTAATGATGCACTGATGGTGCTGAAAGGGAGATAGAAAGAGAGGAATGGTATTGAGCGAGAGTGAGAGAAAAAAAAAAAAAAGAGAGAGAGAGAGAGAGAGAGAGAGAGAGAAAGAGAGAGATTTGAAAAGAAACGTGAAAGGGAAAAGATAGGACGAACGAATATGTGACACAACGTGCTTATTTATGGATTTCCATAAATACATTGAGCATTGTTATCTGCTTCGGAGCACATATTTTCTGGCCCTTGCAAAAATCCAATTCAAATAATGCCATTCAATGCTCATCTATTTATATTTTATGGCACATAATTTGTGTGCTCTTAGTGACTCATTCAATTTTCTCTCTTGATTGAATCTCTTGTGCTAGAGTGTATTTGTTGTTTGTTGATTTTATTTATATTTTTCCACTTCTTCTTGTTTTCATCAATTGTTTTATTTATCCGTTGCAGTGATAATTGTGTATATATTGGCCGTACAGAACGGCATGATAAAACGTTAAGCAACGAACCAAGTCACATGAATGTTTAAAACAATTGAGCACTGAGGCTAGCACAACAATCGATTTCTTGTTGCATGACATTATCGTTTAGGGTGTTGTCATGTTCATATATTGTGTGTGACTGTTGGGCTGCTTTGCTCATATTATATTCTTCTTTTATTTTTCACTTCTGTTTTCTATTTTAGCTGGAATACATCAGTTTTCTCTCTCTTTCTCTCTCTCTCTCACTCTCTCTCTCACTCTCTTTTTTTGATTTTTTGTTTTCCGTTTGTTCCTGAATTGAATCTTAAATCTTATATATATGTCCGTGTCCGCATTTGTGCGATCAAATTGAAGTGAAAGACACAAGTCATATGAAATAAAAATAAAATCTACACAAAGAAGCACACATGAATATGAGAAACAAGTAGAAAGGAGGAGAAAAAAAATGAAGAAGAACGACACGGCGACACAGCGCGAGGAGAATGAGAAAAAAATAGCAAAAATCGTTATGCTTTTATCATTATTTTAAAAATGAAAAGAAAAGAATAAAACAAAAATATACAATATATACATATGAACTAGACGTAGATTCATACAATCACTGTTCTCTTAATCGAATCCGAAGAAAAATGAGTGAATAAGCGCGACAACAGGTCGTCATCATCATCGCTTGTAATTTGCTCGCTAAAGCATTCCATCAACATTAATAAAACATTTTTTCCGATTGTTTAAATATGATTGCATATTTGGACGTTGAGTAACTTTTAAGTAGCATTGTTAATTCTAATGTCATTTCGTTTATTGCTCTTCACTTTGCACTCAAAATATATGTATTGTGTATGAATATGTGTTGATTCACTGTGAACTCTATTTGGATGAAATTTATTAATTTTATGAAACGTTTTGTCTCTTATTTCATTTCATTTTTTTTTTTTTTTTTTTCACTTTTCAGGCAGTTTTAAGTAAGTGGCAACAAGTGTGAGCGGCTTTCGTAGGAATTGAATTTTGTGGTTTTTGTATAGTTGTTGCTAAAATTGTTGTTCAGATCTTAAATTAATGGGAATTATTGAATCAATGGACGTCATGAATAGTGACGTAGTCAAGTAAATTCAATGTTTATAATATTAAAGCAAGATCGGTGACAGAGTTCGAAGAGAAAAGAATTTGCCGAATATTTAAACGAGTAAAAGGTAAAATATCCATGAAAAGAGAAAGCAAATAAACAGATCAGTTGAAGAAGCTAGCGATAAAATTCCACCCGAACAAAAAAGAAAAGAAACGAGAGGGGAGCATATCACAATAAAAAACAAAAACCATTGATAAAAATCAAGTTGAGCTCATTTAGGTGAGTAGGGCAAAAAATGTCCGATTGGAGTTGGATGCGAATTGATAATCGATGCAATAGTCTTCAAAATAATGCAATCCACGACCGATTTGGCTTCCAGCAGCAACTGCAATCGCTACATTTTACAGGTACATATTTCATTTCATGCGCCATCTCAATTTCAATTCATTCCATTCATTTCCAAACCAGTATCAATATATTTTCTTACGGCTGACATTGAAATTACCGTTCACATTAACCACGTGCTCATCAATCCTCTTTGTTCTCTATTTTTGATTCGGAACATATTGTTTTTTTCTCTTCCTCTCTCTCATTTTTTCTCTCTCTCTCTCTCTCTCTCTCTCTCTCTCTCTCTCTCTCTCTCTCTCTCTCTCTCTCTCTCTCTCTGTTTTTACTTATTTTCATTCAGGTTTATGTTGGCCAATTGTCATTGCACTATGAAGCGCTCAGCGTTGAAGCCTCCAAACAAACAACCGCCGAAGAAATTGTAACCTGCATTGTGGAACGTCTTAATTTAACGGTAAATATTCAAGTCAGAACAATAAATCAGTTTGGTTTTTTTTTTTGTTTTTCTATTGCAAAACAATGACAACAAGTTTGTCGCTTAAATGAGTACACATTGTAGAAAAACAAAATACGAGACAAATGTAGCAATTGTAACCGCTGGCCATGTTTTTTATTGTCTATGTTTTTCTGTCATTTTTCTTTTCTCTGTAATTCTTTCATTCGGACGGTGTTTCAATTAAATATCTGCTTAGGGAACGAATTATGAATTGGCTGAAGTGGCCGGTGAAAGTAAAGAGCGACGCTTATCACCTGATGAAAAACCGGTTTCTGTAATGCTGCTATGGCCCTCTCACTCCGAAAAAGATTTTTACAGGTAATAAAACAGTGTTTGTGTGATTATTGCTATTAAATTTAATAAAAGATTTAAATGAGAAAAAAAAATACAAAAACATCACACCACATTCAGAAGCGATTTTTGCGCATCACATTAGATTTATATGTGGCAAACATAAAATGATGAATTAGTTTGGATTGACATGACCCAATTGAAATGTTTTCATGTCAATCAATTTTATCGAATGTGATTTTCCAAATGTTTCATCTTTGTTTTTTGTTTTAAATGTTAAGATTTTATTTGCGAGAATCACAGGGTGAAACGCCATGGCTTGACAATTATGGACTGGATTTACATATATTTCGTGATTTCATTCCATTTTTATTTCAACCGGAAAATCGTGAATATCCCGACTTGTGCCAGTTACTCGATTTGAATGAGTCAACATTGTTGGAAAATCTTCGGCAACGTTTTGCTTCTGGCCATATTTACACATATGTCGGTAGCATATTAATTGCTGTCAATCCATTCAAATTTTATCCCATCTATAATCCAAAATATGTTAGACTTTATCAAAATCAACGCGTTGGACCAATATTACCGCCACACATATTTGCAATTGCTGATAATGCATACTATTGTATGTTACGTGAGAAACGAAACCAGGTACATTTCATTTATATTGAAATGTGAATTCAATGACAATCAATTTCTAATCCATTTGTTAATTTTTCCATTCACTTTCACAGTGTGTAGTCATCAGTGGTGAGTCAGGTTCAGGTAAAACAGAAAGCACAAATTTTCTGTTGCATCATTTAACGGCATTGTCACAGAAGGGTTCACATGGATCAGGCGTTGAGCAAACCATTCTCAGTGCTGGTCCCGTTTTGGAAGCATTTGGTAATGCAAAAACGGCACACAACAACAACTCTAGTCGATTTGGTAAATTTATTCAGGTGAAATACAAGGAAAATGGAATGGTCCAAGGAGCCATCGTGCAAAAATATTTACTTGAAAAGAGTCGTATTGTGTCACAAGGGCCACTTGAACGTAATTATCATGTGTTTTACTATTTGCTGTCTGGTGCAACATCGCAAGAGCGTGAACTATTACATTTACTTCCTGCCGATAAATATTGCTATTTAAATTCAAAGAATTTACAATTAGAAAATTGTGATGAAACCTATGAATTTTCACGATTAAAACAAAGTATGGAAATGGTTGGATTTTCTGCAGAAAAACAACGTCGTCTATTCAATGTTTTATCGGCTGTTTTATTGCTGGGCAATGTGGAATTTTTCCCGAAAAAGTCCACCTATCATCATGATGAAAGTGTTCAAGTGCGAAATATCGATGTGGTTGGTTTAATATCTGAATTATTAAAAGTGAAACAGGATACATTATTGGCGGCCCTAACATCGAAACGTGTTAAAGCCAGTGGCGAAACATTAATTATGCAATACAAATTACCAGAAGCAATAGCTGCACGTGATGCACTTGCAAAATGCTTATACGGAGCGCTATTTGATTGGATTGTGCTGCAAGTGAATCATGCGTTATTAAATAAAGATCAACTGCCACATACTGGCCATTCAATTGGTGTTCTTGATATATTCGGTTTTGAAGACTTTGACTCACAAAACAGTTTTGAGCAATTGTGCATTAATTATGCCAATGAGCATCTTCAGTATTATTTTAATTTGCATGTATTCAAATATGAACAAAACGAATATAAACGGGAGGGCATTAAATGGCGAGACATTGAGTTCATGGACAATTCAGGTTGTTTACAGCTATTTGAATCAAAACCAACGGGCCTTTTATGTATTTTAGATGATTTATGCAAGTAAGTGTGCGTGTTTGTGCGCTATAATTTGTATTTACGTTTGATGAAAAACGGAAAATTGCTTTCCCGTTTTTCGTTTTCCCATTTTCCCATTTTTCCATTTTCTCTTGTTTTTTAACATTTACTGATGGTCTGATGGTGGCAACAAGCGACCAATAGCAAGCAATTACATTTCACAATGCTAATGAATTCAATTATTTTTCATTTCATTTATAGCTTCCCGGGAGCCACAAATGAATCACTTTTGCAAAAGTTTAACAGTGTTCATCGCGATAACAAGTTTTACGAGAAACCACAGAAAAAGGAAAATGCATTCATTATTCGACATTATGCAGGGAAAGTAAAATATCAGGTAAATTACATCGGTAATTTTTATTGTTTAATGGCCATCGATGAAAATTCAATAGAGAAAATGTCCATTATATATTATCATTTTTGTTTTTGTTTTTGTTGTTGTTTTTGTTTTACAATTTGCGGTATGGTTTTTTTCAGGTTACTGAAATGCGAGAGAAAAATTTGGATTTAATGCGACAAGACATAGTTAGTGTATTGAAAAATTCGAGTATGGCATTTGTACGTGAATTGGTTGGAGCCGATCCGGTGGCTGTATTCCGATGGGCAATTCTACGAGCCTTTTTCAGGGGTTATTTTGCCTTTCGCCATGCTGGTATGATTCATCTACGTTCAAAAATTTAAAACAAAAATTACAATATTTATTGAATTTATAAACGTTGTTTGTTCTCTTGTTATTTCCCTCTTCAGGTATGAAACATCGTAAAGAACGAAATAGTCAGTCGATTAAATCAAATCGCATAAGTCGCTTCCGTAGTCCCAACGAATCAATCTTAAGGTAAGCAAAAATGATAAAATATTTAGTTTTTTCTCATTTTCTGCCAATCGCAGAAATGTCTCAGTTCGTTTTTTGTTTTACGAATTTTGAAATATAAATTATGATTTCTTCGACTTGATTGAAGACAATGCATATTTGTCAATTAAATACTAATCAATTTTCAACTATTCGTTTTTCTTACACACGTATCTCAGTCATCTGATCACTGTTTCATCGGTGAATCTGACAATCTACCGAATAGCGTAAGTTCAGCGTTGTTGTTGATGCGAAATAGCCGATTCCATATTTAAATATATATATATATGTATATATTTTTCATTTTCTATGTGTTGTGGCGCATTCAATTTTGGTTCACATTTTCCGCAGATTTATTTATGTTTTCGATGATTTTCTATGACATTTATGTTCACCTCTTCAAAAAAAAAAAAAAAAAAAAAAAAACGTCGCTTTTCCTCATGGAGCTTTCCGTTTTGTGTTTTCTTCTAATTTTTTTGTTAATATACTGTCATCAATTGCATGTGTTTCCCTTTTAAATCAAATCTTACCATTTTTCTTAATTTCTCATTATCTTTCCATATGAAAAATCTCATATCAGCAATAAGCTAATATTTTTTGTGTATGCTTTTTTAGGAAAAACAAATCTTTTCGGCCGCGTGAAAGACCTAAGAAAGGTTTGAAAAATCTGCAAACAGTTAAAACACTGTCAGCTGGACAAAATCAGCTAAATTCAACTACAATCAAAACGCGGAAGCAACCACTTACCGTCACAGCACAATTTCAAATTTCATTGACTGCATTAATGGACACACTTAATCAGGTATGAATCAACGAAATATTATTCAAACAATTTCATGATATAATGAATTATTATTTTTCTTTTTCTCTTCTTTTCAGGCAAATCCATTTTTCATTCGATGCATTAAATCAAATTCGGAGAAAATTCCAAACAAATTCGACGATGCAACAGTTGTACGACAGGTAAAATTTCACATTTTATTCATTCATTTCCATCGATTTATTTGATTTTTTCAATTTTTTCAAATTTTCATTTGTTCGATTTTCAAATTACAAATTTGTTTATTTTCAATTTCAGTTGCGCTATACTGGTATGCTGGAAACTGTGCGAATTCGTCGGGCCGGTTACAATGTTCGATTGACATATGAAGAATTTATTCAACTGTATCGTATTTTATTGCCAAGAGGTCTAGTCAGTTCACAGCGAGACGTGTGCACATTCATGGATAAAATGAAACTCAATAAACAACATTATCAATTAGGTATGTTAATTGCATCAATGAATTTTTCATTTCAAATTTCATTTTTTTTAACATCATTTAATTTATTTGATTGGGATGCACCAGGAACCACAAAAATCTACATGCGTGAATCGCAGAAAATGTGCTTGGATTACAAGTTGCATACAAAAATTATTGCCAGTATTGTGGCGATACAGCGATGGTTCAAATCGAAAATTCAACGGGAGAAATTCTTGTCGTTTCGTACAGCTGCTATTAAAATTCAGTCTTTTTGGCGAATGCGTGTGGCACAAAATAAGTTTTATCAGTTAAAGCTTCGAACAAATGCAGCGATTGTAATTCAATCAGTGTATAAAATGTATCGAGAACGAAAAATGTATAAGAAACTGTTGAAAGGATTGGTTGTAGTGCAGGCGCTTATTCGTGGCCGTGCAGCTCGGATACGCTTCAAACGTGACAAAAGACAAAAAGTGATGAAAGAACGCTACAAATTGCGACCAACACAAAGTTTACCATTGCACGGTGATGGAACAATTGATAGTGACTTAATTGATGTTGAAATTAGTAAATCATATCCAAAATTGGTACAATACAGTATGGAAATAGGTGAAAATATGCCCATTGCTGATGCAATTATTGCAAAAACAACTCCAATTATTCAACAAGACCCAAACTTAGCCACAATAAACAAAGCTGAACATCAGTTCAGATCGTTGATGGTTTCGACGACAAAGGCCAGCGATCAAACTACAAGTGATATCCAACGATTGGGAATAGATAGCCATTCTAAGTTTAAGAAAATTGAATGTGAAGAGAGTGTTGATAGCCGAAGTCCAAGGTCATACAATGTCGACATAGTGACAAAGCAATATTTCGACGATTCCTTCATGGTTAAAAAGTATGAAAAACAAAACATATTATTTTGACAAGAAAAAAAAACAAACAAACTGTATTAATTCATCATGGTAACCATTTCGTTTTCTTTTTATTTTTATTTTCAGATGGGATATGTCAAAGTCCCCCGTTCGATTAATTGAAAGTAGTTATAGCAATCCAAAAAGACAACCGGTTTCCAGTAGCACGAGCTTGAAATCGGATCCACATGAAATGTTAACTTATAATTTAAGTAGTTCAAGTATAATGAAAAAACAGCCATTAACAGGCTATCCAGATAGCACATATGCAATATTCAAAGATAAGTCAAGTGCAATATTAACAACATCAACAACTACATCATCAGCAACAACAACAACAACATCAACATCTGCGAATAATTTGACAATGTCAACATCGATGAGCAAAAATATGCAATCACATCGTCCTGAATTGAGCACTGGTTTATCGTACGATGAAACAAAATTGGCACGATTCCATGGTCCAACGGATCTGAGTCCACAACAAGAAACATACCCAATAGCGAATAATTCCTTAATAAATAGCAATAATAATAATAAACAACAGCCACCGGACAATATGCATTTAATGTCACAAAATAATACTCAAACAAAACTCCACAATAGCTCACCGTATAAGCATCTAGTCCAGCAAAATGTTGAAGATTATACAACACCACGAGGTAAAGCGGCTGCGCTTCTTGGAACTGATCCAACATCGACCGGTAAATATAAGCTATCTGATAGCAATATTGTTGCAACCCATCATCATCATCCGCATCATCATCATACGCCAACGCCTCCATTACAGCATAAAAATTCACGACGCAATTCAGATCCTAGTTCGAATAAAATATCATTGCTTGAAGCAAATCGTGGCAATGATATGTACCAATCCAGTACACACATTAATATAGCCGGTCATCGTTTTCATAAAGCAACGAAAATCGGAAAGAATGAAAAATGTGCCAGTTGCCAAGAGAATGATGCATTTATTAATGAGGGTCATCGTTGTATGGATTGTCGGCTACTTGTTCACACAAAATGCATACAAAATGGTGGTGTTAAAACGTTACAATGTGAAAAATCATCGAAACGACAATTGCGCAAAAATTCCGACAAAATTTCATCGAAATACAGTGGAACGCGAGAATACACTGATTCGGCTGATAAAATTATCAGCGATGCCAAGGAATTGCAATTAATGCAAGATTTTATCGCACAAAAAATTTATAAAATGGATGCTGATTGTGATAAAACAGCGGCCATTGATCGTGTATTCAAGCAAGCATTGCGCGAATTTAAAGACAATTTAGTGGCACAATACAGTATTGCACATAAACAAAAATCAGATACGCTTAATATAAAATATCGTGATCTGATTTCAAATTTTGAACAAGTCATGGAAACATGCGGCAATAAATCAGACGATTTCCCATTAACAATGTGTGTCAACGGTTTCCGAGTATTTATGAACGAATTTATGAATTCACGCGAAATGGAAAAACCAAAAGCCAAACGGAAAAAGGAAAAGAAACGAAAAATCGACGATCATACCAATTATAATGGTAAGCCATAAATTGGGCTCTTGCATTCGAATTTCTATTAATAAATTGTCTTATTTGTTGTCTTTTCTTCTCTTTGCTTAGGTCATTTATACCAATTAACAATAATCAATATACCGACGGCTTGTGAAATATGCCAATTATTCTTGCTTTGGCCCATTGAGCGTGGTTTGGTATGCACACGATTGCAATTTAAAATTGAAATTGAAATTGAAATTCCAAATTTAATATGTTTAATTTAATTCTTTTTTTTCAATTGATCCATAACAAACAGGTGTGCCAAAATTGTCGCCTTACATGTCACAAAAAATGCTATTTAAAAACCCAACCCTGTAACAAAAATGCAAACCAGTCCAATGATAATGCAAAGTATACACCAATATCAACATCTGGATTATTCGGTATTCCATTGACTAGTTTGTGTTGTATGGAGGATAATACGGTAAAAATTCCGGTGAAAATTGAACAATTGATGACTAAAATTGAGATGCACGGTCTATACACCGAAGGATTATATCGTAAAAGTGGTGTAAATTCAAAAATCAAAGAGCTTAAAATGAAAATGTCCGAGGCCAAAGGTGAAATTGACTATGAACAGTACAATGTTCATGTGCTGGCAAATGTATTGAAATTATTTTTACGGGAAATGCCTGAGCCACTGTTAACATTTGATAGATATGATGATTTCTTACGAGCTTCCGAACTATCAGAGACAACCGATCGGGTGTCAACGATGTTGTCACTAATTAAAAAATTGCCAACCGCCCATCATGCATTATTGGAACGTTTGATATTCCATTTGGCATTGGTAGCACAACGTGAAGAATTTAATCGAATGTCAGCCAGTTCACTGGCAATTGTATTTGCGCCATGTGTATTACGTACGAATCGAATAGTACCAGCACAGGATAGTTTAAATGATATTGGCCGTCAAACAAGATGCATTGAAACATTAATCACGCAAAAAATGTTTAACGTTCGATGCACTCTAAATGATATCCATAGTTTGGACAATGCTGCAAATACAGCCACAGCACGATTAAGTAATTTACGAAGTTCAAAAGTATTTACGCCTGAAGAAATCTCACCCCGGCCCACAAACAATGAATCAGAAAGTGAAGAAAAATTGCTTGTGCATCACATTCAAGAGATTGAATTGGAAAAGGAATTATTAACAGCGAATTTACCAAGTTTAGCACGTGCGTCATCCGATGATGATTTTTTGTCAGCGGATATGACTGATGGCGAGGGTGGAAGTCTTGATGATTTAACGAGTAGTCGTTTGGAAGAGACAACAAAAGAAAGTATTGATTCATCATTTGGCAGTATAAGTGAACAACAATTAAGTCCAATGAATGACAATGATGCGGCATTAAATCGATTCGATTCAAGTGCAATGGATTTAGAATCACCGGTTGCCTGTTACAATTTACGTGATCAAAATATCGATTATTTGCCACCAAGCCAACGACAAATGTTTCAATTTAGTGGAATGCGTGACCGAAATATGGGCGATAGTACACCATCAACATCAATGAGTGTCGATTATCAAACATCATCACAGCCACTGATACATAACAAACTAGTCGATAGTCAAAAAAGTAGTTCAGCATCCATTGACTCAGCGAATCTTAGTGAATTTCAAAACATTCAATTGACCACACAACAACGGCAACCACCAACAACAATAACAACAACAACACCAAACTTTGAGCCATCGTTTCTTAATCAAAGTGAAAACGATGCTGCCACACGAACAAATAAACAGAAGCCAACAAAACGTCGTACCATGGACGACAAACCAATTATGGTGTAAGCACAATAAATGGAATGTAAACGGGGGGAATAAAAGCACATATTAATTAAAGAAGAAAAAGAGGAAAAATTAATAAAATAAAAACATTAACAGAAAAACCTATTTAGAAAACTATTTACAAAAAATAAAGATAAATAAAAAAAAAACATTTATATTTATGGAAATTATAGTGCAAAGTGAAACAACAGAGAATTTATTGACAACAAATATTAAAAGTTAAACCACCAACAAAAAGGGAATTATTCTGGAACTCATTGAGTATCAAATTATCAAAAATCAATATTTTCATGTAAAAAAAGAAGAAAAAATACAAAAAAAAAAAAAAAAAAAATAAGTAATCGCACACAATTAAACAATGCATGTGAGTCAGTGAGCGCAAACGTTTTTTTTTTTCTCAAACAAACTGAAAACAAGCAACAACAACAAAAATATGAGAAGAGCAACAAAGTAAAAAAAAAAGAACTTAAAATATATTTGAATATAAATTTACCCAATCTCTTATATTATTATATACATTAACATACGTATTTAAAAAAAAAAAATGGAATTTCGTTGTTGTAACTTGTATTATATATAAATATATATTAAATGCTGATACTAAAAACGTAAAATGCAAGGAATTAGCCAGCAAAAAACGGTGAATAAGCAACTGATAAAACAAACATTTGCAAAAAAACACAATATAAAAAGGAATCTAAAAAGTGAATGAAGAGATAAACAAGCACACTCTTGGAATCTACTTCGCTATATATATATATACACACACATATGCATACATACTTGAGAAAATATTATTTTTTTAAATATGTTTTTGTTATTTTTATTTCTAAAAATAAAGAGTATGTTATATTAAAAATATGAAGTTAAAAAAAAAGAAGACGAAGAAGAAGAACAAAAAACTGCATTGAAAGATGAAGAACAAATTACAAATTTTATTCATTAGCGTTTCTCATTCTGAGTATTTGAAATGAGAGTAAAAACAAAACGAATGTATTTAAAAAAAAACAGTTATTTAAATCGAGTAAAAACACAAAACAAAGAAACAATTAAAATTGTCCTTATTGAAATTGAATTGATTTGTTGTTGTTATTGAACTAATTTCTTTCTCGATTTTCATTCTTGATCATCATTTCGTTTTTAGCTATTTTTGGTACAGCACAATCCACTCTGCCCATCGACAATGAATATAGTATGAATATACTGTTCTAGTCTAGTGATTTTGTGAAAGATAATGAAATTATTGAATAAATGAGTAATTTTCTTGGTAGTTGAAAGTCAAGATAATGAATGAAAGATTATATCAAAAGCATGAACGAGCAATTATAAAAAGCGGCATTTGTGAGCCTTATATATACATATATATATATTTTATAATGAGTGTTATAGAAGCCATAAATGATGTACATCACATTCCGCTCTATCCTCAGTTCTTCATCATCCTCAGTTTCGACAAACAAGTGATTGGTTTTGTTTTTTTTTTTTTTCGTTCCTCGATTTTGATTGTGAAACACACAAATTGTGAATATGAAATGTGCCGGAAAATGAATTGGCTACAATTTCAAGCGATTCTGTCATTTGGCGCTTAAATCTCAAATTCACAGTCAGGCCATATTGGTTGTGACAGCTTTCGTTTAAACATTCTGAAGTGTTTCATTTTTCCCGAAGTAGAAAACTTTCACATTCGTCCCATCCCCACTTTCGATTAATTTTTCCATGTTCGATGTTGTCAAGCATGCGCATTAACTGGATAAATGCAAATTTTTTTCATCGTCGCACGTACAACCCACGTCCAGTGAAGAAAATTTTCCTATACACAAGCAGCACAGCCAAAGAGAGCGAGAAAGCATAATTCTTAGTAGAAGTGGTGCAATCGACGAACAAATATAACCAATTGAATTTCATTTCAATTCAGTTTTCCAGCCAACGAAATTCATTTGGTTCTGAATATCTCCGTAATTTAAAATAAAAATAATACGGAAGAAGACAAGATAAGAAATCATTTTATCAAATAGAAGATTATTCACAACGAACAATTAGTCAAGTAATTTGAGAGTGTAGTTTTTAATATAAAAAAAACTCTTTGTGATTCAATTTCTAAGCAAAGCAAATAACCGAACGAAAAAATGTAAGTGTTAATAGCTATTTTCAACATCAAAATATTGATTTTTTTGTCGCTCGTCACTGAGAGCACTGTTTTTTTTTTTTGTCTTTTTTTTTTTTTTTGGGTGAAATTGGGAATCTGTCCATGTAAATACGCAATAATTTTCGTTGAAACCTATTTCTCACAATATTACTGAATGATTTATTCGGTTTTTTTTCTTGCCAAATATTAATCAATATTCCCATTGAAATGTGTGAAATTGGAAGAAAAAAAAAAACAACATGGAGACTATTGCGAAATGTTACATACAATGATTACATGAATAAATGGCATATACGTTACACACAGTTAGTCAGATTATTTCAATTGAATTGAATTAATGTGTATTTTGTCTTTTATTAATTCGTTTTTCATTTCTCCTTTGCCATATACATTTTCCACGAAAATGCCTCAATTGACGCGTTTTTGCCCTCGAGAATATATCTTTCTATATATATATGTATATATATATATATATATATCTAATTGACGTACATATACCGTTCATCCGTACATGCCTTTTTCGCTTATATTCGCTTTGACACTGCAACTCCAAAATCTAATACATCGTAATTTCCCTGCATTACGAATATTTATCGATTTTTCACGAGGAATAGTTTTCGAGCGCGTTTTCATTTTGTCTTGTTGTTGTGAATATTTTTGTTGTCGTTTATTTTATGACTTCATAGTCGTGTAGTTTTTATCGGAAATTGTTGTTGTAACATTGCTTTATTTTTCTCTCATTCGATTCACTCTGTTGAATGTTTTCGGTGAGAATTGTTGTTTTAATTAGTTTATTATTCGATTTAAAATTGCGCCGAAACGACAACGGTTACGGTCATTTGTTCGATATGAAGAGATTTGTTTACAAACGTTTACAAACATGTGAACTAGTTTCAAAAATAGCGTTGAAAATGTATTGAAAGACGAGAGAAGAAAGGGTCTTTTTTTGCTGTCGGTCGAATTAAAGTCGTAAATACACTCCGGAAACCTTTTACTTTAGCATTAGTTTAGTCGGATTTTTTATCGTTTCTTCTCCTAACTCTCACATGATTCAACGTGATTTGATTGATTTGCATGAGTCACCCGTTACGAAAACATGCTTATATGCTGGAATGTTTACATAACGTTTTAATGTTGAAAGAGAGATTTTAAATGCTTAATATGTTTGCTGTGCTTCTTATTTATTTTTTTTTTAATTTGCGTGTGCAGGGCTGACGCTGGCAACAACTTAGCTCCAACAACAGAAGCAAATGAAGATGGTATCGTTGGAGGACCAAAAACCCCACAACAGATCGCCGCTCAGAGACGATTACAACAAACACAGGCTCAAGTTGATGAGGTAATTGCTTGAAATAAATCCATTTGATGTCAATTGTTGACTGATCGCTGGGTTTTTCTTTTCTATCTTCTTCTTCTTTTTCTCTTGCTTTGAATTTTTCTTAAAACGTAATTACTGTTTAAAATGGACAAAGGTTGTTGATATTATGAAAACCAACGTAGAAAAAGTATTAGAACGTGATCAGAAGCTATCCGAATTAGATGATCGTGCCGATGCATTACAACAAGGTGCATCACAATTTGAACAACAAGCCGGTAAACTGAAACGAAAATTCTGGCTTCAAAATCTCAAAATGATGATTATCATGGGTGTTATTGGATTGGTTATTGTGGCTATAATTGCATGTAAGTTGAAATAACAATTCCCTTTACATAGGATATTTACATAAATATAATTTGAAACATATCAATATATTTTTATCTTGTGTTCATTTATAAATTAAGAAAATTTTTATTCATTTACAGCTAAATTTATGAATGATGATAACCAACAAAAATACCAATATCAACCAAATTATGCACCACCACCACCACCAGCAGCTCCAGCACAACCACAACCGCAAACTCAACCTCAAGGATCAAGTGGCGGTTCGTCACAATTTCTATCTGATCCAGTTTCTTTGCTGAATTAAAATTAAATTCGAAGTTAACTGAATTGAATGTGCGCATTGTTGGAATTTGATTCGTTTAGCAAAAAAATCGCAATCGACTTTTCCGAATCAAATATTTCAAGCAAAGAAAAAAAAAAACATAAATATTTTCCAGAAAAGCATACGTGCACTATATCGTAAGTTGAATAACAGCAACAACCAAAACATTAACAGCAAAACATATGACATTTTTCTTGGTGTTTTTTTTTAAATTAGTAATGCAATTAAGATCTTATTAACAAGAAAAAAAACAATGTTTAAATGAAGTTAGTGCATACCATTACCAACAAAAACACCATCTAAAATCACTTGAAAATTTCCAGAAAAAACAAATTTTATTGAAAAAACAAAAATTAATATGAATGCGAATGGCATGATAGTAAGTTACACTGACACATTCCAGAATACTACCAATTAATACCACAACCACAACAACAAATAATTGATACGGAACATTCATTAAATACAATATAGAATTCCATATGCGCGCTCATTTGTAATTTTTCATTGGTAATATTGAATTGATAATAATCAATTCAAAATTTGTCTCAATCAAAATTTCTCTGTACAGAAAAGATAACAGCATTCAGTCAGTAAAATCAATGATGAACAATAATGAACAAAAACTACACTTCCGAACATCGTCAATTTTCATGCACGTAGAACAAAACAAAAACCACAAAATAACTTTTTTTTTGGAATTTTTCATACAATGTTCGGATGTTTGAGGTTAACAAAATGATAAAATTAATTTGTTTTTCATAATGAATATTTCATCAATATTACCACGTTGAAATATCAAAGCCACTTATTAGAGTAAGGGCGCTGACGGTGCATAAACGTAAACCACAAAATGATAAAATAAAAACAAGTAAATAGCGAAAAATATTACGAACACACAGCACATCTAAATGTGATTAAAAATCAAAGGACAAAAATGCAATATGATACAAGAAAATCAATACGAATTATATGAATTATATGAAATAGACTACAATATTGGATTTAAAACTAAAAATTAAAATAAAGAAACCAAATAATTGTCACTTAAAGTGCTATAGGACGCTAAATGATACGTTTTATGACGATATTCTCATTTAAAAAGAAAGTTTTAATAAAAAAAAAAAAAAAAAATCATAAATAAGAAGATGATGAAATTGCTGGAGTAATTTTGGTTTATGGATTTCAGTTGCCTTCTCATAGAATCATCATTGGCAAGAGGGCTCTCTCGCCTCTGAACGAGCCTGTAAAATGAAGAACCACACCATATATTCATGCATATATTCATGATATGCGATCTGAAAATAGGTCTTTCTGTTTCAATTTTTCTGTGTTTGCTTTCGATTTATCTGTATAAAAAAAAACACACATATTTAAGAGATAAAATAAAATAATTGGTTGCATCGAACGTTAAACAAAAATAAAACCGAATTTGGATTTAAAATCCAATTCGAACAAAGTAAGCCGAATGAAAAATTGGAACACAAGAACAAATAATTAATGAAAAAAATGAAATCTTAATCAATAAATAGTTTATTGTAAGCAGAATTAAAAAGAAAAAAAAACCAGCAAAACTTATTATTCATCACGATAATTCTAGAAAATGATGTTCAGAAGAATAAAAACAACAACAACAACAAAATATTAAAATATATGTATGTAATTTAATTCGAAATATTATTCCCAAATATGTATATCAAACATTTAAAACAACAAACAATAAAAATCATAGGAAATTATTCAAAATTAGCGCAATCGATGTTTCAATGTTTTACAGATGTGTGTGATTTTTTTTTTTTTGTTTCTGAAACGTATCCAACGTAGAATATAATAATGTGAGATTAATAGTTGCGATAATAATCATGAAATAGCCAAATGCCGTGCACGCTTGACAACATTCTCTTTTGCTCTATTCGGGAGACGAACCATTTAAAAGCGAAATATGTAACACGAATTGAACGCATTTTAATGCGTTCGCTTCATTTCATATTCATTGTTTTATAATCAAATTTGTGCCGTTTATAAATGATACACTGTTCGATCTCTACTTACCGAAAATGGGAACAAACAAATGAAAATAAGGCTAATTATAAAAAAAAGGCAACTAACAAGCAGGCAACCCGAATACTTGATGGTACTGTGCCATTGCGCAATTGCTCAAAGCATGGGATGTTTTGCGATTCGATACAGATCATTTATGGTAAAATGATTTTATAATACATTGACAGTGCTCGACCGATCCAATGGATTATTATTCAATTTTGAAAGTCTTCACATACTGTCGAATGTTCAAATGAAATTCAAGTTCATTACCCTGTAGTTTTGGTTGTTTTTTTCATTTCTTGTTGTTCGCCAGCATTTTTATATTTCAATGTATATAAAGTGAATTGAAACTAATGGATAATCAGTTTTTTTTTTATCATCTCTTGTGTATGCTTCTGACACACTTCCCAAACTTTTACTTGTGATATCTATTTTCTACGCACTGTCAATACTGGACAAATTGATTTTTACACATAAAATGTAACCGATTGACATTCATAAACCAACTGTTGACTTTTAACTTTCCTTATATTGCGTATTGCACGTGCCATCAAATCATCATATCTCTACATAATTCGTTTTTTTTTTTTCATATTTTTTTTTGTTTCGGTATTAACATTCTTTAGAAATCACTCATTTGCATCAACCGTTTTGAATTATAAGGATAAAATTGGAATGCGAAATTTATGTGAATTTTTACATAAATTGCAATTCGCAAAAATTCATCCAAATTCAAAGATTTCTCACAACAACTTTTGACGCGATTCATAAATTCGATTACGAGATTACGAAAATTAACCACATCGAAAGAGAGCGACAGCTGAAAGCAACAGTTTATCGTTTGTTACTATATGTATATAATTAACCGAAATCGTTTGTCTTTTCGCCGGGCGACCACATATGCAAATTCATATTGATGATGAATATCAACTTAAACTATATTAGCATACGGTATTTCTTTTCCTTTTCCTTTTCGTCTTCATTTTTATTCGCAGTTTGCCAAAATTTGTGTGTTTGCCACATTTCTTTTGTTTTGCAAATTGCATTTCGATACAAAGTATTTTTCAAATGAACACTTTTCTTTTCATTTCATTTGATTTTATTCAAATCTCGTGCAAATTTTTACGATAAAAATATCAACGAAAATAACTGGAAATCCATTTTTTGTTCGTTTCATCTTCAGATGAATTGTAGAAAATTATTGGAAAAAAATTGCTTACTAATGCAAAATGTCGATTTATTCTCTTTCCTTTCATGAATAATTTCATTGGAGATCATAGATCCGCTACTATCATCTTTTTTTTTTCATCTCTTTTATGTATGAGAGGGAAAAAAAAACTTATGCATAACATAAGTAAAATGCTTAAACGACACCGCTGCTATAATGAATGCATTAAAGATTTTGCGATTCATATATTACGAATCCCATTCATTCAAATATCATTAGAGGCAGAGTGTTTTAGAAATGAAATGGGGGGAAAAATGTTCACAGGCACAAACAAATGAATGTACACAACAACAGATAATTCATAACAACCAAAAAATCATCAAAATTAACTTTCATTTGGATCGTGTTCAACATCGTTTCTAATACGGTTTCGGTGCAATCAAATTTTGTATAAAAGGCTCTGTCCATTTGGACCAAAGTATCATTCAATCTTCAGCTTTCCAGCTTTCAACAAGTTATTTCATTCAAAAAATTTAAGCTTTGAGCGTCCAACCATGAAGGTAAAACAGGCTTATTTCAACAAAGTGGATATTATTGTTACAATTTTATATTGGAAATGTGTTTTGTTTGTTTTGTGCATAAAAAGTGTTTTAAATAGTTTAAAAGCACTATTTGCTATGAATTTAGTGAAGTGTATTTCAACAAACATTACATATGGATGCGCTGATGTTGGCATACAGTAATATGCTTCTTAATGTGTGGTACTTCATACAAAAGAGAATCAAATTTGTATACTTGCATCAGCGACACATAAGTGATAATATGCAATATTAGTAATTGTATTTTAAATTATTTTGCAGGTATTTGTGTGCGTAGTATTTGTTGCCTATCTGGCCTCTGTAAACGCTACCTTTGGCTTACTCGGAAGTCTTGGTAGTAGCCTTGGTGGCGGTAGCAGCGGTGGAAGCAGCGGTCTAAATGGTTTAAGCAGTGGTTTAAGCGCTCTCCAAAGCCTCCAAAGCTTACAAGGCCTCCAACAACAGCAACAACCAACCAAAAGTCATTAAAATCATCCATGTCGATGGTGGATACGCTGGCGGTCACGGATATGGTGGCGGTCATGGCGGCGGATATAGCGGCGGACATGGAGGCGGATATAGCGGCGGACACGGACACGGACACGGACACGGCGGTGGTTATGGTGGATCAGCTCCAACTATCAACTTGATTGTACCAGAAGGAGGATTGGGTGGACATAGCGCACCAGCTCCACAAAAACACTTTGTTCATGTAGATCATCATCATCACGGTCAAGCACATGGCGGTGGTCACTCAGCTGGCCCAGTCATCGTAAAAGTTGTCGATGCAGGTCATGGTGGCCATTCAGCCCCAGCACCAGCACCAATTGTGAATATTATCCAAACTGAAGAGCATGCCCATGGTGGTCACGGTCACGGTGGTTATTCTGGCGGTGCCCCACAAATCGTCAAAGTTGTCGAAGAATCACATGGACATGGTCATGGAGGATATTCAGCTCCAGCTCCTCAAATCGTCAAAGTTGTCGAAGAATCACATGGACATGGTCATGGAGGATATTCAGCTCCAGCTCCTCAAATCGTCAAAGTTGTCGAAGAATCACATGGTCACGGTCATGGAGGATATTCAGCTCCAGCTCCTCAAGTTGTTCAAGTTGTCGAAGAACAATCACATGGTTTCTCATCAGGCGGTAGCTCAGGATGGGATGGTGGTTTTTCAGGTGGTTTCTCCTCTGGTGGCGGTGGTGCTGGTGGATGGAACGGTTGGGATTAAATGATTCAATGAATCTGATTAGAAATCATTTCGATTTTTAATCAAAACCAAATTGTCAAATTGACGATAGTTTAGTTAAAAAAATTCATGGTCATTTATTTGTGCCAATTTCATCAATGTTGTTAACCATGACAAAGACTATTGTTATTTATTTTTAATTAACAAAATAAAGAAAATATACTGTTGAAAATTGTTATAAAAAAACAATAAACACTTTGTTACAAAAAATTAAAACAAATCTCTTCAATACATCTCTGCCTATTGAATCAAACTCCCCGTTCCAAATATAATTATTGCATTATGAGAGAAGCAGCAGAGCTGAGATTTTCACACGTGTACGTGCACAAATTTAGTACTGCACGCACATCTTAGTGTGAGATGCACAAATGCTTGTATTTTTTAAGTGCGCGCACCTCCCCATAGAATTACGTTGAAGGGGTCATAAAAATTAATCCATTCATTCTTCACTTTAAGCGAAATTGCGGTAGTGAAACCAAATTTGTTCGGCTTCTATCGTATTTTACGGAACTTGACAGCATAGAGCTTGCTTATGTGCAACTTGAAGATTGAAATTGAATTCATGATTGTGAATTTTCCTCAACTTAAATATTTTTCAATTCATATAATATTATATGTGGGGCTGAGAGTGAAAGTGACCAACAAAAACTTGAGAGTAAACGTGTCTACACTCCATACAGTTTATATGGTGATTGCATGCTGTTTTGTATAGAGTTAGGACACTTTGTGGACAGATTTTTTCTTTTATGGAACAATTACATCGATTACATTCAATAATTGAATTATAAGACGAATGCTTTCATTGATTAAACAATTGAATGCAATTAAAATTTATTTTATTTTATTTTATTTTATACTCTTATTGATATACACGCACATTGTTTTGTTGCTATTCAATTATGTGTCGGATCAACATGAATGAGTGAATAAAGTACACGCGCTCAAATAAAGCATATGTAAGCTATACAAATTAAACACCAAAATAGAAGGAACGATTTAAACGGTTCAGAGATTGCATTGGCTGTCCAAATGATGAAGCTTTGTATTTAAAATGTATTGTTGCACGCATCGTACGCTCATATTTGAGTGCTAATTGTTAATAACAATTTATTATTTTTTATTTTAATATTATCTATTATAAAATGTTTCATTCTCATTGGAATTATCCAAATGGTGTGAATGTCATGTTTTATGGTTGCATATTACTCAAAATCCAGTCAAGGTATTTATCAACTCTCTGAAATTAAATAATAAATTAAAATCAGAATGATTCAGTGCTAATTCTATAAAATAATCAATTGACAAAGTGTACCGTATAAATTGCTGGGAAATTTTCCGTACCACAGATTGCAGGTCCTCTAGAGACAACACCTTAATTTAAAAATAAATATACAAATATCAATTTAAATCCATATTTATTATGAGACTAACTAAAACTTACCAGCTAAGTAAGTGATTGGAAGTGTTGGATTTGTTTTATCATCTCCCATCAAGGGACAACCTAATCGAATAAATAATTTCAAATGAACAATATGATTAATTTATTGGTTTGATTTACCTGTAGTGATCCGTTCAAGTCAAGTTATCATTACATAACTTCTGGAGATTGAATTATTTCTCTTACCTGAATCACCGTTACAACTGTCTTTGCCTGCTTCACCTCCAGCGCACATTTGTGTATCCATAAGTTTCCCTTGATAAAGACTATTGCATCGATTCCAGTTAAAACCATCAAGTTCCACCTTTAATTTAACTTCACTTGAAGTTGCTGTAAAATAAAAAAATTATTTATTCATATTTCCATAATTTTGACAACAATTTTTTAAATTGAGATTTTGATTTTCATCCTGTATTGTTCATATAACAATTGCTTTTTCATCTTTTTGCAAATGGGCTTTTGGAAATTACATTTGGTAACATTATTATTAATCTTCTAAAATTATTGAAATGAAAACTCTTCTCAATTGGTTTTTACAAACTAAATTGTATCGGTTTTCAACCAAAAAGTCAACTCTGATAACAATGATCGCGAAATGAATAAAGAAATTGCTATATTATTTGATAATAAAAAATTCTTACCATTTTCGGTTCTACCAAAGCCGCATACACTAAAATGTTCTTCCTCAATATTTTTATTTTTTAAATGCGGAGCAAATGGTAGGCAAACCGGTTTCACCCTGAAAAAAAAAATCATAAATATACTTTTATAGTATTAATTAAATACAGAAATTCCAAATGCAATAATTCGAACGGGTTTTCTTTTGCAAAAAGAAAGTCGTCTTGAATTTCATACAACTATAGTTCTAATTGTTAAAAAAACAACTGATTTAAGTTAAGAAGAAATGATATAAACTCTTCATAATTTTACCAATCCGTAAAATCCACAGATCGTTCCATACGAATTAAGGCGATATCATTATACTGTGCTCCTAAATTTGATACATAGTCGTCATGGGATTTTGTCGATTTAATGGGAACATCGACCACCGGGTCCGCACAGTCGCTCTAAAAACGAGAATTGTACACCCAAATAATTTCGATATTTATAAAAATTGATCAAAATAATACATACATCCTCACAATCATTCGTAGTTCGAAGATCGTGTTCACCCAACCGTATACTAACTGGTCTCCATCCACTTAACTTTTGCGCGTTAATGCAGTGAGCCGCAGTCAAGACATAATCTTTGTTAATAAGTGAACCACCGCAACGGAATCGTCTTGAATATCCATCTAAATAAAGGAAAAGGAAAAAAATGATTTCTAAGTGCTTTCAATTTCTGTGAAATTAATTTTAAATTCGTATTTTACCTTTTTCATATTCGATTAAAGCCAACCTAAAGTTGAATACAAGATCAAAATATCAATTACTTTAGTTACAATATTAATTTGTAATAGTTACCAAGGATAATCGGTTATAGATGTTTCAATACCACCAACAATACGTTCTTTTAGCTGTGTTCCACACCGTCCAGGGGATGGAAAATCGTCTGGAGTCAAAACTTTGGGTGCACAACATACCTGTAGTATATTTTAAACGAGAAATAAATCGATTTGAATTCAATTTTTTTTAAATTAAAATTCTGATTCTAATTCTAATTTTATTTAATTCCTACCCTTGGAACATGACCATCGAGTCCACACTGCAAATTTCTTATATCATCTCGTTCACTCTTTGATAACTGATTGAAACGTAGTAGACGTTCTTTTAATTGTAAACAATCTCCCCACGGAACACACTCTACATTGGCCGGACATGTGTTAAATTCTAAAACGACAAGAATTTCAAAACCAACTAAATAAGAAGTGAACGCAATGAAACACATAAATTCAGCACAACAAACTATATATATTTTACACTGATGAATTCATTGCACTCACTATATATACAGAAAATGAACAAAATGAACTGCCTGTTTATCAATTATTGCTTTGCGAAAAAAACGGGTTTTCAGAGCATATACGCGATTGATTCAAGGTTATCATTGATTAGCAGAATTGCGATTGAATAAATATCAGTGAAAATAAGTAAATTAAGTATCCGTGCTATTCATATTTTTCCAATTATTCCAACATTTTAAATGAAAAAAAATATTTATAAAAAGATAACAATGGGCGATTTTGTTCAATTGTTGAGAAGATTTGTTTAAATTATACTTACACCAAACTAATTAATAAACTTACGTGCATTTATAGAACTTATAAATATAAACACAACACAAACGATATGCAGAATTTTCATTGTTGCTATACTGGTTAATAGAATTTGATTTGTAAAATTTTGTTTAAAATTGTCAAAAAATGATAAAGCAAATCAATTAATTTAGTTGTGTTATCACGACAAGGTTTCAATGATTACTGCAAGCACGGTATTTCAAAAGATCCCGTTTTATCATATTTTTCACATCAATTTACAAATGTGCACCATTTATTTACGGATTCTGTATACAAAACATGTTTATATGTGCTAGACTCTATTCATTTAAAGATGATTATTCATCGTTGATTGTGTTATTAGCTAATTTATAAATGATATTACAAAGTGTGAGAGAACGTAAATATAGTAATTTTGACAATTTGACCGTCTGCACTTAAGACATTTATCGGATTATGCGACATTCATATACAAATCAATGTTATCAAATGTCAGAGAGATGAGATCATTTAACATTGTATAGATATTTTATATTACACACCTGTCATAGGGTCTTATTATTATTAATATTTTTTGGCACAGTGTTATTGAATTTTTTGAAGATCCTTTTTACATCTGGAATATCCCAAAAATACGAATTCGTACATGGGAAACCCATAGGAAAAACCTATCTAGAAGCTGAAATGTACTGAAATATTTATGTTGTTCATCCGAAATCAAATTTTTTTTCTCAGAATCTTCGAATTTATTAATAAGTAAAAATTGATATACTATGCAGTTTTAATTATTTGTTTTATTTTTTTATTTCTTGCATGTCTATATAATATAATTTGTATGGTAGCTTATGAAAAAATTTAATATTTTTCACGAAAATGAAACCAAATAGAACCCTCTCTTATCAAATTTGATTTGAATAAACAAAACAATAAAATATGGACGATTGCAACGATAAATTGAACAAATCTATTAAGTTTATATTGCTTCAACACGGTATAAGTCATATCCAGCATAAAATCAAGTAAAAAAAGATAAAACATTGCAAAAATGTTTTAACCAACCTTTTTCTCTTTTCACAAAGGATATCAAATATCCATGAATGTTTTTTTTTTTTCGTTTTTACAATAAATGGTCGCAATCGGGGCGAAATCCTGATCCGAACCCCGGCCGAAATTTATTAAATGTTCCCGAACCCGATCGAAAATTTTTGAGTCCACCCGAATTCGACCGAACCCGAAAATTTTCGGGTCAGGTCGCTTCGTTACTAGTCCGTTCTAGGGGGAAGACACGGTTTTCTACTATCGTCTGCTATTTTTCTACTATTTCTAATATTTTCATATAACGTGTGTACTCAGAGTTCCTAATAAGTTCTACTATTCCCTAATTTGCTAATGAGTGTCTTCCCCCTCGGTCGGTCGGAGTTTAGATACCCGATACCGAAAAATCTGCAGAATTTCAAAAATCTGAAAAAGCCAAAGTGATATAAAAGCATTGTGTGGCTGTTGATTTTGTTTAAAATTTCTGTTGTTTTCTTTGTGAAAAAAATCATTGAAAACCCCATGAAAAAATGAAAACGAACTCATTGTTTTCCTTCTGTATTGATTAACTTTTTTCGGTTTTTTTGGTAGTCGGGGCATCGAAAAAAAATGTACCGACCGAAAGATGGAGACTGAAACCGAACTCGACCGAACCCTAAAACTGTCGCTTTTTTGGGGTTCGAATCGGAATGTTTTTCTTTAGTATTCTTAAAATAACATTTTTAATAAATGATATTCTCTTTTCGAAGCCTACCAAGTGAAAGTATATGTCGTGAATGAATTTTTTGAATTCGCTATTTAGTATAAATGAATTTGTGTGAGACAAAGTAAATATAGTAATGTTTTTCATTGACTATTTATGATTTTGTTCTGATTATTAATAATTGAGCGTTGTTTTGAAGTTTTTCAAGATTTTTCGCGGTTTGGTATCGGGTTCTCGAATTCTGAGCCGTCCCGAACTGACCCAACTCAAAAATTCTCGGGCTACCCAGCCAGAATTGGTTGAATTCAAATAATTTCCACTGTTCGTGGACAGCTCTAGTTCGGATCAGTTTTTCGCCGGGATTGCGAACACTGGTTAAAAAAAAAATAAATCTAATGTATAATAATGAAATCAAATTGCTAAATGTATAATTGGAAAAAAACTTTTTATTTTTGTGTTGTTTTCATTAAAAACACCAAATTTTAATTGCACCATTCGTTGACAGTTTTGTTTAAAAAATAAATTTTTCCAAACGTCCAGGTTTACAAGTAGGTTGGTTAAATTTCAATTTCACCAAGTATTTGAGAATAATTTGTTCTTCATTATAAACTACAAACTCATTGTATCTGAAAGATACTTTGGGATTTGTATTTTCAATTGGTTTTCCAGTCGAAATAATTGTTCCATCTGGTAATTCAATTGTTTCCGTTGAAAATTTACCTACACAATGAACCGAATGTTTTCCATCAGCGAGCGTAGTGATATTTTCATCGGTATAAAGTTGGAGGGAATCTCCGAGTGCAACTTCATATAAAAGAATTATGCCAATGTTTTCGGTTTGTTCAGCGAAACAAAAGTGAGCTGAATGAGCAAATACATCTGAAAAGTAATAGCCTTTCCCAAATGAAACTCCAATTGCTTTTGAATTGGGTGCAATCTGCAATCCATTACATAAAATACTGGCTACATTTGTAATACGAGTTCCATGCCAAAGTAGACGTTTATTATGCAATACACATTTCTTATTGTTGTCCGCATGACGTGATATTTTATATACTTTGTCAATTTCAACACTGTAATCAAATTTTGTGTCTTCGATGTGCTTTTTTATCATTTCCAATTGTTCATTAGAGTGCTCAAGTGACTTTATTTCTGTATTCAAATTTATGTAAAAGTCGATTAGATTATTATCTTCTTCATCACCATCTATCTTCTCATTATCATCTTTATACAAAAAATTATAAATAAAGTTGATATTTCTTAGTGTGTTGATAAGTTGTGCTTTTTCTATAAGTTGCGTCGAACAAACAAGTGTATCGTTAGGAATTGTCAGTTTGTGTGGAATCAAAGTATAGAAACGATTCGAAGGCTCTTCTAATTCCTCGATTTTTTCTTTGGTTTTAATTTTTTTCATAATTTCCATTAATATTGAAGCTGCTGCTGTAAGTTGATATTGATTGATTTTACCAAGTGGCATTTTAGTAATGTTTAGAGGAAATTCCACTAAGAAACTATCCAACATGTTTTTGTTCAGTAACACTTTCATCAAATCCAATACTGCTTCATCTAATATTAAACGTTCTGCTGTCTTATTTGCATCACAGAAATCTTTGTTCGTTGGATGTAGTTGATAGTATTTTCCAAGGTATTTTTTGAAGTTTTCTGGCTGCACACCAAAACTATTAAACGTCTTTTCTTTAAATTTTTGCTTAAATTCGAACTTTGCTTCGTCCAAACTTTCAAATTCATAACATTTACTGTCGCCAATATTTTCATTAATTCTACCCCATGAGAGAAACATCCAGTACCTATACAGAAAGAGAATAAGAAGGAAAGATGGAAAGAGTAACTTTAGAAAGATGTGCTCTTGATTCAAGGATATTTTTGTAATTTTAATTTACCTGTTTGTATCGATGTTTGATTCTAGTAATTGCATTTTGTAATATGAATTTTTGTCCCAGCTCATGTTTGTGTCAATATGGTTAAGAATGGCTGAATAAATAAGATTTCCTTCGATATATACATGGGCTATATCTTGCAATCTTGATTTTAGATCCACTTCATTTATATTCACTATATCTACAGTATAGCCAAATAAAAACATATTTAATTTTAGAATATTAACCAGTAAAACTATAACACACACTCATACCTTCAAATTTCAATTCTTGAAACTCTTGCTTTAATGGACGCCTTTGCAAAATTTTTGATTTCGATTTCAATTTTGGTATTTTAACTTCTCGATCTTGTACAACAAAATCTACGCTTAAAAAATCATATCCCAATTTCAATATGGGATCTATAACAACGCGTTGCCTCACAGGTGCAATTTTAGTTTCACTGCATTTGCCAAAGCCAGATATCCATCCAGAGCAACGATAAGCGAAGTTTCCATCGAATACGAAGTAACCATTTTTGCAATTTTCCTTTTGGCATCGTTGAATTGCACCAAAGTATATAACATCTGTAACATGGTCTAAGACCTGTTATGAAATAAAATCAAGTTAATAGATTCAATTAATTTGAAGAATCAACAAAATGTGTTGAATTTTTTTATATAACATACATCTCGTTTCCTTTTAGGAACCTTTTGTTCATTTTGTTGCAAAATAATTTTTTGCCAGTGATGTGGAACAAATCCACTTATTTTTGCACGCAATGCGTGAAATTGTGAATTTTGAAATCGAATTAATTTCGATTGATTTTTTCTCCTTTTCATCGGCGGTTCACCATCAATTGACGAAGTTGGGTGTGGCCGCTTCAAAGATCGTTTTCTATCAACTATAAACTCATATTTGTATCAAAAATACACTATCAACTCACGACTTTATAAATTGCACTCATACCAATATACTTTGATATTTTATCTTGATCTTCAGATCGTAGTTTTGCAAATCCATCAATATCATCTGTTGATCTGGGATGGTAACGTTGAAAAAAGCAATTTGGATGATAATATTTCATTTGTCTGCCATCAAACTTCTTTGCCTGAGGAATAAGGAAAATTAAAATAAAACCATGTACGAAAATGGAAACTACCTTAATCCAGTGGATTATTCTCAAGGCATTCTTTTTAATGTATATTCTGCAGTTTTTCCCTTTGCATTTCGCTCTATTGCTTAACGAATATTCTACACCATAAATGTATTTCTTTTCCATATTTTCGCACGATTTTATTATCGTTTAAAATGTTTTATGTTTCAGTTCGTTCTATCTAAAAAAAAAAAACAATTTATTTATTACAGAACATTTACATTTGATTTCTTTAACAACACAACTACTGAATGTTACCAATAATTAAATTAAAACCCTTTTCTTTGTTTTTAATTTGAATATTTTGATTAATAATAAATAATATGTTATCTCATATATCTACAATTTGTAGACTACAAATGGATCACACATATAAATGAATAAAGTATGGGCACTTGACTTTGTATGCACCATGAGCCTCTATTTTTTTTTAGCATATGTGTGCAATCATGTATCATATGTGAAGGGATTTTCGCGCCAAAAATAAGTGAAAAAAAGTCTTTAATAGTACCTCCGTGCCAATGGTTTTTATTTTTTCTATGAAAATATTTCAATGCATTTCATGATAAAAATAATTAACAAGAAAAATAAATCGATTGGCGTGTAAATGATGTAAATGAAATTATTATATATTTCTAATTTTGCTTTCAATCAAACAAATTTTAAATTGTTTCAAATCAGAGACCTCTGTTTGACAATTGCCGTAACATTTTTCTTTGTATATGACATTTCATTCTGCCAACCGATTTGTTTGTCACACAACTGTCAGTAATATTGTTTGATTACAATTGGAATTGATAAACTAATAGGAGGCAAAAAAAAATGTCATACGATTGGTAAAATCAACATTAAAATTCAATCCTTTTAATTATATTGTCTGAAAACTTTATTTATTTTTTTCAAAGGCTGACGAATGCTACTGAAAAGAGAAAATTGAAGCGACATTTAGCATGTAAAGAAGTATTTGACCATCCGCTTAAAGCGGCTGTAGTGTCTACGGTTTGTAGGATAAGGAAAAAAATCGCATTCTAGAGTTATAAATGTCAATAATATTGTTATTTTAGGTGTTAGAATCGCGTGGAACAAGAAGGTCAGGTAGTCAAATTAGCAGTCGAACATCATCAATCGTTTCATTAGATCCATTAAGTTTGGATGGTTCGTCCGATCCACTTAGCCATTTTGCCAAAATTGATTCATATGAAGTTGACCCATTAACAAAATTAGCAAATGAATATGTGAGTAAACCAAGTGTATTGCCTCATTGTGAATCATTTTCATTCTCGATATAATCAAAATAATGAAATGCATATTTATAGAGCACAAATGGAAACAAGGGCAAAGACAAAGACAAAGAGAATAAGGATACTGTGACTATCGATAATCCACTTGAAACTCATTGGAATCAACGGAGAGCCACAATTTTATCCAAATATACGACAGCCGAAAAGCTTACAATTGTTTCGAGTTTTTTGCATGGCGGTGAAGTAGTGCAAACTCAAATTAAATTTTCAGAAAAAGTTAAAAATCGTCTAGAACAATTGGATGATTTTGAGGATGGGTCAGTGAGACGGGTCAATGATTTAACCCAACAAGAATATCAATTTCGAATTGAACAGGTATCCAAATAATTGCTAAAAACATTTAACATTTAAATTCTTCTATTTCATTTAATCAATTTTATTTTTCTTATCAGCTAAATCAAGAGCTGATTCAAGCATGGAAAACCGATCAACGAGTAAAAGCATTGAAAATTGCTATTCAATGCACTAAAGTATTGGCTGATACAACGGTCATTTCTTTTTATCCAAGTCAATTCGTTTTGATAACTGACATTCTGAATAATTTTGGAAAATTGGTTTTCGAACGATTACGAACAAAAGCCGAATATTTTGAGTAAGTTTTTTTCGAAAATTTTTTGATTTTTTTTTTTTTTTCCAAAAAATTTGCTGGAAAATTTCATCGCCTTTCGTTTCATAGACCTGGATCAAATGTGCCCAAACGATTGCCCGATAATTTTACACCCGAAATGGTATCGGGCGATGTAAAAGAAACCTGCATGAATTGGTTTTACAAAATCGCCTCAATTCGTGAACTACTTCCTCGATTGTATTTGGAAATTGCCTTGATTAAATCAATGAGTTTCTTAACACAATCGGAATTTAATCAAACATTGCTTCGATTGTGTCACATGATTCGTGGAATTGGTGATCCATTGATTGCGGCCTATGCCCGTTGCTATTTGTGCCGTGTTGGGCCAACAGTTACAAAAGATACAAAATACTTGGAAGAAAATATGAATGATTTTCTATTCGCTTATAGCACGGTATGGTCCATAAAATTTCATCCATGCTCGGAATAATTAATTGTTGATTGTTATTCTTTAGATTCTTCTCGGTGGTCTGAGAACTGATTTGGCACATCAGCGTATCACATTGGGTGATTATTTGAATTTATATTCACCAGCCTTGGATTGGATAATGCATTGTCTTGTTATTCAGACAAATGACACTGTATTGGATGATTTCCTAACAAAGTGTCAAGATAAGAAAAATAAGTGAGTGCCAATGAATTCAAATTCATTCTATTTGATTCTAATAAGTTTTTTTTTTTATTTCAGTGGGCTCTTGCTGCAGTCGCTATTGTCGTCTTATAAACCACACTTTATCTCAATGCGTGCGAATAAGTTCGTACATATTTTGGCAAATAGTAATCACGATGGTGTAACAAAGGGTCAATTATTTCGCTTACTTGGACTTAGTATTTGCAAACAATCTCCGCCCGAAGACCAACATTTGTCTGTGCTCAATGGAGCATGGAAATCAATCACTACATTAACACAACCATCTGAGTTTATCCATTGCATTGAACCATGGGCTGAATTTGCGAGCAAAAATTTTGGGGTAACATTTGAACATTTGCGATTGATTTATACTAAATTTGAATTGATTAACATTTTCAATATGTTTTTATTTTTATTTTTTTTTTTTTTTCAAAATAGGTGAAAGAGATTGACACAATTTTGAGTGAAATCATTGTGCGAATGAACCAAAATCGTGCATTTGAAAAACATTATTCAGAATTGCAATCAATTTGCAACAGTGTCATTGAAAATATGAAGGATTTGGAAACTCTACTTATTTCGGACAATTTTTTGCTATTTATTGATCTGTTCAAAAAAGATACAGTTCGAATGGATGTATGCAAAGATATATTAATTGCTTATAAATCAAATGTTCCTGTGCCGCCGTTCGAAGAAGAATCAACTTTTACCGATGTCGTTGTTATGAATTCACTTTTACAAATTGCAAAGCATTTACATGACGGAATCACGTAAGATATGTATAATATATATTAAATATCAATGCATATATACATTTTGTGGCAATTGTCGGATGAATTATTAATAAGAAAAAAAAAAAAAAAAAATTATCATCATACAGGGCAATGACAAGTGATGATGAACAACGTCAAGTAGCTCAATTGATCAGTCATTTTGTCCGCACAATGGGTTTTGGACGTGATTTTGAAGCACAATTGTCATTCTATGCCGAAGCTCGTGCTGTATTTCCCAATTTAGATGGAGTCTATGTCACACTTGTGCAATGCGTTAATTTATTGGCGAATAAAACAAGAGCCATTGTCAATGGAAAATATACTCGTAAAACGAGTGCATTTGTCAAATCATGTGCTGCATATTGTTTTATAACAATACCAAGCATATCTTCAGTGCGAACACGAATGGATTTGTATCTAATGTCTGGTCAAGTGGCTTTGTTGAATTTATGTTTCGGACAAGCCGATTCTTTCTTTGAAACTGCAATCAATCTAATCAACGAGTTGCCGAAGACGTGTGAAATTGATGGAAAACCGAAGTCAACTGAGAATTATTTAATTTCATTTATATCGAATATGCTTTCAACGCTTTTAGTAACTCCCGTAAGTGACAATAATATCATAAAAAATTCATTTAAATGCAATTATTTATTATTATTTGATCTTTTTTTTAAATCTGTTTGGTTTGAAATGTAATTTCTAAAAATTTTGTGATTTTTCCAGGATAGTCCCGAGCAAGGAGTTTTGTATTTGGTGCGCACACTTCTTGGCACAGCAGAGAAATTGTCATTGGAACCAGAAACTGGTTTTTTAACAAGAGTTTATCTATTAGTATTAGACGTTTTGTTGGCATCCTCACGTGAAAAGTATCCATATCACATTCCAAATGTAATATCGAATGATGAATTATACGGATCTGATCCCAAATATATCAATGAAGTACATACAATGTGCTCACAAATTGTTGAATCAATTTTGATTCATTTGAAATTACTTGGAAATAGTAACAATTTAAAGGCACAATGCCAATATTCTTTGGAATTATTTTTAAAATTGGCATTGCATGCAAACATTGCCGTTGAAAGAACATTCACATTAACGCTCAACTTATGGAATTTGTCAATGAAAAATCGAAAATTAATCGATGCCAAACTGCCGGGCAAAATACTAATGAAAGTTGAAAATCACATGAAACCAATTGGAGATCAACAACTTCGACATGCATTTGAAGAACTCACAACTAAGATGAAAGTTAAAATGTAATATTAAATATTTACGACGTTGTGTACACAAGTATTGAAATAAAAATCACAAATATATTATTTACAATTGAGATTACATTATTCCAGTGAGAAAATTCGTGTTTTATTCACATTCCAATTTTCTGTGCCGAATTTGCGATCTATTTGTCGTTGGTTTTGTAGCCGAATACATTTTTTTCTTCATATGTGTCATAAGTAGAGTTTAATTTGTCTTTTTTTTACATTCATTGTAATGTTAAGTTGGGGATATTAGAATACATATGGAAATTTTTTCTTTTTATTTGATGAGTTGATTGTTGTAGATAGCATGGACCGAATAAAAAGATTCGTGTCGTAAGTATTTATGCCTATATAAATGTTGACAAATACAACTTTACACGAAAAATCAATTCAATTTAATCCTTTTCGGTTGTATTTAATTAGGATTGATTTTAATGAAAAATCGAATAAACATTTGGTACTGAAACATTAAATTTTTTTACAAAAAACCTTGGATGCATTGTATACATCGGAAGAGTCATTTTTTAAAGTGATACTTTAAACCACACTTTAAACCGCGCAATGTTAATAAATTGCATGGCATTGTAAATATGTCCGAGTATATAATAAGGACTAACACATAAGCAAATATCGTAAAACATTACATTTAACATTATTTACATCTGTGACATTTGACACTTTTGAACGCATTTTCAATGGATTTCGTTTTAGACGTTTGCTTGACAACAGTCTGTGTAAGAACATTAGATAAACTTGTGCATTGATCGACGAAACGGCTATTCTCAATATTGACTAAAAGAGAACATCGCAAGCAATTTCAGTCGAAGACGAGTATAAGCAGGATTGACTAAATGAGGTACGTAAAATTCTTGATTTTTTTTCAAGACTGTTTAAACTAGTTGTTCATAGAAAATATGTATTCTTAAATTCTCATTTCAAATCGAATCAACAATTCTAATGGGATTTTTTATTGTTCTATTTTGATATGCAATTTACTTTCTCTATTTTTAATTCAAAACAAATTATTTTCACAATAAAACTCATTCTAAAAAATATAAAAATAAGTATAAAAAGCGAATTGATTTCCAACATATTCTTGCATGTGCAACACACACAATCATATTTATGGCAAATATCGTATTTCAACATCAGCTTAAACAAAGAAATGTCAGCAAAAATGTGCGCATGCAGAGTTAACTAATTGTGCTTTTTTCAAATTTATTTTGGAATAATTAAACGGCACACTGATTTTTAGTGTAAGTGAATTCTGGATTTTATTGTTCATTTTACCAAGTTCTTTCCTTATTTGGTTTTCCTGTATTCTATAAAATATGTGTTCGATTTGATAAAACTCAATCATTTAGTTTGTCAATCAAAATTCTATCTAAAATAATTTTCCAATTAAAGTTTGAACCAATGGGGCATTCGTTGTATGTTTTTACATGTAAAGAGCTTTGATTTTAACACATTAACGCCACCTATACGATTTATCAATGTACATTGTCTATACCAACGGAAACGGCAAAAAGATACGATTTGTCTTTTGCATTTCGTAATGGTGTATATGCAATTCCAGTGTATAAATGATAGAGACCGCTTGCAATGTAACGTCGCACTACTTATTCCATAGTACATTAATCCATGGTTGATGTACTTGCTCACGGCATGAAAGTCCACTGTATGAACTTTCACTTTTCCACTGTATGAACTTTCACAATGATATTCATTCAAATTCACACCGTACTCGTATAGATGGCGTAAGAGGCAATGAATTCCTTTACTAATGCGACTTCGTTTGAACCTTTGAACAATCAATTGATAATATAATACATTAAATTACATTAATCATTCATAAAAATATAATTTCAATCAGCCCGGTAATCAAAATTACCATTTGCTTTTAACATAATAGAATTAGAACTGGCATTTGAAAGTATTAATAAAATTCATTTTTGACATAGAACTTGCTTAATTTTCTTGCTCCATCTGAATTAAAAGAATTATCTTATATGGAATCCTGGAGCCGCTTGGTCTTTGAACTTAAGTTTGACTCATTGGAAGAGCAAGTGATAATTCTTGCTTCAATTAATAATGAAACAGTAGAGCCAATCGTGTGAATGAATGTTAATTTTATTCATCTCGTGAACGATGCCATTTGAAACTGTCAGTTTACTACTGTCAAGTATGAACTATATTTAGTATTTTATAAAACTTCGAAATGATAAACAAACACATCAGCCGTCTGGTTTGTTTACAGTTTTCCTTTTTTTTTCGTAATACAACACTAGCATAAACCAATAAAAATAGACTGGACAGTGGACAGTGGACAGTGCACAGTGAACAAACCAATTGAACAAAGTGGGTGGATGTCAATATATTTTCGGCAATTGAGTGAGATAATTCTGCAAGTTTGTTAGGCGAATACGTATTTGTGAATATAAGTTGCATTAATTTAATTGCTTTAATGGCTACTGTAGCCAGTTCAGACGAAGAGGAAGCATCAGTGATTCGTTCACTTAGATGCATACTTTTTATTTTCGTTTCAATTCCACCCGCATCCTTGTTATATAAATATCTTGAATATATGGTAATTTTCCTTTTTCAAATGTTGGCTTCTCGTTCAATTTAAATCATTTAATATTTCTTTTTTCAGAATGATGATGGGCCTTATCAAAGCACAATAGGATTGTGTTGGTTTTTATGTAATTTTATAACTGGTATGTTTTGAATATTGATTCCGATAATCGGTTGTAAATATTCGGTATATTTTGTAAACCTAGTATCCATCCTCATATTCGTCGAATTTTTCGGATTAAAATTGCAGTATCGACGTACAAAAGTGTATTATTATGTGATTACATTGGCAATCTGTGGAGTTTCAGATTGGCAATCAGTTGCTTTACTCAAGAAATTGTTGCCATATCACCGAAAAGATACTCATTCATACGTACATACGTTTTGGATATTGGGCGCAATTCTATACAATCTGATGAACATTTTTAATCATTTGGTTTTGATTTATGATACTATCACAACGAGAGAGGTCAGTCAATACATTAAAAACTCGATTCTTTATGATACAAACACGCTTTTTTTATGAATACTAAAAATATATTTTTAACTTTGTTACAGTCAAAGCAGAGACGTTCGCTACAAATTGCTAAATTAAGAGTTTCATTTTATGTCATTTTCATAATATTTTGCATTGGAAACCTTATACTCATGTTTTGTAATGCGACTGTCAGACTTAGAGAACTAATAACAGCCAATGTTATATTGTGGAGCACAGGTAATGCTGGAAAATAGCCCAAATGCTACTATGTAATAACTAAATAAAAACATTTGAACTTTATAGTAATGATTGGTACATCGATGCTGACGTTGAAAATCGACGACTGCGAAGAAATGAGAAAACACAACTTGATCAACTTTTTCAGGAGCTATAGTATATTTACTAATTTAAAAACAGGCATAATTATTTTTGCCACTCTCTTGTTCATCTATTCAATACCAGTGTTTATAGGCAATGACATGACCAACACTTCCACAGATCCACACCAAACCACATACACATATTTGCCTTTAATGGCATGGATATTCGTTTTCTCATTCGGTATTTTATTATCTTTATTGAAATCATTTATCAATTGTTTTCTAATAATTCGAAATGGGATTTCTAATTCCCTTTAGTGCGTGATGCCTGTTTAATGCAACGTATCAACCAATTTTGGACCAAGGATGATATGATAATGACTGATGATACAAATGTAACTGTTAAACGTAAAACTCGAAGAAGGATTATATTTTCAAGAAAACGGCTTCGAACAATCGATGAATGATTTATACTTCTCAAAAATCTGACAAAAACTGAATTGATTGTGTACAAGTGCTATTCTTGTTTTTCTATTATGTGTGTGAATGAATTGAAAAAATCATATATTATTGAGCAGAGTGTATTGCAATGACTGTTTTTATTAATTTAAAGTTCTGAATGATTATATAAATATATTTTTATACTATGATTGATTAATTGGAAGTAAAGTCCATATGTATTTTTCATCCAGTGAATTCAAATTCATGGCGAACGTATATTTTCTGTGAACATATTCGTTTTATTCAATGAAATAAAAATCGATTTGTTTATTCAATATTACTTAAAAACCTTGTGAGTTCATATTTTATTGAAAGAATTCGAGTTAGATATGGATTAAGATATGGAGGATAAAAATATACCAATTGATTGAATATATGGATTGATTTAAAAAAAATTCTTAATGTTACACAAGAAAAAAAAACAATCGGCTAACAATTTTTCCAAATCGGAGGATTAAAAAAAAAATGAAAGGAAAAATCAAACATTCATCATATTTATACTAACGTTTCATATTTCATAGATAAATTGTTTATTTAACAAATGTATTTACGGAATATACCAATACGATTTGATTTGATTTGCATTTAAAAATTTAAAATTATGATTTGGTTTCTCATTTTTTTTTTTTTTTCAACTCAATTCATTTTTCAATTTTTTTTTGCATAGCTTGAGCTTCATTTTATATGAATTACTTAAGTTAGATCGAAATAATTTATTTAAAAATCGAAATAATTCATATAAATGAAAGAAAAAATGAATTTTTTCGGTTAAATCCGAAGTAATTTATTCGAATAAATTTATTTTTCGAAAAATCAAAATTATACACTTTTTCGAACCAACTCCAAATAAATAAATTCGAATAAATAATTTCGGAATGAATAATTTCGCCCAGCCTATGTATAATAATCGGCTGGGCGAAATTATTATACATATACCAATTAGAGTTTACAGTAGGGATTTTTATCAATTTCTAGAGAGCGTAAATTATATTATGGATTTTCGTTAAATTCAATAATCGGACATGGGAGTATTACTATTTTGATCGCTCACTTACTCGGGGCTACGAGCCTACTTACTGCTCACTCAAAGTCGACTTGAGACAAAGTAAGCAAGGCAAGTATGTCAATTACTTCAGCCTGAAATTTACTCATCAATACAAACAGAACTTCTGCAGAAGTTTGTTAATTGTTTTAATATTTATTCTTTTTTCATTGAAATGCAGCATAAACTTGTATAAGAATAAATGTTCCGTTTATTTTTTTAATTTCAAATTAATTATAATTTATACAAATTGTATAATATTGTGTTCAAAAATCGTTTATTATTGACAATAAGTTTATTCAGTCTGAGAGACTCTATTATGCCTAATTAGATCGAAAATGAACATTAAACCTGTATTTACTATTCTTCTTGCTAATTCACCTGCTCTCAAGTCCTTCAATTTATCTATATATGATCCTACCCTAAAATTATCGTCACGTTGCATTATCGTTATGGTCACGAATCGATCTGTATATTTTTGTATCGTTATAGATGTCTTATTAACATAGATTTATTACTATATCCTAATAAATAATACTTGCGAATTGTTTATTATTTATTAGAATCGATCTTAATAAGCGTATTATGATGGTTAGTATTTATTAAGATCGATCTTAATAACGTTATTAACATGTTTATTATTTATTATAATAACGAAGTTAATAAACGCCATTTGCAATTTTGCGGAAGATTTTTGCAACTAAGTCATTAAAGCGTATGAGTAAAAACAAGATAGCATGAGATCGAAATTTACCAATAGTAATTTGAGCGATAAAAAATGCGCATCTTATCAAATCGAACATACCAAATGAAATGGCATGTAAAATACTACACCAGAATAGAAAAAAAAGTTTTTGATTTTTTTTTCGATTTTCAGCGATTTTCAATTAGTAGTGCTCAAAAAGAGCAAGGTTTTCAGCGCTGTTTTTCAAAATAATTGGAAATAATCTGTTCAGTTCATCGCTTTTCGTTACATCTAATGACGCAAGCTCGTACAAGATTTCTTCATATGTAATTGTGTCAATATGTGCGTCAGCTACAACTTCAATTGAGAAGCTCGAGTATTCGGGAACAAAAAATTCCTTAAAAAGCTGAGCTGCTTCACTAACATTTTTAGATTCCTTGCCTCCATATTGGAGAGTTTCAGGATATCTTCTGGTATTTCGATATGAATTTCAGAATTTTTTCGGGTTTTCATTGCATAGTCTATTTGGTTCGTTTTGATATTCAATTAAACGTTGATTATTTCTTACAGTAAACTCGTTATTTATTGTATCGAATTCAATCGTGTTGCCAAGAATGGCGATGAGCTTTCGTGCCTTGTCTCTTTTGTTTTTGAGATTAATGACCTCACTGTTAAACCATGATGGGTGGTTGTTACTGATAGATTTAGGAATAATCGATGGTACAAATTGATGCACTCATCCATAGCTTCATAAAAGAACTGGGTGGCTCCGTTTATCGTAAAGGTATTTTCAATACATTCAGTGTCAAAGTTGTTCCAAAACTCATTCATTTGTGTAAAAAAATTATAAGAAAAAATTTTTAGAATTATCTTCAATTATTGAATTTATATTGACATGAAGATTAAACATATATAAAAGTTCAATTAAATTTTTATAAGTTTGATTAAATTGGGATATAAATTATTATTTTAATTACTCGTGAATAAATTGAGCACAATTGAAAAAACATTGTGTCTTATTTAATCGTAAAAATATCTACATTACACATATCTATAACTTATATAAATTTGTCATTTCATGGAGATAATATGATTTATAAAAGGGCACAAATGAGCCTAAGAGGTTTTTTTTTTTTTTTTGAATGAAAATGTATGAAAATATGTCATATATATTTTCATACCCATGCAAAAATGATGGTTGCAATTATCAAAGAAATTTTGAATTCAAATGTTATTATAAGATCACATTGTGTCACCACAACATATTGAATTTTTCCTTTTTATGGTTTTCAAACACTATGAAATGAAAATGTATGACACTTTGAATGAGTGTTTAAATCAGTTAAATCAACATCAAATAGCCATAAAGTACTTTATATGAATGGGGTTGTAAAACTTTTTTTTCGTAATCCAAGAGAATATCAAAGTAACAAGTATGTATCATTAAAAAAATTATCATTCAGTCGTTCAATTTATGTTTGAATGAAACTTTGTTTTGAATTAAATTGAGTTTAATCGATCGAACAAATTATCTCATTCAATCAATCGGTAGATGGAGTTAAAACCCGTTATATTCTAACAAAACTCACTCGCCTTTTACGAAACTTTTTTTTAAATTTCAATCGATTTTCTATTTTTTGTTTTTGTTTCAATTCAATTTATGCTGACGTTATTGATGAAATCGGTGTGTCCTTTTCACATACTGTTCGCCTAACACGACAATTGCACAAGTTCTTATCAATAAAAAAAATTGCTGATATTCATCTCTGAAATGGAAAAATATTAGACGAATATACACAGGTTTGCTCTATGTTTAACACTTGTTTTTGCAATATGTGTTGATTTCGATTTTGAAAAAATGTTTTTGTAATGAATACGACTGATGATTTTTTCTAATTATTCTTTATTAAATTATCATTGAAAATTTTTGCGATTAGTTTATTGCGATTAGTTTATTGCGATTAAATTACTTTAATATGTATCATTGTTAGCAATTTCATTTCATTTTGATAATACATTTTTGTTTTCACTGTTCCTTTCCAGACACAGGTAATTTTAACTAAAAATAAATTTAAATTACATATATATTCAAATCACTGTAAAATGCAATTACAATCACAATCAAATCATTAGATTGTCTTATCAATTTCAATTTAATAAAAAGGTGAAGATTTACTTTGAATTTCATATTTAATCACAGCTTGATTTACTATAAATAAGACGAAATGAGATTGAATTAAAACAGTTTTCATTTGCTATTCAACAGAATCGAAACATATTAACAATGAATAAACTTCTTTTTCTGGGATTAATTCTGATTTTGCTTCTAGCCATTGGCATTCCATCAATATTTGCTTGTCATTTGGAAGGTTATGCGGTAAGACAAAGAATTCATAAATTAGTTTTAAATTATTTGAATAAAATAATTCAAATGCAAATAATATTGTTTCATTTAGTGCGAAACCGATGGTGCATGTTGCAGTGGAATGACATGTAAAAGAACATATCACAACGCTTGGTTAGAAATGCAATGTCGATATTAATATACAACTTTGCATTATTGAATTCATCACATATTGCCGCAACATTTATTGGTTTAAATAGTTTTCCATTTTGATAACTGGATTCAAACATTTCGTAATTCTACTTGCAAAAAACAAAAAAAAAAGATTAATAATCAAATTTATTTACAAATCAATATGTAAGAAATTCGTGAATTTTCAAAACTGACAATTAAAATTGCATAGAATTGTTCAATTTTCACATTGTTCAACGTTGTTGGCTATAAGTGCAAAGATGAAATAAAATATAAAATCTATATATATAAAATGTTGTTTATATTTGTTACGAATATTTTGGATTTTAAGGTCAAAAATATTATTTATTTGATGCTACAATAAATACAGCAGCATAATTTAGATCAAAAAAAAATTTTCATTTTTTGATTTTGATTTATCAGAATTAAAACGTATTTATATTAAAAATAAATAGGATGACCAATTTGCACAAGAACTACTCCTATTTGTTTTGGATATAATAGAAAAAAAACCTTTCAAGATCACAACAGTTTACGTCAAAAGTTCAACTAAGTTATCTCATGATAATAATAGTCATATAGAAAATGTTATAATTATCACTTATGAATACTGTGAATGCACATTGCACAATCATAATAAATTATAATTGATGCGTATGCAAACGAACAGTAATACAAATTCAATGCTTACAAAAACGTGCCAATATTGTATCGATTGTGCTAATCAGTCACTTCGATCTGAGACGATATTTCCCTTTGGCTGTCGAAATAAATATTTTACGTTCGAGCGAGATAGCAATCATTTTCTGTTTTCTGGCATAAAAAAGAAATGTCGACCCATCACAACGAGTAACTACAATGGTTTATAAGTTACTTTGACATTGTCAACATACAAATATACACGGAAACAAAAGAAATTTCGCTTGAAATTTCTTCCTGTATATTTGCATGGAAACTTAACTTAAATAGAACAAGAGTGATATGACTTTTGTTTGAATAAATTTTTTTTTTTTCGATTTTGTTAAAATAAAGTGGATTGCATCATATAATGTTCCCCATGATTCTACTGTTTTCCATAATTCAGATGATTTTATTGGTGATTTTAGCGATTTTTATGACGAGAATGATTTAGATGATTGAATTCTAAAGAATTTAATAGAAATCAACAATAATTAAAACTGTTCATTGATTGTTTTAGTATAAACGTACAAACAAATTAATGCGTTTTTTTTTTTTTTTTTGAAATAATCACAACATCAAAAGAGTTTGGAGAAAAAAATCATTTTGTATCTTTTTATCTCGAAGAGTTGCTCGGAAAATTATATTCATCAGTTCATTGCATACTTTTACTTTCTGCTTTGTCTTTCAGCAGTAAAAAGTTGTTATTTACCTTTAAGCAATTGAATTTCCGGCTTGGTTTACAAAGTAAAAGCTCATTTTGGCCTCAATAGACATCTTTGTGTCGCTTCCATATAACTTTCTTGAAAATGTTGTTTAAATGTACGAAAAACGTTGAAAATTGTTTGTTGCAAAACTCCAGGAATCGATTGCAATTTCAAAGATAAAAAACTTTAGTAAAAAATGTAAATGAGTGGGAACTTTAGCTTTTAGTGCCTAATTCACCGTTAAAATTACGAATTCATACCAATACCATTTGTTTACTTCATCATGTTCAAAAGAAAAGTTTTTTTTTTTTTTTTGAAGTTCTGAAATACTTATTGAAAAGTGGCTTCACAAGATAAGGAGAAAAGAGAAATTGTTCGTTAAATTGTGATATAACACTTTTCAATAAACGCATTATTTCCAATTTGTAAAAGCAAAGAATTTTAGAGTAAATATGACAAACTTCCAATTGTAAAGAAATATTGAGTTTTCACGCTGCCAGACCTACATTTTATTGTAAATTTGAAAACGTATGTCAATAACATCGTATGTCTAGACGTGTGACATTGATCCAAATGCATTTCGTGGATGCATTTTTCACATTCTATAATTACTAAAACATAATAAAACAGCAAGCGGAATAAGTTGTTGAAATTTTATTCATAGAATTTAAATTTAATAATAATGATACAATTTTTCATTGAATTTGCATTAATTTAGACGTTTTTCTTTAATTATTGTTTGCTGCATGTGTGTTTGATGTTGATGTTGATGTTCAATATTGATTTCGAATATTTAATGTAGTAGATAATACTTTTTCAGTTCCAAATAATGACGTTCAAAGGACTATCATAAAGATGCATATTTTATTGTGATTTCTTTATTATTTCTTTCGTTCAACTATTTTATTAGATTTGGTTTGGTTTGGTTTGGATTTTTTTCTTTTTCGGGTTTAGTTTTTGTTTTGTTAAATACCACTAAATATGTTGAATATAACATAGCTGTTTTCATTCGACACCTTGGTCGACAGTCCGACTAAAATATACAATATTTTTCATTATTTTTTTTATCTTCTCATTATTGAAATGTAATAATATTTTTTTATCTATTTCTTTTCGGTTGCATGTGTCCTAATATATTTTTGAAAAAAGAAAATAGTCAACAAAGTTCATGCACAAATCGAAAAAAATTGAATAGAACTAAAATAGAAAAAGACTTAATTTTGAGTGTTTAACTTGCATCAATTGCACAACATTAAATCGGTTGTGTCGCCGCCAAAACATTTATGACGGGTCACACTAAAAAGAAGTAATAAAATGCTAACTATAGGTGATTCAGTTTCGAACCCGTTAAACCTGCATCATTATTTATTTATTTTTGTTTGCTTCACATTTTTTTTTCTTTTGTTATTTTTATTATCTACCAAACAATTTTACAGTTCAATTGTTTTATTATTTTATTATTCTGGTTGTTTTTATTTTCCTCATAATTTTGTGTTTTCATTGTCAAATGTTTTGTGTGAAATAAATCGGTTAACGAGAATATTGGCCGTTGGCCAGCATCTTGTCATTTGTATTGGCTAAACAAAAGAGTGTTTTTTTTTCGTCTCATTTTCGATAGAATCATGTTAAGGAGAAAAAGTTAAATAAATTGAATAATATGTTACGATTGTTTCAACAGTAAATATTATTATTATTTTTTATTATGTTTTTTTTATTTCATATTTGCTACTTAAATGCAAAAGGCTTGAAATAGAAACCCATCTGAGAAAAGACATTGATCGGCGTGTATGTATGTTTGTGTGTGAATTTATATTTATTCAGCGATTCCTTTCATTTCAAAAATGTAATAAGCGAGTGAAAACTACTTTTAAGTATCCAAAGCCGAAAAGCATGTTTGTTGTTGTCGTTTATCTTGGTTTTCAAAAAATTTTATTTTTTTTTTTTTTGTTTTGTAAAACTTTTTTTTTGTGATTGTAGGTTTTCTATGTACTGCTGCCAATGTTGTTATTCAAGCAGTAGTTGATTTTCCTTGAGTTAAATTATTCCACAATGCGGAATATTAAAATATAGAACGCAATAAAAGGCAAGAAAGGCAAAGTTTTGTAGTGTCTTTTTTTCATCTATGACAATTTTTTTTTTCTTTTTCTTCATTTTTTATTTTCACACACAAAAAGAAATAGAATGTTCATCGGGTTAAGGAATTTATGCGTTTTTATTCAGATGTTGTATCTTTTTTTTTTTTATCGTAACGAAGAAATTGAAAAAGAGACGCCAATGTCATGCGAATGTTTTGTACATTTGTTGATGTTCACAAATCATTGGAAGGAATTTATGTGAAAAAATGTGCTATTTTTAGATGTTCACTAGCCCCGTAGATGACATTCCTTTCGGCGATGCGTTTGATTGAAATCAAAGAAAAGTGGGCCGTTTTCGTTTTGTCATCGATTTCTTTTTCATCCTTACACAAAATCTAGATTCCATTCTTCTTCAATGTAGTTTTTCTTTTGGTTTCCTTTTCAATTTCATATTTGTTATTTCAATTTAACTATATATTATTTACAGGAAGATTTAACGAGAAAGGTGATCCCGTACTTTCCCGCAAAAACAAATATTATCGAAAGTATTTGTTCTATTAGAAAACGTTCTGATCAAAATTTTATATTTAACAAGCCATATTTTATACACTTATTCCCATGTTTAGTGTGAGTGTTATCATCAAATTGTTTTTTTTTTTCTCTTCATCATCTTCATGTTTTTTCTCCTGTTATCAATAACTTTTGTTTACTTATACATAATACGATTTAATAGATTGTTAATCATCATCGTCTAGTTTACCTTGAGAGAAGTCGTCACAAATAGAATATTTTTTTTTATTTACGTCATGATTATATTTCATTTAGTTATAACATCAAAATTTCGTTTTTTTCTGTGTTTTTTCTTTGAAAAAAAAAACTTTTTTTGCTTAGGTTTTTTGTTGTTTTTTTTTTTTCAATTGTTGATGCAAACCATTCGGTGATTAATATTTAGCACTTTTTTTTTTCTTTATATTTAATCAATATCTATCGTTAATGATGAGAAGAAAGAGATAAGGTTATGTTGTAGACATTTAGGTGGTTTCATTTGCATGGTTTCTACTGGCTGAGCTGTGAAAATGAGCTAGATTAACTTGGATTGGTATCAAAAATCGATAATAGTGTTACAAGTTTAAAAAATGACCGAAACGAAACGACGTCACACGGACATTCGCTTGCATTTTAAAGAACATTTGTGCATAGGCGACTCTCTATCTATCTAGTTAACCATTTCCGTGGTTAAATTGTATGAATTATCTGACAAAAAAAAAACTGACTAAAATTCAATTACTTATTTAATGGATTTTTTCACAAGGGTATATATTTATATTTGGGTGTTTGTCTTTTGAATGAAAGCGATATCACTGTATTGCTCGTTCAATCAATTTTGAAAACTGGCTTTATATTCTCGCTTTCGATACCATAGAATAAATACATCTGCATGCATTCCCAGAAGTCTCAGCAAATAGAATTGTATTTATGTTCTTGTTAATTTTGTTTCACTTCTCTTGATTAATTGTTCAATTGGGCTTTGAAGTGAGCGCACATATACTCAACCAAATCTATATGCTCAAATTCCTTTAAATATTTCACTCGATAAAAAAAGAAGAACTGGAAACAAAAAATTAAAATAATAAATGAAAACGTTTAGTGCCCAAAAATATGCATCGAGCTTGATTGAATACAAATCGAAAAAATTGTTAACACTTTATTTCTGTAAGACAGCGATTGAGTAAGAAAGTTGGCAATAATGTATTATTTACTCCATGAAGTATGTTTTTTTTTTTCTCCCGTAAATGCAATGACAAATTGGATCCCTTAGCTCAAGCTTCAAATCCCACTGGATATAATTTATGTCGTATTTGTTTTATGTTGTTGTTTTTGTTATAATTTGATGTATTTGGTTTGTTTGTTTGTTGGGTTGTATTGCTGGGGCTATTCGGCATTTTGTTATTTTTTTATAATATATGATTTGCATTGAATTATTTGCGTTGGGGAGCGAATCCAAACGATGATGAGCCGCTTATGTGTCCAGTTGTACTTCGATGAAAATGAACATTTTGCCATTTACTATCACGCTTGTGCCATACGCGAGTCTCTTCCGATTGATGTGTATGCGATTGACCGTCTCTGTAGCATGTGATCATCATCAAAACAATTGCATTCAGCAATCGACAAATAATCGTGGCGACGATTTATTGCGCGGTTATTGTTGTTGTTTTTTTTTTCGCGTTTGTGATTTGGCAGAATGTCGAGAGAAAATGAAAATCCAAAAGGCGCGATTATTTATAGCACATTTGAAAATTAGAGCGCACAATGTTTTGTCCGATGGATTGAATGAAATCAAAATGAAAAAAAAAAAAAAAAAAACGGAAAGAATGCAAAGAGAAACCAATGAGAAAATTCGACATTGTGAATGGCAAATTTCGGCCATTTCTATACTAGTACATATGTTAATGAATATATAAATGTATGCAATTTGTATGATGAAAATTCGCATGAGGAAAAATGGACAATACTCACTTGTCAATATACTGAGTCAGTCGAACGTATGCAATACAGGCGGCATCATCACCAAGCAAATGCACATGCGGATTTAATATGGTGGTATTTATAGCCTTACAATTTTTTCCAACCACTAAAAAATACATTGAAAAATTAGATCCGTGTGCCCCAAATTGTATTGAATTTGTTAGCGAAAATTTGTTGAATATGCATGATGTGCATAGTCCACATAGAGTTCAATACCGATACACGCAACACCCATGGCATGTCATTTGCATATAAATATATGCATATAATTCGTGTTTCGTGTTCCGTGTTCATGTTCAATCGACTTTTATTGATTCGATATGCTATTATCCATATGAAATAATTGAATATGTTTGGCCATCATCTGGTGTTACAGTGTCGCGGTCTATACAAATATATTGTATATTCAATACATTCTATTGAGAAACTTGAACTTGATTCGACCATCATAGCAACTTATTCAACTATTTAACATAATTGTTTCCAAAAAGAAGAAAAACACCAATTACCATTTTCGAAATAAAACCTATGAAAGTCCATGCCCTCAACCAAATTGCCCAAAGTTTCTGTTTCAAATGCTGTTAAGTGTGGATCACATATTTTTCTGCGAATGCAATGTGCAAAGAAAAAAAAAAACAAAGAAATTAAGCTTTGTTTAAAAAAAAAATCTTAATGATGGATTTTCCAAGAAATAAACAAACTTACGTGTATGCATCAAAATCGCTATTATTTATAGCCTCGATAAGTAGTTCGGTCATTTTGATAATTTCTTGACGACGAGCTAGAAAAATTGGCAAAACAAAGAAAGCGCGCACACACACACAAATATACACAATTTAAAAAGATTTAAACATCATGATGGAACAAAATAAATTACAAAGAAACAGAACGGAAACAATGTGCTGAGGGTATGAAATGTAGCAAGCATTTTATGTACCTGAGCATTGGGAATTTGTGGATAATTGATGACTTGGCTTATTTGTAGGCAATGCAATCCAAACATCGGCTGAAAAAATTGATTTGAACTCAAAAGTTTTACAATGAACCACGCGTGAACTCATGGGCAGAAAAATTACCTTCCGGCTCTTTGGCAATAACGGTTGTGCTACGGTCAACACCACCCTTTTTGTCATCTATAAAATAAATCACAACGCGCGCATACACACACATCACATAACACAAGAATAAGAATGAGAATAAGAAGAAAAAAAACAATGGTTTTAAAATACATTAAATTGCTTGTCGGTTTTTTTTTTGTCGAATTTACGAAGGGATAAAAGGGAGCAAAGCAGAGTGGACTGGGCAAATTTTATGTTCGCAGCAGTGTACACTTGAATGTTTTTTTTTTCGTTTTTGCCTCATTTTCTTACCTTTTGAGTCGTCCTCGTCCATTGTTGCGCTTGAGTCCGTTGACTCTTTGACCTGAGATCCATCACTTTTCTTCGACATTAAATTTTTGCTGTTGAAGTTTCTCGAAACCAGCATTGTTGTCAAGATGGCACCCTTAAATACGAAATAAACTCAGTTTGTATTTCGTTTTCGTTTTCATATTTTTTTCTCATTTTGAGTAACAATTCCAAAGAAGAAAACAACAAAAATTACAGATCCGCAACTTACTTTAAGTTTTCGACGTGCGTTGAATTTCTTCAAGCAGTCAACCGTCTCTTGTCTGTGAACCATCGATGCAACACGTTCTCTTTGCTATATAGCCGAAACAAAAAATCAAAAATAAAAATGGGAAAAAAGAGAAGAAGAAAAAAAACGAATGTTTCAGAATTTATTACGATTTATGCGATATAAAAATACGAGCTATCATTAATTTTTTTCTCGCTTACATAAATCCATGGGTGTTTAAGAGCTTCAGCTGCAGTAATTCGTTTAAATGGATTGACTGTAAGCATTTGATTGATGAGATTCTTTGCTTCCGGTGTTACTGTGTCCCATTCAGGCGATGGATACTACAAACATGGAAAATCATACATACAATTGAAAGAGAAATAACAATGAATTAAAATGCCAAACTAAAATAAAATGATTTTTTCTATTTTCATCATTTCATTTGTTTTCACGGTGGAATGATTTGATGAATGGTAACACAAAGAAGATATATACATTGAAGAAGAAGAAAAAACAAACTTTGAATACAATGGAAAAACTTACATCGTAAGCTCCGGCTTTAATTTGCGAATACAGTCGATGTTGATCTTCATCCCAAAATGGTGGATATCCAACAAGCAAAATGTATAATATGACGCCACAAGCCCAAATATCAACAGCACGGCCATATGGTTCCTTTTTCAAAACTTCTGGACTCAAATAGCCAGGCGTACCAGCAAAGCCAAACCATGCTTGTTGATCGCCCATCACTTCAATAGCTAATCCAAAATCAGCTAATTTGACGGCAGCACCTTTCAGTTTGCTTGCCAATAAAAGATTTTCTGGCTTTAAATCTCGATGCACTACGCCATTTTGATGACAATGATTTACCGATTCAAGAATCTGTTGAATACAATGCGATGCATCGGCTTCCGAATAAAATTCACGGGCTACAATATCCTCAAAAAGTTCACCACCAGTAACTCTATAATAACGAAAAATGATTCCAAACAATAGGCAAGAAGAAAAGAAGAACAAGAAGAACAAGAAAAAGAAGAAAATAAAATCCATATTGAATTGGAAGAACGAACAGAATGGGAATGGAAGCGAGTGAGCGAAAAATTAATTTTCAAACTTTTCCATTTGGATGTTAGCCCAAAAAAAAAATGGTAAAACATGGCAAGACAAACGACCAACAAATGAATTATTTAAAACGACGGAGAAAAATAATAAAAGGCCCAAGTCATACTTACAAATCAAACACAAGATAGTGGTAGTTTTCTTCTTGTATACTGTCATGAAGTCGTACAATGTTGGGATGTTGCAATTTTCTGCATATTCGCGCTTCGCGCTCTAACTTCTGGAAATCTGTTTGTTTTAAATTTTGTTGATTTTTACAAAAAAAAAAAAAAAATTTTCGCAGAAAAGTTATTCATTCGTTTGAATGCATCGTCAAGTCATTGGCCCAAAAACGAGCGACCGAGCGTGGGATGAATAAAAATAAACGAGAAAGAAAGAAAGAAAGAAAATAATTCACTTTGTATATTGTTTGAATGACCAATGCAAGGAAAAAAAAATAATGAAACTCATTTATATTATATTATTCACAGTAAAAGAGAGTAGAGAAAAAAGAACGAACATTGTATCGACCAACAATGAATGGCATTGACTGGTATTCAGAATGACACGTCTAGCGTCCAATCGATATCATATTGTTGTTGCTTTTTCTTTACACGATTTGTTATTAAAAAAAAACCACCCGAATTTAGGTGGATTCATCGTTAAATTAAAATGGAGTTGCTGTAATAATAAGTAAACAATCTAACGATATTTGTTGCCCTACCTCTAGTGGTGAGCTTTTTTGTATTTATAATTTTTGCAGCGAATTCTAGGCCAGTGGATTTTTGTACACATCTTTTTACAATTGAAAATGCTCCTCTACAGAAAAGACACAGACAATGTTCTCGTTTTAGTCGTTATGCAAAATGGTTATAATTTTCATCAATTTTTTTTTCTTTTCACTCAACCAAAATATGTATTATATATTAAAAAAAAGAAGTTTGTTTGGCTCTTTGATGTTGGACATTAAAATACATATACACACAAATATCCTATGTATAAATATAGAAGAAAAAAACACAAAAAAAAAAAAAACAAAACACATAAGCGCATTCGTATTCGCGCCAAAGTCAATGATAAAATAAATTAGAAGAAATAAACAAAGAAGTGGCTTATTTATTTCGCGTGTTATACGAAGGTTCACGAGAGATACGAGAATTGACATTATTAAACAAAAGCATCAACGAAAAAAAAAGTTTTGCGAAGGCGATGTTGTCTCGTAACAAGCAAACAAAAAAATTCGTAAACAAAATTGTATCTTTTTTAAGCGTATAGCAACAACAACAAACGGGCACACATTGATCGAAAAAAAAGTACGATGTTGAAGAGAAGCAAGATAAAAGATTAAATAAAACGTACACAGAAACAGAATAATATGATATAGAACCGTTAAAAGAATGAATTTAAGGCAAAATTCAACGAAAGCGAAATTATAAAATAAATTGAAAAAAAAAGTGAGTGAGCTAAGAAAATCAGGCGAAACGGTGGAAAATAATAATTGGCAACACTTGACAATCATCTGCACAAGCATACATTTATTGAATCAAGAGCCTGACTCCAAATGTGTACTTTCAATTTTCGCTGATCGACAGTCAGCTGTTACGATGCTAAATAGAATGTTGAATGAACAAACATTTCATGTAAATGTATGCTGATGCAAGCATTTTTTACACACAAAAGCTGAATACATACTGCTGAGCAAAATAACAAAAGAATAAAACGAACTGGTGAAGAGTGAAAGAAGTAGAAGAAGAAGAAGAATAAAAAAAAAGTTAATGGGAAAATGCGTGAGGCATTATTATCAGGATGAATGAGGAGTATGGTGTATGGAGACAGAGTGATGGTAGCGACATAGAAAATGATGTCAAGTTAAGATGCGGATGAGATATTGTCGTGAAAGAAATCAACAAATACAGGACTAACACGAACACGAACACAAATACGCACACACCATAAACCAACAGAAAGACTGAAGCATCGAAATGATTTTATTTTATTTTATTTTATTTTATTTATTTTTTATTTGTTCGTGAACAGTTGTACTTACTTGCCCAATTCTTCTTTGATATCATAATTATCCGAGAAACGTGTACAAGCTGTTGGTGCTGCCATTGTGTTGGTGGCGGCGTTCGCTGTTGTTGCTATAACTGTCTGACTTGATGATAGCAAGAAGCCAGAATTCTCACTCTCCTTTAGCGGGAACACTTTGTAAGTTTTTTCGTCGTGTTCGTTGGGCCGCTTTCTTTTAAATGGAACTTCGTTAATTTTGATGTCGTTCGATCACTTGAAATCGCTTTTTGGTATTTTCTTAAACGATTTTTTTTGCTTTTTTTTCAATAATTTTTTAAACTGCTTTTTGCTCAATCAACGATTTTCTCGCACCTAGTTTAATCGAACGTTTATGACCCTGTGGAAAATTATTTACCAAAAAACAAAGATAGAAAGAAGGAGAAAGAGTGGGAGAGAGAAAAAAAATTACAGTTTATTTTTGAAACGAAATTGGACATGATGATAAAGTAAAGAATAAGACGAGAAAGAAAAAAAAAGGTTTCGTTCATTAAGATTGCCGACAATTTTTTCTCTCGTCATTTTGTTCTCCTTTGAACAGAATAAATTGAAAGGAATGAAAAGGGCTGACTCAAAACGAACATTTAATGAACCGTAAATTAAACGTGCTCAGAATTCGGTTCTTTTTGATTAACTTAACGACACTAGAACATTTTTATGTGACACTTTTTCTTCACGTGCTGAGAACACGAATCGATCGAATTCCGTCATTCAAAAAAATTATCGCATATCATTATTATTCTTATTATATATGACATATCTAATTGAATGAATCTGGCATGGAAATGGTTATAAAAAGGGGTGAATTTTCCACAAACAATCGCATAAAATCCAAATATCGAATATGAATATGAATGAAAACGCAAATGTGAATCGATTCGTTTTCGATCTTCTTTCAAGTGTTGTGCATGTAATGTGTATTTAAGCCTATGTAGGTTTTTGTACAGATCAATGTATGTATTTTGGTTGCGAATAACATAGGCGTTCAGTGTTTGTCATTTAAATTTGTGTGCAGGTAATTGGATTTTATATCGAGATACGGTGAGTGAGTAGCATATTCAGGTTAATCAAAAATCACAATGTAAAATATCATCATGCCAACAAATATGCCCAAGCTTGGCAGCAATGGAGGAATAGAGAGACGTAGAGAGTGAGTGAGTGAGAGAGAGAGAGAGAGAAAGCACATGATAATGCTTATGGTATAAGAGAATAAATGAGTATGTGTGCTAGGCACATTGTGGAAAATTGTATACGGCAAGTGAAGATAAATGGAAAATACGAAAATGGAACGCGCGCAAATAACCGAACCAAATAAACTTTCATTGAAGTAGCAAATGAACAAAACACCACCAGTCAAAAGAAGAAAAAAAAACTAGAAAAGAAGAAGAAGAAGGAGGAAAAAACTGCGAATCGAAACAAAAGTAACGGCACAGTGAATTGAAAGCTTAACTTGGATGGACTTTTCATCCATTGTCTTGGGTTATTTGTATTCTATTCTTTGTGCCATTGTCGAGTGTATTGTGAATATTGGCGCAAAAGTCGATGTTGGAGGGTTGGGTTGTTGGCAAAATGTTATAAAATATGAATGTTATGCGTTTTGTGTATTGTATATTGTTGATGGTTTAACACACACACACACACACACACACACACACACACATATCAACTAACCAAACGTTCGTCTGTTTGCCCGACAAACTATTGCAATGAAAGAGAAAAGTTTCATTGAAAATGAATCGAAAGATATGATATAATGTGTGTAAGTACAACAACACAAATCTCGTCCCCATTGTCCATATTGCGTGCAAACCTCTTTTTTCATTCTCTTTCTCTTCAATCCACTGTCACTCTCGGCTCTAGTAATTTTAATATGTGAATCGTTTGAACAAAAAGTCAAAGCAAAGAAAGCATTTTTGTTCTATTACACTTCAATTTATCGCATATCAAACATAAGTGGAAATCCAAAGCGAAAAAGCACATAAAAGCTAACGAAGAAATGAAACACTGCTGCAAAACTTTAACATTTTTGCTTCTGTGCACGTTGAAATCGTTAATGTTGACGATTATTTTCTTTTTCCCCTTCTTTTGCTCTCTTGCTCGCTCACTGCAAACGAACCGAAGTTTTGCAAGTACTTTGATGCAGCACCGAAAAGAAAAAGATAGAAAGAGTGAGACAGACTTGGAGGGCGTGCGAAAGAGACAGAGAAATAAAACCAAGTCTCTTTATCTTCACATACGCAATGTAAAAAGAACCACATGGTGTGAGCAAAAGGGATTGAATTAGATGAGAAGAGAAGAGAAGTGAAAAAAAAAAGACAGGAGTGTACTTCAATTGTGCACTTCATGTGTAATACCGTACATTATTCACGTATTCATAATTTGATGAGTCGCTTTTGAACGACGCTCTACCAGAAATTTGAATATACACATAAGCACATGATGGATAGAAACAGACAACGAATGGAACAGAAGGAGACAGTGATTTGGAGAAAACGACCCCGTGCACACAAAATTATTCCCTGAAAATGATGAACACAAGCATTTCAAGCTATATGGCTGATTATAAAGTGCTGTGTGCATGGGCCCATTTCGACATTATTTTCTTATTCAGTTTTTTTTTTCTTCTGTTTCTCTTCGTTTGTTGCTCTTGTCTGTTTTACCCAGTATACGAGTAGGGAAGATAGACTGAGCGAAAGAGAGGGAGAATTACGGAGATCGAAAGAGCGTTCGAGTGTGTATGGAAATGTGTTTGAGTTGCCATCATCCAGGCAATGTGAATATACATGGATAGAAGTAAACCGCACATATGTATAAGTGTACAATGGTGTACAGTACATATAAAATGAATGATAGTATAGTAGGCCAGTGCGGCTCAAGAAAGGTGACATTAGAGTCGAATAATGGATATATACAATTTCTTTTTTTTTTTTCTTCTTTTGCTTTTCATTCGTTTTCTTTCCGTCCTGTCATCTTCTTTCCACTTTTATTTTTCCGTTTCTAGTTCGTTTCTACTTTTTCCAACTGAGAGAGTGTGTGTTGATTGTGGGACAATTGAAGAAAATGGAAGATGACAATATACGAAAGAAAAAAACACAAAGAAAAAAAAAAACCAACAACATGTAGCCAAAGAAATATGAAATTCAAACCAAGTCCTTTTTCTTTTGACTTTTCTTTTTGTTACGATTGCTTGTCTTCATTTTGCCGAACATTATTTTCAGTTTCAGCGTTTTCCGGTCTTCGGTTACGCAGAAGATAAAAAATGGTTCTTTTATTCATATTTCAGAGTGGGAAATAATTTGGATCGTTTTTCTGTTTTATTTCTTTCTTTATGAACCTGAAGAGCAAAGTAATGATAAAGCACATGAAATATAATAAAATGGTAAGAGAGTGAATGAAAGAGAGAGAAATAAATATTACAACTCGTGTATATATATAACACCATATTTGATGATCTAATACATACAAGTGGAATTTTCACCGAAATTCTGTTTGATGAAAAGCCGACAGCCAACAAAATATCGACAAGTATTCTCGTTAATTCAACATTCGAGGAGACGAGCTGAGATTCTATTGTGCACATGGGTAAAATCAACTCTCATCGCTACTTTTCATCGAAACAACAGCTTAAACACTCGCTCATATAAGCAAGATCAAGTGCTTCGACATTCAACCTAAAATACCGTACTTTAATTCTTCCCTTCCCTTCCATTCCCTTCCTTTGCCTTGCATTCGTGGAACAGTGAAAAATATTCTGTCGAACAAAAATGCTTCTTAATTAATTAAGTACATTGAATCGAATTGTGTACCGTTTCTATTGTATACATCCATGCGCCGCACAAAACCATGTGCAGTTATGAAATAAAAAAATAATCTATTTTTACTTTGCCTTGCATTCGTTATGGTCGAATGTTCGATTTTTTGTTTCTTTATTCTATTGTTCCAATCATTTCGTCATTTTTTTTATGCAGCGATAAAACCTATTATTTATGGTATTTTATCGAAGTAATATCAATTCATTTTTTTTTTTTTTTCAATGAAAATCGGATTTTGATATTGTTTGTTTCGCTTCAAAACTTTTTAAGCTTTGGTATGCTTGTGATGGAGGCTTTAAAAATAAATGTTTCAAAACAAAGTCTTCCAATCGAATGACTCTAAATGAGGTGCGCCTTGAGGCAAATTCACAACCTCATCTCATATGAACATTTGCGTTTTGGCTGGTGTATGTTGTCTGTATATGTCATGATACGGATTATGTCTACTATTGCTCATTGTGATAACACATATCATGAAAATATCATGAAAATCCCTGTTGGCGACATAGCACTGAAACAATGTGAGTACAGTGGCCTGGGAATACATGGGCTCATCATTTTATTACGGTATATATTTTTTTTTATTCATTTTGATGGGCTTTTTTTTCCCGCTAATAAATTGCATCGCATGGCATTTTGATGTTATTAATCTATTTTTTTACAAGGTACGACACACACACACACATATATATATTTTGTGTGAGTGTGTTTGTCTTTGGATTTTCGCACGCTACACTCGAATTTGTCCATCAGCCATTTATCCATGCAATTTGGATGGATATGCCATAATTGAATTCCACTTGGTGAAAATGTCTTTTATAGGTTTTCACCTCATTGAACGATTCACGCTAATTGGACGGTGAACTGAAGTTTATGCTGATGCAATGTAGAAATTACGAAAACTGTTTGTTTGCATACATGGCCGGAAATGTGGTTGATTGTGTCGAACACAATATATAATTAATTGACCCGTTTTAAAATCAACGAACGAGCATAAAAATAAATATTTTTTTTTCAAAGTACCCGAAAAACTTGTTCAGACACACAGTTGTTTTTATGTGATTAAAATGGAAAAGATTTCGGTTTTGTTTGAAGTGGCGACGAAAGACAATGATAAATCGATGACAAATTTGAAAACGAAAATGAACAAGCATTAAAATCAATATTGTAAAAGTAATTTGTTGGAAATACACGGCTGATACAATCTCATTTTTTTGTTCATTCACGCGATGGGGACTCATTCACGCTGAAAACTAATAATTTTCAATGTATGACATCGTCAACCTTTTCAATTTGATTTTACATTTTGGTATAATTGCTTGAATTCACTGCGATGTTTATCCGTATTTTACGTTCGATTTTTCAAGCGATTTTATTTAGCTCGGTTTTTTTTTAAATGCGAGACTATTTTGCGTATCATTTAACGATCTATTTACTTTCGTTGAATTCGGTCGCTTCGTCTGTTTGTGTCAGCGTAAATTTATTTATTTTCTTTCATTTTTTTTTTCCTTTCTCATTTTCTCTCTCAATATTAATGCCTGTTTGGTCTTTCTCAATATATGCGTTTTATATCGTTGCTGTAGAAATATGGATGTATATTTTTAACTTTCGTGCTCTAATCTAACAAACTATAATACGTTTATTTTTTTATTGGATTCACAACGCAATAAATGGCTCGTATCTATTTTGAAATGCTTGTATAATTAACAAGAAGAATAAAAAAGAATATAATATTCCTTGCTTATAATTTCTTCATCACTACAAATATTATCCGATTCACCCAACTTGATTCACGAAATCGCGTCAACTATTTTTTTCCTTTTTTTGTCTCTCTCTCTCTCTCTCTCTCTCTCTCTCTCTCTCTCTCTCTCTTTCTACTTCGCGATTGTGGTACGTATTACATGTTATTTTGTTCTTTTTTGTATACACCAAACAACAATTCCAAAAGAACCAATGAATGAACAAAAGAAAAATATCAATTTATTTATATATGTATGAATAATAATTTCACTGAATTAATCTATATGCCAAATTTGCACCATATATTTTCATGACAAGCACACGAAACACACTAACGAGTGAAAAAAAAAATTATGTATGATTTCGAAATAAAATGAACGAAATTTTTCAAACTTAGACTTTATGCTTCCAATGAAATCAGAAACAAGTACCTCAACGATGAAAAAAAAAACTATCACGCTTCTAATTAGATATACTTTAATTGGAAAACTCACTGTAAAAAAATTTCTTCTTTCTCTATTTCAATATATATAGTATTTTCTGTTGTTTTTTTTATTTTGTATATATTTCTCTTTTTTATTCTCTTCACGATGACTTAGTGACTGTGTATGTCTGTACAGTGTGTGTCGCTCAATTTGTCGACACTTTTTCGTTTGGCAGAGAGACGATCAGAAATCTGCTTCCCTTCGGAATGCGACTGTTTGATGTGTGAGAGTCGCCGCAACTAGCAATGAGAGCGCAAGAAAATTTTCGGTGCCTGTGTACGAAAACTGAATGTCTGCCATTTGGACGTTTACTTGTAATTGTTCGAGAGGCGCGTATTTGTGTGTGCGCGCTTTTTATATTTTTCACTCGTCGAAATATACCATCTAAAATCGCATTACATTACACTACAATATATATTCAAAGTGTATTCGCCTATGTATATGTAGAATATACTGCTGCTGCTGCTGCTTTTGTGCTGCTCGGGAAAAATGGAACGAGAAACACTGTAATTTTCTCAGCATTTTCCCAGCGATATAGAGAGTAGTATCATTATTTTGTGTGCAGTGCACATGTTTGCGTCGTTTCGATTTTTGGTGTATGTCCTATATGTAGTGATGAGAAAGATATGCTTGCTGAGCTGATCCACCATTTGCCAAGTAATATTATAATACGACTATGTGCGGCCCGAAGAAAATTTTTGTTTATTGATTTTATTTACATGCGCAGTATGGCCACACATTTTCGCACGTATACATACAGAAAGCAGAGTGAATGGTAAAAGATAGCACATGTGTGTTATGAAGAGAAAGAGAGAGGCAAAGAGAGATTACGTCGATTCAACACAAACACACACAAAATATACACACACATCGATACACCAGATAACAAAGATTGTCGATTGACTGCGTTCGTTTTGGTGTTTAACCTTTTTGCTTGTTCATTGCGCTATTAGAGAGCATATTTTATTCCCTTGGCTTTTCTATTTATTCCATTTATTTGTTCACAGCATGTGTGCTGACCGATTGAGACGAAAGAGGAGGAAGAAGAAGAAAAAGAAAAAAGAAAAGTGAAAAATCCGACAGCCTGATTTCGAATCAGTTATTATATTCGAAGAATCGAATATAAAATAAATACCACCGAATCTAATAATAAAATTCGAGCCGATAAACGGCAGCTACGCATAAATAAAGTCATAAATTAACTGATTCGTCTGAAATAGAATTGAATATCGTATTCATGGTGCTAGATTGTAGCGGACCGAATTTCATGGCAAAAACAATGCAAAATAGAGCAAACAAAAGAGAGAATGATAGAAACTGTGAGACATTTCATCTCTCTCTCTTTTTTTACGATAGCTGCTGCGTGTGATAAAATCCAACAAACATAAATCCAACATGCCAATATGCTTGTAATCCAATTTACTTACTCAATGCTGCATCCAAACCAAACTCATAATCACCACATTCAAATAATAAAACGATTTACAGGAAAAACTTTTTCTATGACTTCTCTTAATCATTTTTCTTTCATTCTATCAATTTTTATCATTTGAAATGAAAGAGAAAAGTTCGAAATTCAAATCTAGTACAAGCGTAATAAAAAATGAATTTGTTGTAATTAGTTAAAACAAAAAGCTCACATTTCAAGTGTTTCCGGTAACAATTTCTTGATGAAAATTTTAAAACACCCGCTTGAATCTGAATCGTATGAAAATGAAAAGGATAGAATGAGAAAAGGAGAAAGATAGAGAGAATTTAAAGCATCAGATGAGAAAGAGTCAATTATATGTGGTTGCTGCGTTGATTGCACACAGATGCTATAGTGCTGCTTAATACCTGCTGCTGTCATGCTCATAAATTAAGCCACACAGTATCTATTACCTGTTAAATGTAATCGCCTTACGAAACGTCTTTATTTCTTTTTTTTTTATTGTGTGCAAACCCCATTCACTCACTATTCATCACATACTAATGGCAGTTTTCCTTTTTGCGGTTTTAGCATTAAGTCTAGTGCAGAATTTCATCGCTCACACCATAAGCCCAAAGCCAAAATGATGAATATGATGCTTATATTCGTTCGTTCGTTCGTTGTTGTAATTTTATTTATTTATTTATTTTTTTTTTTATTTTGCAATTCACTTATTAGCGTTCACAAAGACCGGCTCTATTTTACATTGAATTTTCATAACAGGTGTTTTTCCACTCTCTGGCATAAAATTCCCGAGAGAAATACAGCAAAAGACAGAGTATATACACTTACCATTCAGCCAGCCAGTAATACACCATTGTATCCGTTGCGTGTTTATATAAAATGTTGCGCACTGTATATGTTTCAGGCATTCAGTTCAGTTGTAGCATATTTTCATCGCACTCAATTGCGATGTGCAAAAAGCGACAAAAGCAACAAAAGCATCAAAGTCAATAATCAAGACCAATAAATTGATTTATAAATGTACATGGTATGTATATTTTTAGCCATTTGAATTTAGTTTATGTATAAACAATTAATTAACTTAAAAACAACAACAAAATCATGCAATTCAAACATATAATGAGCTTTTGATATTCTGCTCATGTTCCAAATGCAGCTGCTTTATGTTCATTCAATAACAATTATTAATTCATTTTTTGTTTCGTCTATCGATTTATTTATTTTTATTTCGTTTTTCTCGATTCGATGACTCTCAACGCTTTCGTGAATTAAATTAATTCTAATTGAAAGCTTTTGTTATAAATGTCAAAGCAAAATGAAATTAAATAGGTATTGTCGTTAATCTCAGTTGCGATAAATCCATCAATGTGCAAATACATAAATAAAATTTCAAATGCAGATGTTATTATATTTCAGTGCCAATGTGATATCACGTTTCAGTTCATTAAATGAATGGATTTGGGTTTCTCGTGCCATGAATATATGCTTTGTTTTTGCTTTTGTTTTTTTTTTTCTAGTTTCTGTTTTGTTTTTATTTTCCTTGCGAACGATCCTCCAACTGATATTTTCTACTGCACGCATACAAATCACTTTAATGCATGCGGACAGTTTTAGTAGTTAAATGAGCATATGAAACAAAACAAAACAAAACACAATACACAGTCGAATTTGATTGAAAAGGTTTGGATTTTGCGGGAAATTTGATTTGATTTTTTTTTCTTTTTTTTTTTTTGTGGTGAAAATGGAGTTGAAATATTCATAATGAATTTTTGTTTATTATAACCACACTTCAAATTGTTAATTTGGCCTGTTGAAAATATAGAGAAATAAAAAAAGAACAAAAGAGCAGTTAGTCATGTTATTCAATGATTGATATTAGTAATTAGGATGTAAGCATCTATTTTTAGATTTCAATTTCATGATTAATTTCACATTCAATGAAAATGCAATATTCATTTACGTGTTTTTTTTTCCGCAAAAAAGAAATGACAAAATCAAAATGATAGGAAATAATGGAAATTGCACAATAATAAATTGAATAAAACAAAACAGATGCATTTTTATTTACTAGTAATTTGCGTTTGTATGAAGAAGACGAAATGAATAATATAAAATATAATGCAACACCATGCATTTGGCGGGCGACCAATGGAACTTGAATAATTGTACAATCGCGTTCCATTGCTTCGTGTGACGCAATCATCAATATTTGATTATGCAGTGTACTCAACTGAACGATGTACGTGTACGGATGAATAGTGACGAAAACATGAAGAAATGAACAGAATTTTGTGTGCTATTTTTATTTGATTGCCATCGTAAAGGTTTCAATTATAACGAATTTGTTAATCATTCACGTTTTTCCTTTCATTCTTTGTTCGTTTACTTCTTTCATTTAAAATCGATTTCATTCAGTAAACATTTTATATAATCAAAACCCTTACTTGATGGGGTGCGCAAAATTTCTTCAATTTTTTTTTTTTTTTTTCTTTTTTTTTTATTTGTAATGATTTTGGTTTTTCTAGTTGTTTGTTTACTAATGTTTGTCCGACTCATTCCATTGAAATTGCCAGCTAGAGAATGAAAAATGGATTTTCCTACTATGTATGCAACTATGTAAAATTATTCGAAAACTGTAGAGAAAAAAACACGACCGCAAAACCATTCTACATATGCAATTTGAGTGAAACATTTTTTTTATCTGAATTTTGGAATCTGATATCACTGTTTCGGCATAAATAATTACATTAATTTTCCAATGTAACAACTTTTTTTTTGTTGTTTATTTTGTTGAACGGTTTAGCATTCGTACTTAATTATGACTATTTTAAACTGAAACAACTGTTTGTACAATAACTAAAATATTTGCATTGTATATTTGATATGTCAATAAAAGAGCACCAAACAATTATTTAATTTTGATAAAATTAAGATAATTTCAAAATAAAAAATATGCACAACTTGTATTGTCTAAATCATTTGAAACTTAAAACATAAAATAAATCAATTGTTTGTTTGTTTTTTTTTTTCGTCAATAGATAAATAAATTAAAACAAATTGTGTTTTTAACATAAACACATGGAAAACAACATTTAAGAGAAAAAGAGAGAAAAAGAAACAAAAAAGAGAAATAAAATTCTTTAGCATTGTTGTTCTAAACTAATAATTGTTGAACATTCAAGGAGATTGCGAGCCGAAACTTTTTTTTTAAGCAATTGAATAAGAATAAAATCATATTAAATGCTTAATTTTGATCTTGTTATTTGAGCTAAATTTTTTTCACAGATTTAATAATTACCAGTGGATATCTTCCTCTCCCAAACGATTTAGAATGTTTTGAATAACATCGCTTGATGTATGATTGCCACCCAAGTCTGAATGCAAAAAGAACATAATTATTTGAAAATATTAGAAATGTTCTCGATTACGAAAATTAAGAATAAACTCAAATTCATCGAAATATGATAAACGAACCTGGTGTGTGAATTTTATCTTCGACAATTGTCTTACGGATAGCACTTGAAATGGCATCAGCATATGTCTTGTGACCTAAGAAGTACAACATATCAACGGAAGCGTTGAGCATGGCTACTGGGTTTGCAATATTACGTCCAGCGATGGCTGTACCAGTGTTACGGGTTCCTGGTTCGAATACAGCATACTAACAGCAGTACCAGAGTAATAGTTATGATATTGGAATTAGTTTTTTTTTTTATTTCAATTCACTTACATGATCACCATAATTGGCTCCAGAAAGTAAACCAGCACCACCAATTAAACCGCAAATCACATTCGATACAATTGTTCCATACAAGTTAGTCATATTCATAACTTCAAATTGATGTGGATTAGATACCAATTGCATACAAGTATTATCGATGATCATATCATTATGTTTAATATTTGGATAGTCTTTGGCAACACGACTTTTTTTTTTCAAACAAATGAATAAGAATAAAATCATATTAAATGCTTAATTTTGAATTTACAGATTTAATAATTACCGAGAAGTTTCCAAGAATAAACCGTCCGACAATTTCATGATATTGGCCTTGTGAATAGTTGTCACCTTTGTACGACCAGTACTTTTGGCTGTTTAATGACAAAAAATAAGATGTTTAAAGTATAACAATTATGTAAACATATAATTTGGAAGTAATTTCAAAAGAAATCAAACCATATTCAAAAGCATAACGGGCAACGCGCTCAGAATTTTCATCAGTAACTACTTTCATACTTTCAATAACACCAGGAACGCTCTAAAAAGTAAAGATGTAAGAAAAATTAATTAAAAAATTGTAGTTTTTTTTTTAAATAAATAGAGGTGAAATTCGAAAAAAAACTCACTTCATGTTCCAACATAGCATATTCGCCTTCAGTGTTTTGACGAACAACGGCAATATTGACGTCATGATGACGAGCAGGTACTTCTGGATATGATCGGCATTCCAAAACATTAACATATAAATCTAATTCGTTACGAATTGCGACATTTCGTGAGATTGTATCGCGGTCTTCACTTTTTGTTTCAATGTTTCCTACAAGTTTAATATGAAATGACGCATTACATTTTCTCCCTTTTTATTCAATCATTTAAATAATTAACAAACCTTTAATAGCGACTCCGTTTCGTTTGATTGAAGTGATAGCATAATCAAGATCATCATTACCTTCACTCGATGGATTAATGTCAATAATTTCAAAATCGACTGGAACGCCGATTTTGCCAAAAATTTCACGCACATGCAGCATTAATTCTGGACCAATGCCACCGCCTGGCAACATTGATACAGCATGACGTCCGCCAAATTGTGCTTTTGGAATTACATGCTATAATAAACAAGACAAATGTAAATGCAACGTCACACATTTATTCTAATACATGAACAGTCAATGCCAACATTACCTGAAATTTCTTTTGTAATGGTGATTTGTTGGTAATTTCACTTTCAGCTGGTGCCGATGAATAATTCTTTTGAGCAGAAAACGAAAAAATTATTAAAAATTGAGACGAATTTGTTTTCAATGTTAACTGAACTATATCATATGGTGTGTACTATATCGACACGCTTATGTAATACACTATTTCGATAAAAACGAAAATTCTAATAGAGAAAATTGAAAGAATATTTTTTACCTTTTTAATGACATTAGCAAATGCCAAATTAGTTGGACGAAGTAATCTAGAAGCCATTTCAATATAATTTAATTTGTTTGAAATATTATCGAAGCTATCCGACACACAATGATAGCAATTCCGCCGTATATATCCTTTAGTAGTAAGAAGAAAACTTATGACTATAAGAATCTAATGTCAAAATTTGATGACAGTGAGGTTAAGTGTTTGACATGTACGAAAATAGCAATGAAGTTGGTTTGCTGCTGTGATTCAAATAATAAATTAAACTCCAAAATGTAGGCAAATTATGGCGTTTTTGTTTTCCCACGATATTTATATGATTTTTGAAATAGAAATGTTTTGAAAAAGCATAGAATACAGTGAGTAACCAGTAAATAAATATTTATTGATACCTAATTGCTGTGCGTGAAAATAAAATATAATCTAGTGCATTTTTATCGTTTTACTATGGCAAATAATTGCTTAATGATTGTGTTTCATATCATGTCTGAGCTACCTGTAGACTGTTTAATCATGTTTTGAATATTAATGACTTACCTTGAACTTTTTAAAACGTAATCGTTGCAATGCACGGTCAAATATATACTAAATTTGATATAGACCTTGTCCATGTCCATGTTCATGCTTAATCATAACATCTCATCTCAACAGTCTAAAATTGGTAATCATTTTAATTTGAATGACTATCATTTTTTTTCTTCTTGTCTCTTTATTATGTATTTAGCGTTTAACCGGAATTAAATGACTGGATTTCAGTTTGAATATGTTCACAAAAAAAAAAGAAAAAGAGAGTGAAATAAATTGTATGCGAAAATTCCTTGAAAAATTCATCAATTCCATGACATCGATACCAAATTTTTATTTATTTTTTTTTTATTTTTAAATAACAATCATTCACATTCGTTAAAATTGGATTAAATAATTACTAGAAAAGATAAAAACTCATATACAACTTATCCGAAATTACCGCTAATATTCTTATCTTCTATGGAATAAAAACAAACGATAATTAAGTACACGAAATGACTCGAATACATTAAGGGAGAGAAAGAGAAAAAAAGAGAGAAAATGTACATTCTTATCCTTTCTTGAATTTCAACAACAAGATACTTATTGTTAAGAATACCAAAACCCAAATTCCAGTCGAAATGAAACCAGTGTAAACGGCAGCATTGCTAATTGGCCAACCGCGCTGAGTAATCGATCGTAAACATTCAGTGGACTTTGTTAATGGCAAAAACAGTGCAATGTACTTCAAGCCAGGATACATTCCTTCAATAGGCCATATAATGCCGCACAACATAACAATTGGAAGAAAACTTCCCATTGCCATATAAGTTGCAGTACGTTCATTTTCACATGCTGATGACACAACAAAACCTATAAAGTAATACAATAAAAAAAAAATGTTATTGTGATTGCCCTTGAAAGTAAAAGTGAATGCAGACAATTTTGTTCATAATTTGAATGATGACTATGACATACCAAAACACATGCCACACAGTCCAGTTAATATAGTTAATAAGATCACCCATAAAATATCACCTTCCAATGTTAGACCGAAAATGGAGAAACTGAAAATAAGTACAAATGTTGTTTGACCGCACATAATAACAAATTGTGTGGCAACATGTGAAAACAGCAATTCGATGCTAGTTATTCCAGAAACAAGACAACGTTCCAACATGCCTTCATTACGTTCAATTAACATAGCACCCGAGGTCAGGGCAACAGATAAGAAAAATATAATTGTCAATATAACGCCTGGCGCAGCAAAATCCGTAAAATTTGGCGTTTCAGTTCCATAAATTGGCTTATTGAAACGTACTGGTATTTTACCAACCGATGGATTCAATTCACAATCGGTTAACACTTCATTAATAAATTTAAAAAAGCCAAATTGGAGATCACGGAACAATAATTGCCCAATTTGTTGATCTGTAAATTCAGAAAAAAGAGATTTAATCGTTTCTACATCATGATAAAATCTAGTCTATATCTAGTCCTTTGTATATGTAGATATCAAACTTACTTGACATATCCATTCTAACTTCAACATCCGAAGCTTCAATAGTATAATCTTCAGCATATCGTCCGGCTTCAGTTCGTTCAACCAATGATTCCGTATAATTACTTTTGAAAATCAAGGCAGCCCATGCTCGACCACGCTTAACTTCCATGTAAGCCGCCTCATCCGAATCATAAAACTCCTGAAATGTATACGTTTTCTCGTTATTGAATTTCATTATTCATTTATCAATAGGTCTCAAATGTCAATGTGCATTTTATCAACTCACGATAATCATATCCTTTTGTTTCAGTACATCCAAATAACGGCAACTAAGCAGCGTATAATTACAACCATTAAAAACTGGACAGTCATTGCCACTTGTTGAATTCAGTTCGTGATTTGATACTGCTAATTTTAATCCTTTTGGATCATGACCGATAGCCAAACAGAATAAAATGATTTGCAAACATGGTAAACCAATAATGAACGCCATTACACCCACATTTCGCCACATCCATAAGAAATTTTTCCAAATTAATGCTTTCATATGATGCGGTTTGAATACTTTAACGTAATCAATTAGAGTGACCGGTTGCTCTTCGGATGGTGGTAATGGTGATGTTGTTTCATTTGAGCTTTTTGGCAATGGTACAATTGATGTTGAATGGTCACCAAATTCACCAGAAATTTCATTTGGATCTTCTTCGCTCAAGTCCAAGCCCGGATTCTAACAGAAAAAAACACATTTCAATCATCTATTTATTTATTTTGCAAAATCATGCAATTAACACTCACGGTCATTGCAGCCGGCATCGAAACTTGATCGGAAATTTCTTGGGCAATGGATGACCGACGCCGTTTTCCTTTATTTTGTAAAATGGCAAGCTTCAAAAAAACTTCCTCTAATGACTCGCATTGATACTTCATTTGAAGTGTATCTGGTGATTCTTCGGCTAAAAATTTACCGCCACGCATCAATCCAATCTGAAATGGATTGAAAAAGAAAAAAACAAAACAAATTGAAAAAATTGCAATGTCATTATTATGGCAACTTCGTAGAATTGTAGAAACATTGTACAAATGTGTCGAATCATACTTTCTTGTACGTCATTATTATATCACCAGATATGTGATTTCTCAGTAAATAACAAAAAATAATGTTTCCACTTACAATATGTGCTTGACGTGTTTCCTCAATATAATGCGTTGTAATGATGACAGTTTTCTTACTCGTATTTGTAATGTCAACCAAATGATCCCAAATGCTTTGACGAATAATTGGATCCACACCAACCGTTGGCTCATCCAAAATTAATAATTCCGGCTCTTGAAAAATTAATGAATATCATTTAGTTAATTATTCGAAAGTAAACAATTTATTTGCATCACTTGTTCTCCCTTCAACACTTGTTAATTAATTAAAATCATACTGCTTAATTAATTCGTTTACAAAAATGATTCATATTAAATGTGCAATTGAATTGGGAAAAGTGACAGGCATCACAAACATGCATACATACATACAGACAATATGACATAATTAATTTTTTATACCATGTAATAGTGCAGCAGCTAAACTCATTCGACGCTGTTGACCACCGCTTAAATTCTTTACAAATCGTGTTACATTTGGTAATTGCAGCAAACGAATGAGAAAATCAATTTTTTCATCAACTTCTGGTGTCGTCATGCCGGCTATCCATCCGAAATACATCAATGTTTCACGCAATGTAAATTCACCATATAATGCCAATTCCTAAATGGCGATAAATGATTTATAGGTTTAAAAATGCTTCATTTTATTACAATAATAAATTTGATTAAGTTACCTGTGGCATATAACCGATTCGTGGACCGGGTACACCAGAACCTGAAACAAAAAAATTAAAATAAAAATAATGGAAATTGCAGAAAATGGGTGATTGAAAAATAAATGCTTAATATCAATAAATTTTAATACCTCTTGAGCCAGGCGTGCCACCCAAAACCCAAATTTCACCAGAATTCAATCGTCGCCGTCCAACAATACACGATAAAAGTGTCGTTTTACCACATCCCGATGCTCCTAATAACCCATAACTGATATACCGGAAAAAATGAGTATTTTTTTACTCTCTCTCGCTCTCAAAATAAAGTTCGATTAAATGAAATTGCATAAAATACTACATACATTGATCCTTTCGGAACAGTCATGTTTAATCCATCCAAAATAACATTTGGATTATTTTTTGGTCCATAACTTTTGTGAGCGCGTCTAACACAGACAGCTTGTTGTCGTCTTGATGCTACAGTTGATGGTTGTGACATAAATTGTCGACGACGTGCAGCCAACTCTTGACTGTGTGATATTGCCGATGCTGTTGATGATGATGATGTTGATGGTGATTCATCGGTATTTATTGTTACTTCACGTGTTGCCGATTTGATTGGTTTTTCTGATGTCATTTCATCAATTTTATCTACATTTTCAATTTGAACTTTTTTATTTACAGTTTCCATTTGTTTCATTTTTATTCCGTTTTCTATATTATCCATTTTTTTCATATTGCCTGGTGTTTCTGTCATTTCAGTGCCAATAACTCCATTCATTTCAATTCCAGCAACTCCATTCATTTCTCTCACTTCATTATCATTAGTAGTCTCCATTTTTTATCTATTGAAAAATCAGTAATTTTAAGTTAGTCTCAAGTCCACAACAAAAACTTTATTCAGTGTAAATTAATTCCTGGATGACAAACAGAAGGAATTGAATACGGAAAAACTTGGATGTTAATTAGCTAAAAAATCGCTGAAACGAATCAAATGCTCAATTCGAATTGGTCATTAGGCTTGTTAGACGATGTGTGAAAAGATAAAAAGAAACACGTCGAAGCGGACGTCTTTATTGAACCGCAGTAAACATTTTACAATTTAGATATTTTGAGTATCATTAGACAAGCATCTGAAAGCATGCCTAGACTGTGTTTTCAAAAAAAAAAAATGTTTACTTGACATTGATTATATTGTGTGCAAATAGTGTTTTTTTTAAATTTAAACTTCAATGGTTTCATTTGATAGGCATCATACCACCACAAATTGAACAGTAATTTCCACATTAGAGCACTTCAATTTTCATGAATCATCTGTAAATTGAAATTGTACGCAAACTCATCATGATCACGGAACACTTTTTATCAAGTGATTCAGTAAACAATGCATAATTTTTGACACTCGTTTTTATCCACTAAAAAGGTGATAAAACGAATCGATTAAGAATGATAAACGAAAATAAGTTTAAAATGCCGCCCGGAATATTTCAAGCTTTTTAATATATCGCGTGATTCGAGAATGAGATTTAATCGTTGCTGAAACTCGAAAATAAAACCAGTTTTACAGCATACACAAAAATGAATATAAAAATCCAGTTTCCGAGAGAATGCGCGCATTCAGATTCATAAACATATTTTTTCCGCCATTGAAATCATCTAAATTTAATTGTTTTAGAATGCAAAAAAACATAATGAATTAACGTTACTTGATATGCAATGCATGTATTCACATTAAATTTTTTTGCAAAATCCGTATGCCATACAGATGATGCGCATAATCACAGCACAGCACAGCACAGATCAAAATAATGTAACAAAATTTATAAATAGAATTCCATAAGAAATTCGCTATTCACTGAAACTATTTTCAACACAAATACACAGAGATTGAGACGCGTGCGCATTTGCAAAATGCTTTCGATGTTTATTGCTCAAGCGATAAACGCAAACTGCTTTGGTATTTCAAGCCCAAAACATGAACAAGCTACAAATGGAAAGAATACAAAACGCAAAGGAACTGCCCGTCTCAAATTTGCTAAATATTGACAAATAATTCAATGTTGATCAAACGTATGATTTCGCAACACAATCCGCAGACAAGCCTAAACTGATGTGTATTACGTAGAAACTAGTTCTTCAAATGCGCATTATTTAATAAATTACCATTTTCTGTTGACTTCAGTGATTCAGAAATGATAACGAAACAGAAGAAAAGAGAGACAGAGAGAACCTATCATCACAACCCACAGAGTGTCAACTGACAAGTTACTGTAACTGTTGCGCGCATTGTTAAGCCAATACGCATCAACATCTAACCGCAGAACCTTGAATTAATTCCGCTGACGACAACAACGGCGACAATGACGATGACTACAACGACAATATGAATCGAACTACAGACAAATAAAATCGCGAACTTTGTCAGCCATCAAAATGCGCTCTTAATATGAGCTATATTTAAACTGGACACTAATGAGTTTTAGCATTGATAACCTAGTGTAGCTAATTAATACATTGTAACAGGAGCATTTTGTTTTTGTTTGTGTGCAACTTCCAATCATCAAATATGAGTTTGCTGACCTTCTTGAGGTTTTGTGTGTTTGACCAATTTTTGATTTATGAATCGAAATTTCCTTTAATTTACTATAAACTCTGGTTTGCCTATTAACACATGAAATATTATTACAATATTATTGACAAATAATCGGTGACTACACAGGTGTTATTTACCAGATTCAAGCGATGAAAGAAACTATCAGTAGTTAATTTCACACTCTCATTCGTATATTGGATAAAATCGAAATGGAAACATATGCAGTATGTTAAATAACAATAATAATGATACAGAAAAACTAGTTATTGTGACATAGACATAGCGATCAAGATACATCTTGTTGGTGTCAAATATAAAAAATTCTGCTCGTTGTTTATTGCACACAATTTCAGTGTGTTTCCATTGTATTTTATTTCAAATTGAAGTGTAATCGATATGTCATTATTGGGATATTTTGACGGTAAAACATTGAGCATTGCGGAAAAAAGACTGCGACTAGATATCGATGGGTTACCTCAGTGGCTGCATCAACAACAACTTTTATTATGTTGTAAATGTATTGTTTTTGTATTGTTTCTTTATACTTCTCACTCTTTCCTTCTTCATCTTCTTAGATAAGCCCTATGTGCAATCGATAAAAATGCGTTCGCAACAATTTCATTAGTCAATACACACAGGTTTTTATATAGATTGTCTTTTAGGTAAACAAGTTTGAACAGAAAAACCGGTCATCCTTTAAATCAACAATTTAGTGCCTGATTATTACTTCGCTTTTATTCATTTTCGTTTTTTTTTTTCTCTTCTTTTCATTTCTTCTCTACTCTATTCATCGCATCCGACTTATTGATTTTCAACAATTCAGTGCTACATATGTCTCTATGAAATAATTTTTACCATACAGTGATTTTTGTCGGTGACCATTTCTCAAAGTTGTTGCTTGTTGCTTTTGTATCGTTACATAAACGTACAATTCCCACATATATACATATACATACACATATTTCTTTCAACAAACAAATTATTTTTACCTTTATTTTTATACGATCTTTTTTATTGACACTTTTTTGGTTACCGATGTCAAAGAAAGAGAGGGGAAAAAAGCCAAATCTGACATTGACCGATGTTATTATAACTTTTTTATTATGTGTATGTGCAAGGGATTGACACTGGTTTCGTTTAATTAATTGGAAATGATTGAATGAAGTGAATCCATTGGATGGCTTAACCGCACTGAAGAAAGAAATTATAAAATCAACAGGAAAAATACCATGAATTAAAAAAAAAAAAAAAAAATGTTATCTTGAACTTGTCAATGGTTCATTCTGTTCTGATAAATGTCAGGAAAATTTACATAAAAATGGTGAATACATGCAAGCACATCAAACTACGTCAGAATGAAGTAGAACCATATTTATGGTAAATGCTGTAAATAACTTGATTCTTTTATTTCTCTCTCACTCCTCTGCAATATTATCTTTATATATAATAAAGAGGTGCACGGAATGTTCTTTTTTTTAACGTGAGAGCCACTTTATTCATCATTTTGTTATTTGCATACATATTACATATTATTCATTTCAAAGTTTATCTTTAACAATTTACTTTTTATGAACTCCAATATTTGTTTGTAATCAGGCAATTTACGTTAAAAATAGTCAATGCGGTTATTGTAATTTACTGAAAAACTCATTTAAATGCGTCACTAGTGGACTTTGCACAACATTTAATCAGTTAAAACTGAGTTACAATCATTGACCGTCATCGTTTAGTGTATGGTTTTTCCCCGGGAGATCCGGACTCTTTTATTATTTACACGAATCACTGTTTAATTGGATTTATATCTTCAGAATTGAATCATGAATTAATTGCATTTCATGAAAATAATCAAAATGTTTATGTTTTTTGTTACCCTCATTTCTTTAGTGTGCTGGAATGAAATCGAATTCATGCTTATACTCGGACTGAATTATTACATTGATATTAATTTGTTCAACCAATGGCCTTCATGAATATTTTTGGTATTTTTCGATGTTATATAAATATCCAATATTTTTTGTAATATATTTTAATGATCCGTTGTGAGTTTTATCAACATTCACATCAAAGTAATTCCATTGATTATTCTTTATAAAACCACAAATCAACGGCGAATTAGAAAAGAAGAAATGAAAAATTATCAAAGAATCACGAATAGAATATGAATAGAATGCGAAAACAATGAAATTGGTTATTTATGACGAATTGGCCCATTCGCAGCCTAATATCCGGAAGGTCAATGAGAGATGTGTTATTTGGATAAATTAAAATAAATTAAATTGTATATAGACACAAATTGTGCCTTGTCTAGATGCTCATTTTATGATATGTATGCTAGGGTGTTCAACATTTTTAAAATAAATGAGAATATATGTTTTTTAGATAGGTCTTGCAATGAAATTTTTTAAAATCCATATTACATAATTAATGTGTCTTCATTATTTCATAACTACTGAAAGAAGACTGATTTTTGAACGATAAAAAAACTTTTGCAATAAATTTCATACAAACAAATTAAACATGGACAAGTTTTGTGTCCGATGATAGCATTCAAACAATTCTGCGATTTATATTCACCCTACTCGATGCAAAATGTTGACAGATCTGAAGCACATTTCAAAACGTCAAATCTAAATACAAACTTTGATGTTTTAACTGATTCTTGTCTTTACAGTAGATTTTCTCTTGTAATTGATATTGAATCACATTTGATTTGATTTTATTTCATTTTAATTGGAATCTTATTTGATTTTATTTTATCGAAGCATGTGTATCATATTTGATTTTGTGCATAAAGAAAGTGTTTCATTGTAAATAAC
>JAQOWM010000415.1:0-11534 GCA_029041755.1 Resseliella maxima | reverse complement strand
ATTGGGGTCACCACATTAATTTCTTAAATAATAATTTATATGGAAACAATTTCTACTACTAGAAATTATTTCCAAAATAAATTTCTAGAATTTTCTGTGAAATACTCTGAATTAATTTCTAAAATTTATATGGAAAAAAAACCTTAAAAAAAGGATGGAATCAATTTCTAGAATTCCTAAAGATGTTATATTTCTAATAAATAAAATCAGGAAATATTTATTGAAATAAAATCTTGAATTCAAATATTATTTATATTGAAGCCATTTGAAAGTCATTTATTGAAACAAAGAAAACATTTTGTAATACTATTTAATTTATTTGTAAAAGTGTTCACATGTTTTTCCGAGATAATTTTCTTTTAAATGTTGTGACAAAAAAGTATTCTTAGAATACAAATTTAATCCTATTTAATTATCATTAGGAAAATTATATTTATACCAAATTGATTTGAAATATTTATATAAATGTTCACAGTTTTTTTTCTCAATGTCGGTTTCTAGTTAAATTACCATAAAAAATTATTCTTTAAAGAAAATTAATCTTATTTAAGCATCATTCGTTTCAATAAGTACGAAATTATACAGTAATTAACAGCAATTTTATAAATTTGCATAAATGGATAAGAAATATTTAACGTCAATGACTATTAATTTGCTCAGTGGAATGATATATTTCATCATAATTCAAGATGATGTGGTTAGAATTGGACCAAATTATGATTTACTTTTTTTTGATCTGATTAATGTGATCAATAAGTTGCTCGATTGTAACGTTTGCATGTTTACCGCGCAGACGACGTCCGGTTTTTCTTCCAGTGATAAACCCATTCAAGTGATGACGTAATCCATTATGTGTAAACATCTTGTGACAGAATTGACATTGTTCTTCTTTGACCACCACCTGTTTCGTTCTGCGGAGACTTGGACAATGGTATTTTTCATGATCTTTGAGCGTTCCACTCTTCTTTGCCACGTATGAACAATTTGCACATCGAAAATCTTTTAGTATGCTGTGTTCCTTAATAAAGTAGGAATGTTCATTCAATACTGCGTAACTGAAACCGCCTTCTCCCATCATTGGACGTTGTGAATCTTGGAAATTATGTTCATTTTTGTCCAGTTGCACTGTTTCATCATTTTGATTTGCGCACTCTGCAACTTCTAAGTCTTCGGCAATTACCTCGAGCAAATCAATTTGTTTCCACTTCATCGTTTTGTCATTTTTAATGTCACATTTTGTAAGTGTAGCGTTCATTGCATCCATTTCTCGATATTTCTCCATTTCATGAGCCAGTGAAATTGTTTTTTCTTTCAGCATTTTTATTTCGTCATCTTTTAATTTGCTCGCTTTATGCTTCACAGTCAATGTTTTCATCAGTTCTCCAATTATTCCATTTAAAACTTTTGAATCGTGATCTCTTTGATACTTGGCAGTTTGGAGAGCTGACTGAAGACCTGGAATGTGTTCTTCCATTAACCACTTTAACTGATTCTTCATCACATTAGCAGGAACAGATTTAGTGATGATTTTTCGTTGAGTCAATGTTGTATTTTTGTTTGATTTCTTTACCGTCTTTTTTGAATTAACACCTAATTCTCTAATCACAGACGGTGGCGGCGGGAAATGCGCATCTAAAAACACAGTTGATCCTTTCTTATGTGGCCGAAACATCTTATCAATATTGGTGTACGCACAAAATAAACTGAATATAACCAAAAATACTGACTTTGTACATGTGACATCGAAATAACAAACAGTTTTCGCTGAGATAAGGATATTGTCTACCTTCTAAAGAGCCTATACAAAAATAGAACAAGTGTAAAAAGACATTCGAAAAGTCCCTCGATCGAATCATTTTTCTAATGTCATTTGCTTCCGAAATAAATATTTTAAAAAATTGCGCGGAAAAACAAGCAACAATATGCAAACAATTGTAGTTAATTTTGATTGACAATGAACAAGCTATGAAAAAAGACAAGAATTGGAATAAAATAATTGCTGTTCTGAAAATAATTCAGTTATTTATTGCACAGAACCATTCAATTTACAATTTTACAATTTATTCTAAAATTTTAGTGCATTGGTGCATTTATAATGCCAATTTGATTTGAATAGTTTGTTGTCTTTTGTGGGGTGATTCAGAGACGCTGTTTCATTGATCACATTTTTACTTCGCATTCATTTTCAATTATTTTCAATCTAAACATTAAATCTTATTCACTTTAAACAGCATAGTCACATTAAGAAATTATTAAATTTTTGTCAAAGATTTGAATCACAGTCCGCATTTTCACACAGTAACATCGTCGCTTTGTACATTTCATTCTGTGAATACATTGATTGTTTGTTTAACTTTTTTTTACACTTTGGACTTATTAACTTTAAACAGCTAGTCATATTAAAAAAAAAACAAAATAAATTCATTACAAAAAAAGTCACAAGATGAACGATTTTTTGATGTCAAGCATTTGGCAAATATAACATCTTTGGGGCATTGACGATTCAAATAAAAATATTTTCGATTCCGATACAGCTTTAAACAAAAGTTTTGGAATTTTAGTTAATTTTGAATATTCTGTAAAACCTTCCATAAAATGTTTTATATTATTCTTGTGTACTTTATAAGTTGTATAATCCCCAAAAAAATGGATATTATATTTGCCATCGCTTTCTTCTCCTTCAATGATTCCCGGCCAGTATGGTGAACCTCTTACATAGGCCCAAACCATTTCATTTTTTTGCAGAGCTGGTCGCATTGTAATAATGTTTGAAACTATTTTGCGAGATTGTTTTCTCGAATGTTTTTTGTTCAATGTATTTTTAGTTGCTGAACTAACTGAAACGTTATTTTGCACCAATACGGCTGGTTTTTGTATCAATACGGCCTTTTGTTTGGCTTTTCGTGAGACTACAGAAACGGGCCCGATTAGAAATGGCTGTGGTTCTTGGGTTTCATTTTCAGCCTTACGTTTTGCCGATCGCAACACAATTTTGTTTGAAGGTTGAACATCATTAGTCATACGAAAATCTCCGGGTTTGAGGCGTTGAATAACGACTTTACAGTCACGTAATGTTGGATAAGTTGCTCGGAATTTATTCAATCTTTGAATTAGTTCAATTTTGCGGCCATAAACAGGAAGATGGAAATTTTTGAGCTCTCTTTTCAGCTCCATAACCTATGAAAAATTGAAACACATAAAATAATGTGTCCATTGCATCAATGTTGAAGGTTTTTAATATTGATTTTGAATGCATACCTTCATTTTTGAATAATCCATCGCAGATTTATTAATAGATTTTGATAACAAACTTAAAAACCTCTTTATTGCTTAAATAATTTGAGTATTCCTTTCTCCGTAAACTGAAGCCGACAGAAATTGTGTATACAGACCGATATAAATGAATTGTGAGGTTAAGGTGACATTTCATATTTTATGGTAGCTGTCATTTGAATTCGCCACACATATGAGGTTGCGCTTGTCGGTTATAACAACGAAAAATTAATTTTTAAAATAATTGTTCGAACATTACAGCAAAAAAAATTCAATTGTATTCGTTTTTTTAACATCTTTTTTTGTTTAGATTCATGACATAATTTATTTCGACATAAGATATTGTTTTTTTATGAGTTTTTCTCATCGTGTATGCAAGCCGATAGAAATGAAATGTGACATAACTTTATAACAAGTGCTTTTTTATGGTAAATGTCATTTGATTTCTTTTGCTATGTATACGTGCCGAAAGAAATCAATGAGGTATATACAACCGATAGATAAAGTGTGAGGTTAAAAAAATCATTTTGAATCGCTTCGAATGGATTGCAAAAAAATAAATAATTCAGAATAATTGAAATGGCATCGTTATCAGCACGTATCTTAGCAAAATTGAATGAAGAATCAGTAGAAAATGAAGAAAATATCATTGACAATAGTGAACAAAGTAAAAAGTACAATTTCGAACGCGATAAAATTGAATTTAAACTGATACCCGGTTTTAGAAAGAATTCCACAATTGTTTGGGCCCATGAGCAACAATTTTTATATTATTTTAACGCATATTCAGAAAAAACTGGTATAAAATCGTGTACATGCTATAACGAAAATTGCCAAGCAAGATTGTACATCACCGATGAGACCACAGCATTCTGTAACGGAACACCACATGATCACGGCAATCATTACGAAACCTACATGGAGATGTATTGTTACAACTTGCTAAAGCAAAAAGCATTGTCAGCACCAGCTTCATCTAGTAATAAAGAAATTTACAATGAAGTAATGAAAGAGTAAGTATTACTTTAAATTATGTTTAAATGCGTTATTCTCTTTAGAAAACTAAATTTCAAATTGGCTGGATTTAGGTGGCAAAAAGATCCACTTTGCAATGGAAACTACCCAAACACGTTTGACAGAGTGCGTCGCACAATGGAAGATTGGCGCAAGGCCAAGTACGGAAAGGCTCCGAATGATGCTAAAGGAATAACTGATGCATTTGAAAAGTCAGAAATTTTTGATGCTCTTGGAAAATCACTTCACAGAGAGCGCGGAACGTTTTTCAATTGTTCCCAAATACACAAAAAGTTCACAAATTGCATATTTTCTTCTGAAAAATCTATAATGTTGATCAAAGAAAACGTAGAAGAAAAGGATAGACAATTTTTAATGGATGCTACTTTTGCCATAACACCACGGGGTGCGTTTCAGCAAGTTTTAATAATATACGCTGAATTTGGAACTAAGGTATGAGTATCTTTTAATTCTTGTGTATTTAATTGTTGTTTTTTTTTATATGAGTTGATAATTTTCAAAAATATCAAAATGTTTCAGATATTTCCATTGGTTTACGTGATAATGTCGAAACGTACAACTGAAGCTTATATGACAGCATTGAAATACGTCCATGAAAATCTTATTTCGTTAAATAGTAACGGTTTTATTATCGACTTTGAAGCTGCTATGCGTTTAGCTCTATTGAAAGTAGTGCCTAAAACAACCGTGTTGGGCTGTTGGTTTCATTTATGCCAATGCCTCAGGAGAAAAATGGCCAGCCTCACTAATTTGCATGATGCTGTTCGAAATGATTCAAACGGTTTAGTTAAAGATATGTTTCGGCGTTTTCAATGCTTAGCTTTGTTGCCACCTGAACAGATTGAAACCGTTTTTTTAAAACTGAGTCAAGACGCCCTAAAGCTGTGCGAACATTTTGCACCATTTATTGATTACTTTTATAATGAATGGATTCACCGTGTAAAGCCACAACATTTTTCCGTTTTTCTCAGAGGAACTCGAACTACAAGCGCAGCTGAATCATTCAATGCCAAAGTCAATAAAGCATTCAAAACGCATGGAAACTTTTTCCATTTTTGTGAAAAACTGCAATTGGAAGAACTTGTTTCAACTGAAGATCTTGAAAAATATGTGAATGGAACGATTCCAAGAACGTATCAAAGGCCATTTCTCAAGAAACGTTCTGAATTGATTAAGAAGTATTCGATTCTTCTAAAAACCGGACAAATGGACCCATATTTGTTCTTGAAAACTATGGCAAATATCAAAAACAAAATAATTTTTTCCGACACAGATATTTCACTACACAGCATTGAAGTTGAATTTTCTGTACAAAATGAGTTGATGGAAGGTGCTAATTTAGTTTCAACAGAGAATGAATCTGTTGTCATTGAAAATGACGACGAAGTTTTGAATGAGCTGGTGTATGCGCATAATGAGAGTCCACTGAACGTTAATACAATATCATCTGACAACGAAGGTTATGGCGTTGATAAGATGTTTCAAACCGAAAAAGCATACCACGGTGAATATTATTTTATTTTTACCAGTTTTTTAATGATTTTCAATTCACTTTTTGAAAAACCAAAAAATCTTTCTTTTCTGGAATAGGTAACGACATAGCTGAAGATTCCATTGAAATCGTTTCAACAAGGCGTACTCGATCAAGCAAACGTAAGGCCTGGGAAATGGAAAATGATCCAAAAAAGAAAGATTCTTCAAATAAATCGAAGCCACGATCCAAACAACGAACGAATTTGCGATCAAATAAACGATTGAGAATTAATGATATTATGCACGTGGCTGACGATAGTGATGACACTGATAATACGGAAATATTCGTTAGCATGACAGACAAGGGATCTATTTTATACAAAATTGAGAAAAAAATTTATGAAAATAAAACTCATGGACTCACTTCGACAGGAAGCAAATGCGTAATTTGCTGCAAGGCCAAACAATCTACGGTTTTATTGCCTTGTCGGCATCAAGTAACTTGTGACCAATGCTGGATTATTTGGTCAGATGGATCTAATCCAGATTGTCCAAAGTGTAAAAAAAAAGTAAAACAAACAATCAATGTATTCACAGAATGAAATGTGCGAAGCGACGATGTTACTGTGTGCAAATGCGGACTGTGATTCAAATTTTTGACAAAAATTTAATAATTTCTTAATGTGACTATGCTGTTTAAAGTAAATAAGATTTAATGTTTAGATTGAAAATAATTGAAAATGAATGCGAAGTAAAAATGTGATCAATGAAATAAGAGCGATTAGAAGAAAAGCGTATCTAAATATCTTAAACCAAATCACAACAGGTGCATAAATATATTTAAAAAATTTTATGTGAATCTGAAATTAAAGTAAAAAAAATCTGTTTGCATTTAATTTGAGTGAATAAAAAAGATGAAAAAAATAATAATTCATTTTGATACATTTGCGGGCTTAGATCATTTGAAAATTTTGAAATTGGATCAAAACAAGCTCCGTTTAATTCCAGCAAATAGTTTTGCCCCTTTGATTAGATTGGAAACCATACGTTTGAGCCATAATTCAATTGAAATTATTCCAGTTAAGTTATTTGCAATGAATGTACGGTTACAGTATTTATACTTAAATGATAACGCTCTTGAGTGGATATTTGGAGAAGTAACGTTTCGACAAATTTAACGACAAATTTGGAACACATTGAATTGGCAAACAATCAACTTCAGAAAATGCAAAATTTAACGCGTTTCGAGAGATTGACTTTTCTCAATTTGGCCAATAATAGTATAACTGATATTGTTATTAATTCTTTTTCCAAAATGAATCGCTTAGAATTATTGAATTTGCAAAATAGTGGGCTTTCTTTGGTTTATTTTCACACAAATTAAAACTAAAATTCATTGATATTTCATTTAACAAATTGAGATATATCGATTTTAAAATGTTTGTTCCGATGAAAAGCCTAATGACACTTCATTTGGATGGAAATTTTCTTAATAAAATGGACGTGAAAGACATAAGAAAAATATTTCCGTCTATTTCAAAAATTAGCATTTTGGAAAATAATTGGTATTGTTATGATTTGGCGTCAATTATAAAACACTTAGAAAATTATGGTATTTCATTTGATTCAATTGAATTGACAATAGATACGCAGAATGTTAAAGGTATTCCCTGTAGTACTAACAGCGAAAACAGTACTCAAAACGTAATCACTATGCAAGAAGGCGAAGTTTCACTAACAAACCATTCGGAAAAGAAAAAAACAACATATGCAAGTGACATCTAAAGAATTGATAGACAAGGCTCAAGTAAGGCATATGGACTCCATCAAATTATTCGTCAATTGAAATATGATATTTAAAATACAATTAAAAGTTCCAACGATGCTGCCAACAAAATTGAAAGTATATTGAATTTATTATAATGAAAAGTGCTGCAATAGCTCAAATTGATTGAATTGTCAACGATAAAAATAATGAATATATTATTAAATTTTGTTCCAATTCTATTTTGTATACACTGCTGAGAGAAATTGAAACGAAAAATACATTAATAATATAAATTGTCTACTACAATATATAAATCCCATTAGATTCATGGAAAATAACTTTGCTTGTCATTTGGTTGATTGTAATAAATTGGATAATTCACAACTTTCATATAAAAGAGGTTGTAATTTGACAATAAAATCAATAGGTATGCAATAGGTTTTAATATAAAAATAAAAAGAATTAGGAATATCTTCTCAGTAAATAATTGTGGAAATAATTTATAAAAATAAAATACGGAAATACTTTATAGAAATAGTAAATATTTCCACAGGTATAAATTCAGATAACCCTAGAAATTAATTCCAACAACTAGAAATTATCCGCACAGGAATTAATTCGCTGCCCCTTTTTCTACATCTGTTGTAAAATTCACAACATTGTCGTACACCGATTTCTATATTGTTTATATACGATTGTGTGCGAAGGAGAAATATTTTCGCACGCAGCTATGTTTCTCCTCTTCCGGCTCAAATTTCTCCTGCGCACACAACCGTATATTAACAGTATTGAAATCTGTGTACGACAATGTTGTGAATTTTACAACAGATGTAGAAAAACATTAAATTACAAAAAAGTCGTACTAGATGTACAAACAGTTCTGTCAGTGTACCGTTTTGAAATGTAAAAAAAAATATGATCAAACTAGAAGAGTTACACAGAGAGTCGTGCTACAAAAAATTCGAATATAAGTGATAAGTAGATAATATTTAGCAAGACTATAATTAAGGAATTACTTTTGAAATGAATGAATTAAAATAACATGAAATAAAATCAAAATTCGAATGAACATTTTTAATTCGCGAAAAATAAATGAATAAAAAAGGTACATACTTTGTTCGGTTCCTTCACTGATTTGCTCCATTGTGTATAACACTAGTTAGCACTTTGAAATCCAAACTGAGAATGCAATTTCAATTTGATGGCGAAATTAGAGAAGAACAAAATATGCATTAATACAAATGCGTTCGATGAGTTTCGTCACTCTTTTTGTGTATATCGAAATTGAATTCGAAATACACTATCTCTTTCTCCCTTTCCTCCTCTCTTTCTTTCATGCACTCTCACTCTCTGTCCCTCTCTCTATCAATCTCTCTCTCTCTCTCTCTCTCTCTCTCTCTCTCTCTTGTGTGTGTGTGTGCGTGTGTGTGCGTGTGTGTGCGTGTGTGTGCGTGTGTGTGCGTGTGTGTGCGTGTGTGTGCGTGTGTGTGCGTGTGTTCGGAAAATAAAAAAGCAACTACGATACAAATATATGAAAGAAATGAAAAATTATATGCGACATTTTGTCTCTAACTCTTTAGTTCTTTAAATCTTTGAAAGAATTAATTTTTCATTTTTTTCTCTTTCTCTATCCTCCTCTCACTCTCCCTCACCCCTGAGACTCTGTATTTATCTCGATTCCATTGCACCAACGTTCTCACCAGTCAAATATTGACCAATATCATCTCATTATGGTTCATAACTATTACAATCATATTTAAGCCGTTATAGAGCCGATGTGCAGCTATGATTTAGTCCATTGAGTGATATGCAAGATGCGAGTGACTAATTATTACGGTAAGAATTGAAATTATAATGTACACAGCCTCCTTACTTATTTTAAAAAAAAATTCCGGACATCGAGAATCGAACCCCAACTGTTGGCTTATGAAACCACTACACTACCTTGTGAGCTATCGAGGTTACGCTTGTAAACAGATTCAGAGCACTCTTGTAACTTCATTGCAAATTGTATTGAAACCATTCCATGAGAATGCTAGCCCACCAACAAAATAAATGCGCCACAGAGCTGTCGGCATGTGTGCAATATATTTTAAATGGCGCACTGAGTACGAATTCCACCAACAAAATACATGCTCCACAGAGTTGATACGTATGAAATATGTGTTGTGTCGAATTGACACAAGCAAAAAATGTTTACAAAATTTCACCGCATAAAATGTTGTGTTGCCGAATTCATTCAAATTCATGAAAGAATCGGTCACAAATATTTATAAAATTAAAACTGCTATACACAACAAAAAGAAATCATCATCAAAACGTCAACAAGGCTCCATACAATGTCATTGTTCAGCAACATGGAGCCTGGTACGTATCATTCAAGTGAACATACGAATAAATGAAACCAAATCAAAATGGATTAAATGATTTTAGTTCAATTTTAAGATTTAATGTAAATTTAGTGGCATTCCATAATGTTGTGAAAAACGTGAAATCAGTTTGAATATAAGAAAAAAAGAAAATGAATCAAGACAATTCTTAATATATATAGTGAATATCATATGAAAGAAATTGCATTCAAATTTCAAACCAAATCGACAAATCTATTAAACTAATCAAATGTACCAAGTGCATTACACTTGATTCATTTTCATGTATTTATTTTGTGATTGTTTATATTTATCGACTGAAAATATGTTCAATATTCGCATGTGCACGCAAATTATCCACAGCAAGTGTTGCCGTTAAACGCATTGTCGTTCATAAGCACGCTACAACGTCTCTGTGTGACGTGCAAATTGTTAGTGAAATTCGTATTCAGTGCAACATTTAAAATATATGAAAATCATAATACGTTCAGAAACACATTCCAACATCTCAGTGTAACGTGTAAATTGTTAGTGGGATTCGTACTCAGCGTACCATTTAAAATGTATGAAAATCATAACACCATTGAGCCTGTGCAAACCTAGGTGCAAACCAACGTCTCTGTTACGCATGTATTTTGTTGGTGGACCAGCATTCTCATTATGCCATTTAAAATGTACTGTATTCTCAATGAGAATTTCTCATAAAATGGATTCAATACAATTTGCAGGCAAATTTGTATAGAAAATCAAATGTGAATTTCTGAAACATTTTTAACTTTATCATGCGTATATTTCACTGGTGCAACGTATAAACGAATCCATGAAGTGGGAGTTAGCCGCATGGCTAAATCAGTTCAATTTGAGTATCGCTCAGTATAAGTCTTATATATTCAATAGATAAGCAAAACTTTTTTCCAATACTCGATAGCAACTTTCTGATTATTGCGGTTTGAATCTCTGATTCAAACTACGATTTCAGAGCATTACTTTTGAGTACATCGCTATTCATTGCATATTGAAATACGCTGTCAGACATTGCGGTTTTTAATTAAACTACGACTTTTGACTATAGCATTTTAATTAGCCTTTCGAAAACCTATTGTGAGGTTGTTGCAGTCGGTACGACTTAGCGTTCCAATTACTGGTTCGATTGCTAGCTAGTGATTAAACTGACGATAGAAACGTTCGGTTGAATTAACCGTACTACTCTAATAGTGTGAGCACCAAACATAGTCGGTGGTTTGAATGAATGTACATCGGTACATGTCAACATAGCGACTGTAATCATTTAAACTAGTGCGGCAATTGGAACGTTTCTGGTTTATACTATGCATCTTCACGACATAGTTTGAAGATAATTGGAGTGAGAGAGCGCACATATGATTGTGTGTATCAAAACATAGATTGATCGTGTCTCTCAACCAATTAAGCAAACGTCCAAACCATCGCGTATTCTGTGCCAACTACAACTCTCTAAAAAAGATTTTCGCAATAATTTATACGCTTCCACACAACAAACAGAGAAAGACTTAAAACAAACAAATTGAACATATTTTCATCCACCATTTTTGTATTCCTTGACTTATTGAATAAAATAATAATTACGAACAATTTTT
>JAQOWM010000397.1:0-114326 GCA_029041755.1 Resseliella maxima | reverse complement strand
GAACGATTTGATACATAAATGCTTATTTACACGATTTAGCAAAGTGAGGTTATGCGGCAAAACGATATTTTCAAAATTGATGTAATTATTAAAATTGACAAATCTAATTAAACAAATGACCGAGTTTTCTAAAAACGATTTCTTTATAATATTTAATTCATTACGCGGAACATTAAAAAATTCTGATAGATAACACAACACTTGCTCATTGGTACGACCGTTAACTCTTTTTACAAGCACTTTGCAAAAATGAATGTGATTATTTTGTTCGCGGCGAATGTTAAATGACGACAATTTATTAATTAACTCACTCGAATGACATTTATCGTGCAAATTCTTACCAATATTTTACCAATATGATATTTGCAGGAATCGGAAACGCTGTCAATTTTCGAAGAAGAATGTCATGGTTAACTCTGTCGAATGCCTTACTGAAGTCGAGATATAGTACATCCACTCGATTTGAATGCATCGATAAGTTGTTCAATAAATCGGTTTCACGTTCCAACATTTATTCAAACCAGAGAAAGAAAAAGAAGAAAAAAAATTGTTAGTATGTCAATTAATGAGTTGAATATAAGGTATTTTAGCAACAACCAAATATCAATACGGAATTGGTGAGCGGTGCTCCAATAAACATCAAGTTCATCACATCAATAAACCACGCATTTTGTTTCATTTTGAATTTATTTTTTTTGCCAACTCAAACTTTTTTAAAAAAAAATTATTCACATTTATAAAAAAAACAATGTGCTTCTATTACAAACAATTTAATGAGACTTTTTTGTGTTTTGCAATTGATTAGGTTAATTTTATGAATAAACAATAGTTTATAGAATCTGGGCGAATTTTCAAAAAAACCGGGCGAAATCCGGGCGATGAGCCTCGAAATTTTGAATCAAAAATCCGGGCGAAATTCAATTTTTTTTTTCAGTCAAAAGGAATCAGATAAAAATCAAAAGAAGTGACAGAAACTGGGTTAAATCGTTTAAAAAACATTTTACTTTTTCCAAGGAAATCTACATTATTTTATTTGTAGAGTTTTTATTTATTTATTGCAATATGCAATGCCCAAATCTAACTGAATCAATTTCAATTTTTAATTAGTCTCCATAGAAGTCGATGCAATAGGCTCATCTTTTTGGCTTTTGTGTTTACTAAAATAAATAATAAAAAATATGATCCTCCAAATAATGCGAAAACTGAGGCTGAACATAGAAAAAAAAATTAAATAACATACTACATACCGTTGTTTAATTGATTCAAAGTTTGCGTTCCGGACACTTTCTTGCAATTTGCTACATGTTCTTTCGTTTTTATATGTTTTTCAATATCTGCGCGCCCTTTGTGGCGAATCGAAAGATCTTCACCGCAATTATTGCAATGACAATGATCTGATTTTCCATTTTTTACACTAGTAAATCCTGGATAGGATTTACTGTACTCACTATTCCATTTACATGCACCACTCTTTGGACCAGGCATTTTTAATTGATTTTTATCTTTGAACGGTCTGAACAAAATGATGACAATATGTAAACTAATTGGTATTCTTTTTTGAAGTCGATCATTTTTGTGCATGTTATTGAATTTCTTGCGAATCGGAAAATGTTTTTTAAACAAAAGGACAAAATGATTTGATTGTTATAAGATCAATACATCAATATTGATATTGATATGTCACTTATGTCATTTCATCCTTTTGATGGATATTTTGGTTGTAGATCGAAGTGTTGAACATTAAGATAAATGCAGTAAAAAAATAAATATAAAATTTTCAAACCAATTTAAATTTTTTTATTACAATTCATAATCCAAATTGTAGGAAAAATTAACATTTGTGCAAACAAAAAAAGAATTATTGAAACTTAACTTAATTTTTTTAAAACAATTTTTGAAAAATCCGGGCGAAATCCGGGTTTTTTCAATGATATCCGGGCATCCAACCGAGCGAATTTTTGGCCAGGTTCTACCAAAAAAATCCGGGCAAACCCGGATTTATCCGGGCGATCTGGAATGCTTAGTTTACACTTTAAACGAAAATGTTTTACAATGAATAATTTAAAATTCAATAATAAAAAAATTGAATTTTATGTGCGACAATTGTTCTTATTTCTTTTGAATTACTTATTGAATTTCATGTTCGAACATTGTTCTTATTTCTTATAATCATCACAATGTAAGTATTACAGTAAATGACAGCGCATTTTTAAAGTGTAAACAAAATGTTGTTATGTGAATGAGTCAAAAAATGAGAATTCTTCTTTTTGAATGCGGGTTGGTTAGGTACAAAATTGGTACAAAATTATGAGTATGACATTCTCAGATTTTGATTTTTCACAAAAAACAAAAAAACAAAATTTCTCTTGTAAAATAAAAAATTTCGAAAAAAAGAATCAAATATTCATAAAAATGTTTTTTGAATGCGGTTTGGTTAGGTACAAAATTGGTACAAAATTATGGCATTCTCAACTTTTGATTTTTCACAAAAGACAAGAAAAAAAATTTTCTCTGTAAAAATAAAATTTTCAAAAAAAAGAATCAAATATTGAGGAAAAAATTTTTTGAATGCAGATTGATTAGGTACAAAATTGGTACAAAATTATGACATATTTAGTTTTTCGTTTTTTCATAAAAATAAAAAAATGCGTTTTGGAAAAATTTGATATTTGAAAAAAAAAATATTAAAATTGAGGTACAAAAATATTTGAATGTAGGTACGCATAGTATATAATTGGTACATAATTATGGCATATACAAATTTACTTTGTGCGACATTGGCCGTTGAATTGTTACGGAGCCACGTATGGATTACTTTGAATCAACGTCTCACTCATATTTATTGATGTATCGCTTTCAGCCAATTCATTTTCGGGAATCGATTCTCGTTCATCTTGTGCAATTTGGTGCACCCAATTGAAAAATTTCGACTTTTTTTCTCTGAAAACTGAATCAAACATAAGAGAAAGATTGTCTGCTTTTTTCTCTTCATTTTCAAAAATAATTTTGTGAAATTTGGATAATTGTATCATTTCTTTCAGCATTTTAATTGAATTTTCCGAGTTTAATGTCTGGCGATGTAGCAAGCTAAATACTTTCCGAATTACACTTTCAACTATTTTGATGTCACTTTGTTGAATTAGAAAGCCGATAATTCTTCGATAGTAACTTATAGCTGGCTTATTTCTACCGAATACACTATAAAACTTTTGGTTTCGAATAATAGTTGCAACAACGTGCGAGCGATTCAAACGAATATACGTTAATGGTGGAGGACGATTTTCAAATAATGTTTCGAAACAATGCGTTAGGTATTCGTTTACAGAATGGGATTTTGTGAATGTTTGCACTGACGAAAGCAACAAAGCTGCCGATTGGTCAATAATGATTTCGGATGGATTTTTTTCTTTAAAATGCCGAAATTTCCATTTTTTCATCATCTCCGAAATTCTTTGGGAACTATGACTTTGTGAAAACATTTAGTACACTGGAAAAAAATTTTTCTCGCCATGCATTGTAATACTGTAATAGAATACACATTTTGGCTTTCCCGTTCTTTCTGAAATGGTGCATTCTTTTGGCAGCTGTACAGATATTCCAGTTGCATCAATGGAAATGATCGAATGACGACGACGAAGTTGGCTTTGTGCAAAGGCTTGTTGAACTGGCGTGGAATAGATATATAAACATTGGATCTATGGCAATATCTTCAATACAATTCAAAAATTCTGGGTCAATTTTCATTTTGCATATTGCCAATATTGGATTTTCATCGCGAAGATTTCTAATTTTTCGATTATTACGATACTAGATCTGCTGCATATTTTTTTCTGTCGGTATAAGCGGGCACGCAACATCATAATCTTTAGTCAATGTATTTACAAGTTTAGTATGAGTAACAAGTGGTGTATTTTCTTTTAATATTTCTATGATTTCCGATTGGAAATCTCCAACAACATATGCTTTCTTTGTAGTATGTTTGATGGCAGGATCAAAACCACTAACAGAAAACCGAAGTTTTTTTCGATTCTCAAATGTTTCAAATTCGGCTTTAAATTAACAACCAGTTGTTCCTCTTTCACCACAAAAACCGTTTAAACGAATATCGCCCTCTTCTAATTTAACTCGATCAAATGAGAAATTGCATGGATATCAGAAGTAGTGTCATATAATATACCTCAAATTCATGTGAAAACCTCGAACATATCTTTGTTTTCTAAAGTCCGCTTGGAAAATATCAACAGTTTCAATATTCAATGTTATTACAGCCTCAGGTTTATTTGGATGATTCTCAACCATTTTTTTTGATTTAAAATCAACATAACAATCATTTTCATTATCACTTTTGCAGTCATTTTTTTCCTTTGGAATTTCATTGATATATTTATGAAAAATACCGAATCTTTTGAGAGTTATGACAACGGTTTTATGACTGACAGTATACTTTTTCCCGATTGTGTTATATAAATTTCTAGAGACAGTATTTTGACTCATTGGCGCCATTTTCCCCTCGTTGAACAAAATATGCTTATACTTTTCACACAATAAATGTTGATCATTCAATGGTATTGCTGGCTTAAAACCTCGCCTTCCCGTATTACAAATTTCACATGAAATATTTGCATTTTTATCTGCCAACATCGCACTAATTTCCTCATCGAAATTCTCATTTTGTTTTGATTCATGCTCTGAAACGTAGAAATTCACAAATGAAATTACGAACCAAGTTTTAAATAAAATAGTTCAATCAATTTTCGTTCTTTTTCGTTTTTATATTACATATTAAAATTCCTCCTGTGAAAATGAAGCGATTATTATTCAGTTTGCCTTGTATGCTAAATTGAGGGGTTGTACGGAAAGAAGTAATTTTTTCGCAGTAAATTATTTTTGACATTTTGCTTATCTATTATTATAGTTGATCTGAGTTGATCACAGTTTTTTACATTGTTCGCAGAAGTCATAGTTAGAGAAATAATTTGCGTCGTATGCTCAGTATCGAAACGTTGAATTCTCTTCACTGGCATACTTGCTACATGTTGTGCGCATGAAAAGTGAAGAGAATGTATTAGAGCAGCGTTCAACGTTTCGATACTGGGCACACGACGCATCAGCGATACGGCAAAATATCGGGATATTCATGCCATCCATCGGATAGCATCTACCGATATTACATTGTATGGACAAATTAAACCAAAACTATTTCGTTATCTGTCCTTCTCATTTCTGTGATATATTACCGTGTTTCAAAAACATATTTATTCTTTCCTGTTAAATATATATGGGTGACAGTTCAGATATAAAATTACGTGCTGATTTTCTACACAACATAACCAAAATTCGTTTTCACGAAAAAGAATTTTTGTAGTGGTGAAAAGAATTCTGTTTCAGATTCACAAATAAGAATCACTAATACATAAACACTGACACTTATTTCTATGTGTGTTGAAATCAGAAATAAATTGTGGTATATAATGTAACTTAGTGTTGGCCTACGAACATCTACGAACACTCGTTCGTTCGTTCGTAGGCATTAGACATAACATATTTGCTCGTTCGTTCGTTCGTAAGAATAAAAATTCTTATTTTTGTCCGTTCGTTCGTTCGTAGAAATTGACAAAATGATTTTTGTTCGATCGTTCGTTCGTAATTTTTAAAAAATAAAATTTGCTCGTTCGTTCGTTCGTAGAATTCAATTTAAACTTTATTTTATACAAAACAATCAATGCTCAGGTTATTTAGATTGCCTCATGAATTCCAAGTTTGAATTACCAACACATGAATAACGAATATTTTTTAAATTGAAGAACTGTATATATTCTAAACATAGTTCTTCTCAGTACTTTTGTAAATGAATACAATTAAACAACAATGAATAGAATAATTTTATGGTTCGCACAAAATGCTTATGTTTTTCGGGTGCACGCACACGCCGGTATGATTAATGACAAATTTGTAGATTTGCAAATAAATGTAGATTTTTTGTTTGAGTCAAAAAACATACAGGCGTGTGCGCGCACCCGAAAAACATGAGAATATTGTGCGCCGCACACTAGATGTGAGTGCGATGTTGTATTTGTGCTCGCACCAACTGAGTGAAAATTCCAGCTCTGGTGAACAAAAAAAGGGATAAAAATTTAATTGAAATATGAATTATTTATTGAATTATATTTTTAAGTTCTAATAATCATAATTGAAATTATATTTTGTTTCTTCGCACGATTTTTTCTCTGAGATTTAACACAGACTCTGTCTGTATACACACAGTAATACGAATGAGCTATAGCGTTAACCGGCGCCATACAGTGTGCGCTGTGTATTGTTGTTGTTGCTTTCCAGGAAACATTTATTGTATGAATTTTATCCCCAGTGTTATATTGTGCGCGTTACGGTTCGTGCTGAGAGAAATTTTAGCCACTTTTAGATGCAAAAGTGTAACAAGCCGAACCGAACACCAGCACATTTAAATTGACGTTTAAATAAAACAGAATAAAATTACGAATCATTTTTGCAACATAAACCACGTTTATGCATTGATTTGATTTAAGTCGTGTTATTTGAAGATTAAGTAATGAGTTCCGAACATTGTGAGTACATTTGTTTATTGAATTGCCATTGATTTCACAAATTTATTATTTTTAATTATATTTTCATTTGATTCTGTAATAATTTATTCAAGTGGGTATTGACACAGAAAAAAATCCAAAGCCTAATGAAAAGCCAATTGAAGATCAATCAGTGATGAGTTCTGAGCGTTGTACGTATAATTGACGAATGATTTAGTTTATTTACGATTTGTAATTTTTTTTTTAATTATGAACTGTTTATTTTTACATTAAGTTCAAGTAGTCACAGCTATCGTAGAAAATGAAACAACAACGAGTGGACGGTGTAGTGCGCGAATAAAAAGTGCTGATTACAAAAGAGTTTCTACCATAGAAATTGGATCTGATTCTGAGGATGCAGATTTCTCTCCTGATGATTCAGATGTCGAATTTGTACTTGTACCACAAAAAAAAGCAAATTTTCATTCAAAACGACCACGTGGATACGCGGCATACCGATACGCTCAAGCACAAAGAGGCAAATTAATACAAACAAAAACAACATCGCCACAAAATGAAACTGTTTATGTGAAACGAGGTCGTGGACGTGGAAATTTTCGGAAAAAAGGAATAGCAAAAGCTGAAGTGTTGGCGCAATCTCAAGAAATTGTAAATAATTTGATTCAAGAAGATATCCAACGTGGTTTAAAATTAAAATCGCCTTGTAAAATAATTACAGAAAAATATGTACCAATACTGAATGAAGGTAAATTTACGCATTAGAATGAAGATGATTTAAATTATGTATGTAATTTATATTGTTGTATTTGTATTGTAGATGAAGTGAAACTCCGTATTAATGAAATACGTGAAAAAATTCAATCGAAATTATATACATATCGGAAGAAACAGGATGTGTGCTCGTCAAATATTTGGAATTTTTTTTATTTAATTTTCGATGAGAAAAACAATGAGATTGACCAATTTTACTACTGCATAACGTGTGGTGATATTAAGTACAGTCCTCGTTCGGGTGGATCTACTACGCAGCTATTAAGACATTCGTGTTTATCAGCCATAGGTGAATCAAGTAAAAAAATTGATTCAATGACCATAGACCGCATAAAAAAAGCCGCTGCAAAATTCGTATGCTGTGATTTAAGACCAATGAATGCTTTAGAAGGTGATGGAATTCATGAACTATTCAAAGCAGGAATTGAAATGGGTCAAAGGTATCCCAAATTGAATATGGAAATCTTGATGGCGAATTTTCCAACCAGAAAATCAGTCAAAACTATTATAGCAGCTGAAGCATATGATGCTAAGCAGAATATCAAAGCCATATTCAAAACAGCAATAGCTGAAGGTGGATTTGGTTGCACCGTTGATATATGGTCAGACAATCATAAGCATAATAGCTATATATGCATGACTGCTAACGTATACATATCTACTGATAAATGCATTGAGCAAAAACGAATAGTGTTCAATATGCAAAACATAACAGAAATCGTCAAATCCAAACCACTGATCAAGTCCAAAATTATCGATGTTTTTACTGATTTCGAAGTGAGCACAGAGCAAGTGAAAGAATTCATTACATTCACAACCGATAGGTAAAAAAACCTTTCAATTTTTTTTCAACTAAATAAGAAATGCCTATCTTTCAATTTCAGAGGAACAAATGTAAAATTTGAGGATGATGACATAATTAATCGTATAAACTGCTATTGCCATCTCTTAAATAATGTCGTTGGCGCCATGTGTTCAGTTGAACCGGTGAAACAAATTATCGATGCTACTCCTTCGCTAGTTGCATTCATTCGAAATTCCGGTTTAGGTGAAAATTGCAATCCAAAATTGCAAAAATTCATTGAAGTTCGTTGGAATACCGTATTTTATACATTGAATTCTGTTGCTATAAATTACAGTCAATTAGCACAAATTTTGTTAGAGAAGGAGCAAGCAGATAAAAATTCCAATGTAATGTGCAAATTAAGTGTAATTCCCAGAAAAGATTTGGAAACAATTAGTGAATTTTTGAAAAAATTCAAAATTTGGACTTCACAATTAGAAGCAGATAAATATCCCACTCTGTGGATGGTATGGCCAACTTTTGTGTCCATAAAAAAATATTTGGCCGATAATAATGAAGATTCTATGTTGGCAGACGTTATCTTGAAGCGAATAATTATGATTTTACTCCAAAAATTGTGCACAAAATTTCAACAGTACTTCACCCTTTGCTTAAGAATATTGCATTAGCAACTAATGAGGAAAAAAATGAAGTTTATGGAATTATTGATGATTTCATTTGGAAATCTGAACCATTCCATGATGACAACGTGAATGATAACTTAACTCAAAGTCAAGGCCAATGCCAAAACAATGATTATCAGGAAATTTTAGATGCATTTATGGGTTGTACCGATTTTGAGATACCAGAAAAGGGGGGTTTTACGGAAGAATTACAAAGATATTCAGTCATCTCATTCGCCTCTCCTCTTAGCTGCGTGCTCTTTCGTATCTCCTACAAATAGGCGCTCTTTCCGACTATAAGCAGAGCGCTATTTGCGTATGTATACATAAAAAATAAATCAATTTCTAATTGATTTCTCTTAGTTCTCCGGTAGGAAAAACGCAAAAATAAATTAATTTTTGACTAAAGTAAAAAAAATTTCAAGACCTATCAACTAGAGGTGTCTTTTGTCCAGGCTGATCCATGGATTCTCAGGATTTGGCCTGCATTCCAAGGCTTACTATTTAGAATTTGATATAAAAATATACATAAAATTATCTACACCAATTTTTCATGAAATTCCAAACAGGAAGCCTTGGAATGCAGGCCAAATCCTGAGAATCCATGGATCAGCCTGGACAAAAGACACCTCTAGTCGATAGGTCTTGAAATTTTTTTTACTATAGTCAAAAATTAATTTATTTTTGCGTTTTTCCTACCGGAGAACTAAGAAAAATCAATTGGAAATTGATTTATTTTTTATGTATACATACGCAAATAGCAGCTCTGCTCTATAGTCGGAAAGAGCGCCTATTTGTAGGAGATACGAAAGAGCACGTAGCTAAGAGGAGAGGCGAATGAGATGACTGAAGATATTTAAATATGAATATGTCTTCTACACCTTCTACAGATCCGTACAAATTCGATTTGTGCTCTTGGTGGCATAATAATCGTCAAAAATTTCCAAAATTATACCGTTTATTCGTATCTAAAGCGGGAATAACAGCTTCCTCGGCACCATCAGAACGTAAATTCAGTGAAACAGGAATCATTATAACAGCGCGTCGCTCAAATTTACTGCCGGAAACCATTTCCAACTTGGTTTTGGCACGTAACAATCTTATGAAATTTTTATAAATTGTACAAAACAATTTACACAAAAAAAGTTATTTTTCAATATACAATACATTTTCATATCAGAACTAAATTTGGTTTCTTCATTTTTGAATCAATAATTTTGAGTTTATTTTGTTCAAATTAAATATTTATGCCAAAAATGTTTAGATAATGGTACTAATGAACAAACGATTTTTTTTAAACGCTACGAACGAACGAACTAATGTAACTGCAATAATTTCCAAAGATTTTTCAAAAATAATCATTAGTTTTTGATTTATGGTTAATATATTTGACCGTGAATTTTTTAAATGCACTGCGTGATATTAGTTTTTTTGCTTTTTTGGGCTTGAAAGACTCTATACTAATAGAAAATCACAACTATACAATTTTGGTAAGAATTATGTACTACCCTGGTAAGCAGTCTATATAGCCCTGTACATTTGTATGTGAGTCTCCCCGTTAAGTGCCATCTAAACGAACAAACATAAATTAGATTCACCAACATTTGATACTGAATCTGAATAAAAATTGATTATGTGTAATTATATAAAAATAATTAAATATTTATAGTACATAAATATTTAATTATTTTTACACATAATCAATTTTTATTCAGATTCAGTATCAAATGTTGGTGAATCTAATTTATGTTTGTTCGTTTAGATGGCACTTAACGGGGAGACCCACATACAAATGTATAGGGCTATATAGACTGCTTACCAGGGTAGATTTCAAATGAAATATCAAAAAAAGACAGATAATGAAAATTATGAATATGAAATAGAAAATGAAATTCAATATTCTCCTGTTTATAATTATTCATCAAATGAAGTATGCCATACATGTTACAATCACATAAGTAATGGTGAAATACCAAAATTGGCAGCTACACCGAATATTGCATTTCCTAAAATACCCGATTTCATCAGAAATTTAACTGAATTAGAACGTATTATGTGTTCACCATATATATGTTTTGTGAAAATTATTGAATTAACACCATACATGTTAAATTCACAACTTTCAATCAAAGGCGGTATTATTAATATACCAGTTGAAATTGATGAAATGGTGAAAGTTTTACCACGACCATTTTCACAAACCAAAGTCATTCAAATTGCTCTAAAAAGAAGCATGAAACATAAAAGTGCATATAAAGTAGAAACAATCAGTCCTGCTCACGTACCTAACTATGCTCGTGATACGTAAGCCGCCCCCCTTTTATTATCCCTTTATTAAAAACCCTGAATAGCTGCAATTTTTGAAATGCAACAACGCAGCTGTACACATATGGTAAAGATTGCTTACTCACAAACGCTATTCTTAATGATCATAGCCATTCACATGCTCTTATATCGATGCTTTAAAATATTCAATATCAACACCATTATATCAAAAATATAAAATATCTATCAATCAAGATTTTCTAAAAGAATACGAAGGAAAATATGATGAAGAAATAGATTTTGTTGTTGATGAAAATGACATTAAAATTGTTGAAAATTTTCACAATGAACAGCAAACATCAACAAATGAACAAATCGAATTGAATAAAGAAAATGTCAATGACAAAAATGGTATATTAAACAATGAAACCATTAATACACTATTTGAAGATAATTTCATTGAAATTGAACCTAAAACGAAAATAGAAAAAACTAAAAACACCAAAAAGATTGAAATTATCGATGATGAAGATGATGAAGGTACATTATCTGATGATGAAGTAATGATAATAAGTGATTTAGTAATTCCAGAAAAAGTATTAAATCAAAATGATTCAATTACATTTGCACCAGGTGAAAATAAAAAACCAATTGCTTCATTCAGTATTGAACATTTAGATGAATTTATATATCATTCAGAATATGCTGGCAATATAATGGACGAAGAAAACAAATTAAATTATAGCGAAAGAATAAAATTTGAACTTCGTAATGTTGATGGCAGACATAGAAATGTGCCTCGTATATTGTTTATGGCCAAAAAACAACTGGAAAAACAAGTGCATAGTACAGCCAACATTTATTTGCGAAGTTTAAATAAAAATAAAAATTTAACTGCCAAAAATGCAAAAAATACAGAATTTCTTAAAGAAATGATTAAAAATGATGACGGATTTGTAAATTATAATTTTACAAAAAATATCCGACAATCACCTGCATTTTGGAAATCGAAACGAAATGATCAAATCGCAATGATGTCACAGTTGGGCGCACCAACCCTATTTATGACAATATCAATAACTGAAACAAAAAATCCTGAGCTTCTAGCTATTTTATACAAAAATGCAGGCTTGGGCATAATATCACCGGAAGATGCAATGCGATTATCTTACGCAGAAAAGACAAAATTAATAAAAAATGATCCATTCACAGTTGTTCAATATTTTGAAGAACAATTAAAAAATATTGAATCAATACTTAAAAGTGAAGATGGTCCATTTGGATCAAATAATGTTATTGATTTTTATATAAGAAAAGATTTTCAAAATAGAGGATCTGTGCATGCCCATATGCTTTTATGGTTGAAAAATCCACCTAAATATATTCCAAATAGCCCAAATTTGGATCTAATCAGTTTTATCAACAATTGATATATTATCAATAATTGGTTCATATGATCCCAAAAACCCATTAATGTCATTTCAGAGACATAAACATACGCATACATGCTACAAAGGTAATCGTTCAATATGCAGATTTCATTTTCCGAAATACGTGTTAAATGAAACAATGATTCTAGAAACATTACCAAAAACATTGAATGCTGCAGCAAAAAAACAAATAAATGAACATTTAAAGAAAATTAACAATAAAATGTCAGAATATTTCAAGAAAAATACAAACGTATCGTTCCAAGATATGTTAAAAGAGCTAAATTTAACTCAGAATGAATATATCACTGCAATTCGAAGTTCACAGTATTTTTGAAACGGTCTAGCTTAGACGTTGCAATAAATCCATATAATTCATACATTCTTCAACTAGTTGAATCTAACATGGATATCCAATTCATTTCGAATCCACATGCATGCATTAAATATATATGTGATTATTTAACAAAATCGAATAAAGAATTAACGAAATTACTTCGAAAAACAGCTCAAAACATCAAAGATGGTGATCAATCTATACAAAACAAACTCCATAGTGTAGCTAATACATTAGTTAATGGAACAGTTATGACAGCCCAAGAAGCAGTCTATATCATACTACAACATAGTTTGTCCAAATGTAGTCGTGGTGTTTATTTTATTAATATCATTAGTAAAGAAAAACGGAATAGAATGCTTAAAAATAAATCTGAACTTGATCAATTAAATGACGAAGATCAAAATGTATTCAAGTCAAATATTTTTGATTACTATTCAAAAAGATTGCCCAAATATGACAACATTTGTTTAGCAGATTATGTATCTGAATATAAAGACAAAGAACTTTACAATAAAGCAAATAAAATAACAACAAAAAATAAGTCCCACAATGATGTTACTATAGAAAATATAGTCAACGATAAAAGAAGTAAAAAAAGAGTTTTAAAGTATTGTAATTTTAAACTCGTAAATAATCCGAATGATTATTATTATAGAGAAAATCTTCTTCTCTTCATGCCTTGGCGTGACGAAGAAAACGAAATTGAAAAAGTTGATTATAAACAAATATATGAAAATAATTTGAAAATAATCACTGAAAATAGAGATAAATATCATATTATCTCAGAAAATGATATTGATAAAGCATTAAAAATTGCTGAACAACATGAAGATAATGATGTGATATTGTCACAAACCAATAAAAATCATAATGATTCAGATGATAATGATGAAGATCAAAAAATTGATTTGTTTACAGAAACAAAAGGAATCGAACTAAATAATAATGAAAAAAGTTCAGAATCTAAATATTTACTTCAAAATCCAGCTTTTATTGGTAGCGAACAATTGGAATATATGATGCTAAATTTGAACAATGAACAAAGACAAATTTGCATGCATATTTTAAAATGTTTTAAGACCAATGATCTGCCTTTACGAATATTTATTTCTGGGTCAGCTGGAGTTGGAAAATCATTTCTAATCAAAACACTTTATCAATTATTATCACACTTATTTAATAAACAAACACATGGTGTAAATAATTCAAATAATACAAAAATATTATTATGTGCACCAACAGCGCATTTAATTCATGGAAATACAACACATTCTGCTTTTAAAATTCCAATACGTGAAAATTGAAACCAATGAAAATGTTCCACAAGAAATGGATGAAGAAAATGCACAGTTGATGCAATATTTCAAAAATTGCGTAGTTGCAAATGATAAAAGTGAGCTTAAAGTCAAATTGTCAGACTCGATTGAATTTCGTCGGAAAATTTTGCGAAATCCACCCGAACCAATTCATAGAATGTTTGGCTTTTATTTTGTTGACCCAGAGTTGGTAATTGTATACAAATGTATTTAAGTTTTTTGCTTGAAACAGATTTTTTTTCAATTTTTTTCTTCAGATTCTCTATGATTTTCAATTACTGTTCAAACCAATTGAGGAAAAGTCATTGGTGGAATATTGGCCGTCAATAAAAAAACAACTGCATAAATTCCATATTATTCATGATGTCGAAATTCCATCAAAAGATGAAGATGTACTGGATTTCGTGCGTTTGATAAAATTTTTACCTGCAAAACGTTTCAAATTCATTAACATCGTAAATAAATTCATGAAGTTCAGCAAGGTTATTTCCGATTATTTCATCAAACATTTTTGTTTAAAGTTTGGAGTATTTAAATTATTTTTATTTCTAGGAAGCAACTGATGATCCAGTTCGACTCATCAAAGCTAAAAATCCACATCCAATAATTATAAACATACTCGCACCAAACGATTCAAAATTTTACATTGGATGGCAAAATCGTATATTCAGTGTAAGAGCGAAATTTATTATCAATATTTTTGTGTTACAGTTTTATGCTATCTGTTTTACTTTCCTTCAATATCTTTTTTCTCACCAAAATTAATTATTCCATTTAATGGTTCCACTGACATTCAATTTTGTACAAGTTGTTGATTTGTATTTTAAAAATTAATTTATATTACAATTGATACCGAAGCATTTTTATACGATGAAAGACGTGTGACTGGCCTTTTTAATATGTGCAATAACATCATAACAACAGATGATGCAGACGAAAATGCTGAATGTCATGCGGCCAAATTGATTGAAATCATTATATTACAATACAAAGGTCGCATTGATACATACAGTACCGACAGAAAGTTTGGACTCAATGCATGTTTTTCATACAAATTGACGTTTTTTTGTTGCTCAAAAAGTATATGAAGATGTAATTTTTTTCTCGTAATTTCTTCAGAAGGATTTTAGGTCAAACTAAAATCTTCATTTTCTTCTCACAATAGAAATCTGTATCGTGATTCCTTTATGAACTTTTTCGGCCATGTGCGTGGAAATGCCAAAAAATGAGCATTTTTGTATGTAAATTGAATCGGACATTTTTCTGGCTTTTGAAAGTCCGTAAAGGAATCGTGATACAGATTTCTATTCTGAGAAGAAAATGAAGATTTTAGTTTGACCTAAAATCCTTCTGAAGATATTGCGAGAAAACAATTACATCTTCATATACTTTTTGAGCAACAAAAAACGTCAATTTGTATGAAAAACATGCATTGAGTCCAAACTTTCTGTCGGTACTGTATATACCAACATTTATTGAATTGGCAGTAACGCGTCTCAAGAAAGCAGACATTGATTAACACTGACGATTAGTAACTTGATCAGCGTCAGGAATTATCGTCAGTAATTATTTCATTGCGTACCATATATAATGTCGCTGCGCAGGCTCGTCCGTATAGTGTGAATGCTAAATATCGTTTGTATGCATGCATCTAACGAAATATATTCAACGATTGTTTTGTATTGAAATTGATTCACACTATACGGATGCGCTTGCGCAGCGACGTTACGTATGGTACGCAATGAAATAATTACTGACGATAATTCCTGACGCTGATCAAGTCAGTGTTAATCAATGTCTGCAAGAAAGACATTGAATCATCTTTATTGCATGTACTTACAAATTTTAGTGGCTGCACTTTATTACAATTCAAATTTGCTCATTGAAAATCTAAAGACTTATAATTACAACAATAGACCATTTATTACACATTTCGTTAAGCAATGGTTAGTAAAAATTATTGTTATTGACGAATGAATGAATGAAAATAACTTTCAAAGTTTTGTATTCTCTATACAGGATTGAAAATGCAGATTTCTTCTTGGGTATACATGATCGTAAATTGTATGTGCTAGCTAGCCTTATGTGAAGCACTTCGATTAGGTGATAGGAAGCCATACGTTTTTAATGAAGTAACCAAATATATATTGCCATTAATTTGCCTAATTTTTGAAGGCTTAAAAAGAGTTTATCACTCACGCATCCATGAAAGTAAAGCAGAAGAGACTGGAAATTACGCTGATATTATTGAAGGTAATTGTTCGATTAACCAGTGCGTAATCCAAACGCATCATCATTTAGTATTTATAAGAAAGAATTCTCATTAATTCAATTGATGTATTATGATTTGATTTGAGCATTTTCTGATTTTGATCTAGATCAAACAATCTTAGAAACATATTCAACGCCTATTGACAATAAAGATCATAAAAGTCCATTGGAGGAAATTACTGCTTTCGATAACTTATATACATGTACGTCTTTTAGTCATTGATTTATTTCTTATATTTCTTTGTATCATTTAAGAACTTTCTATGTAAGATGTATGAATATTGAAAACTTTCTTTCCATTAGATTTGAACGGAAACGATGAATCGTATTTCAATATGTTGAATCAAAATTTTACAAGCAAACAGCTTCAATGTTTCATGAAGATTCTTTCTAAAGGCAAAAATAACCAAGGAGAAGATTCAAACTCATCAAAATCAAATTCATCGTTTGAATCCATTTTTTCTATGGAAGATGGTTGTGGTGAATCCTTGGCACAATTGCTATCTGAATTTTCACCTACACATCATCTCTTAAGGTACAAGAAAAAAAATCGACGTCAACGACTTTTAGTTTATTGTTTATTATCACAAACTTTCAAAAAAAGATATGCAGAAAATTTAGCAGTTAGCACACTGTATATCTATTGGTGAGACTATAAGAAAATGTTTTTCTGCTGAGTATTGGAAAAAGGCGAGTAGGTTTCAAAGCGGTCAACAAATCTTTAAAAGAAATTATTTATTTTAATCGATATGAAATAATTACCGAAACTAAACTTTGTAGAGCAAAACCAATACCCCCCCCCCCCCTGACTTTTCAAGAAATATTCAAATTTGCTAGGGTTTTTCATCAAGTTTGCAAAATGAATTATTACATGATTATCGAGCATTCTTCCTACAAATAATCGGAAAAAATAATCAATAAATGTTAATATTAATGCTAAGATTTGTATTATTTTGATCTTTCATCATTTTATATGATGTACAAGTACATTGGATAACATTTTCAATGTCAGCAGTATAAAAGTAACATTAAAAACATCATCTGTTTATGTTTGCATTACGATATTGGCGATCGGTTTATATTTACATATGACACATCCGTTCAAATATTGAATACACAAAAATCAATGCAATTTTTCAAAAATGGTAAGTAAGAAACTTATACCAAACTTTTGTAACGTACACAATGATCAAACGCCCACTTTTGCATTTTGGGTACAGTTTCTGAAAATGAATTCAATCGCATGGACTGAAAAAACCAAAAAATTAATCAAAACCATTCTTGTGCTTCCCAGGCCCGTAACCAGGATTTTACATGAGGGTGGGCTCAGCCATTTTTAGAGTGGGCGCAAAGTAAAAAATATTTTTCGATCTGGAGTTTACAAAAAATAAACACAAAATTTGATTTTTCAAAAAAAAAAATGTCAGCCATGAAGATTCAAAATTTTCTCGCGAGTGAATGATATTTCGCACCACTTAAAATCTTTATGTGGTAAATATTGCATCATTGAGTGGCCATATAAATTATTAGCATCCAAGTACATTAAATAGCTGGAGGTGTCATGTTTATTATAATCGGGCATATATTTATTATTCGCTCTTGCATAACGTTTGCTGCATTGGCTTATTCCACCGCGAATGCCACGTTCTACGAACATTAACATATCAACATCACGTAAAAGTTCAAGTTCAACTTTCGTATAACGTAACATGGCGTCAAACGATAACCCTGGTGCCGTATAATAATTATTATTATGCTAATTATAATTAGCGGGGTCCAATTTATAAATATTATGACATGTTTTTCGAAAATTTTCGAAAACGTCCGCCAATAATAATACGTCGGTCTTCAAATACAAATCGGAATATTGACCGAGATTTTTTATATTGAATTTATTCCATACTTCCTTCGCGAAATCATAATCGTCATCAGAAATATCTGAGTTGGTTAAATTGCTGTAAAAATTTTCTTTAGATGGAAGAACTTGCTCGTTTAATTTTTCCCAGCAATTCACATAAATGTAGCAAAACACCATAGGTGTGCAATTTTGTACTAATTAGTAGATTGATTAGTAGATTTGCAAAATTTTGTATGAAAATACTAACATTACTTAGTAGATCTACTAACAAATCTACTAATTAGTACCAAAATTTCACACCTATGCAAAACACTCCTTCTCTAGCAGACGTAATTGCTCTTCGTTTAGTTTAGCATATTCTGTCCTGAGAATTTGCTTCTTTTCAGATGGAATTAAAGATGATAGCGAATCGAGCGACGATGCCATGAAGCTAGATATGAATCGATGAATCTCAATTTAATTGACTCCCTAGTTGTACGATTGTTATGATTAGTTGTACCCTCAACAGTTTTGAAAAATGATATGTATTTTTCACTATTGATAGGAATAATTTGCATGTCACCCTCAAAACCGTTGGTCAATTCTCGAAGTATGAAGTGTGAATCATAATGTGATAAATTGTGGAAAATCACAGGTATTACACAACTTTTCACATACTTCAAATTGCAATCTTGGTGTGCAGCACTACGAAATTCACCCGCTAAATGTGATCTCTCACCTTAACTGCAGCACTTTCAATAACTAAAAGGACATTGAAGTTGATTTTTCCAATTTTGGGAACTGATTTTATCTTGCCCATCCATCGGCATTTCTATTGCATAATCGTTCTGTTGAATGCAAAATATATACGATGTTTTTCCAGGCCATGCAATGTTTGAAAAAAATTTAGACAACGATCGCAAAAAAAATGTTTGCACTTATGTTTTGTGACTTGGCTAGAAACTAATCGACTGATGTTCTTAATCCAGCAATAATGTGCAATAAATCTTACATCATCATTTGAATACATCTGTAATCGTTTTTCCTGTTGAACGATTAAGAGCAGATGTATGTGCTTGGCTTTTACATCTTTCGTGATGCGGATGGGGCGAACTTTAATCTCATCACCGTTCACCTCATATGTATAAACATTGATGGAAATACTTGGATTCAACCGCTCAAATTTGGTGATTTGATTGAGTCGAACTGGGAAATCTATTCCGGTGAAATCAAGTTCATTTTAATATTGTAGATAATGTGTCAAGCGATGTGGATTCTGGGCAGCTGGATATAATGCTGACAAAACGGCCCATTTGAAACACAATTCATCATTATTAACAACATTTACAATGGCCCTTTTTGATGTTAAATTATTTGGCAGCTCTAAATATGATGATCCTCTTAATGGCTCATATCGATTAACTTGAATCACTAATTCAGTAATGTCTGACAATGAAAAACCGGACCTTTGCGTGATAACATCATCAATTTGAGCGAGAATATACGATTTAATTGATTCGTTATAAAATTCACTTAAATTAGTATCAAGGTCGGCTCATGAGAGGGCTGCTCAAATAATGACATCTCGCAAATGACCCGAGCGCCACCAGTAGGGTTTACAAACGTTCGACAAATAATGCAAGCAACTTTAAAATTTTTTTTCTCCGCAATTTTATTTTGAAGATTAAAAATAACAAAATTAACGGTATAAAATGTTTTTTACCGTTTTTTAAACCGATTGGAAAAAAACGTTTCTGAGGCGCCACCAAAAATAACCGTTTTTAACCCTAGCCACCAGTGTCCTCAATGTGAAATTACTGTGGTGTTGACAGCTAATATGTTTACAAAAATATTGACAAATTGACAACAATCATTTCATCAAAACACGAAAAATGTGCTGAAGGTTTGTATAACTTTTTAATTTTAATTTTTTTTTCAATGTGTTTGTTTTTCATAGTGCGATTTGTTTATTTGATGTATTTCTCTTGAATAAGAGTAAAAGATAATTTTCATATTGCTTCGTTGAATTCTCATAGATTTCAATTCAAAAATATTTGAAATTAATCATGCTATTTTTTCACAGTTAATTATGGGATCAATAAAGGGTATTTCGAGAGGAAAATACCGCAAGCGTGGCCTTATTCCCATCGCAAATGTCACGTGTGCCTGGTGTAAAAAAAATTACAAACGCCGGCCATATCTTTTGCATCACATTAGATCTGTACATTTGAACATACGTACAATTTGTTCAAATTGCTGCAAAAAGTATACGTCGAAGTGAGTTTACACTAGACATATGAAAAATGTTCATGGAATCGTTAAAAAATTGACAGTGAATGAACATCAACATCAATATCAAGTCCAGCAAAATAGATCAATTAGTATGAGCTTCGAAGGTGCGGATTTCCTTCGATGGCCAAAATTCTTGGTTTAAACCAAAATACGAAATTTGGAACACATATTATCGCGAAGGAGAACATTGAAGTTGATAAAGTTGTGATAGCAGCTCCCGCGTTTGCCAGTGTCGATTGTTTGGTTTGTACAACATCGGGTTGTTTTATCTGTGGAAAAATCACAGAAGCCAAAATTCAATGTTTACATTGTATTGATGTCTCATTTTGTAGCAAAAAATGTGAAAACAACAAAGGACATCGAATGAAATGTGATGTAAATTTCGACAGTAGTGATTGCCACGTCGTTAGGTTAACGACAAAAATGATTACTGTGGCAGTTAATGAAATCAAAGACATCAACTTAATGGTTGAATTTGTTCACGGCTTATTATTCAACGAGAAAAAATCTACTAAGTGCCGTCCGCCATTTTCTCAGTACGGTCAGATTTTAACACTGAAGGAAAAACCTGAATTTATCAATGCATCTAAAGCTCGGCGAGCAGTGAAATATGTAATGAAACTTTCACAAATTCAGTCACATCATAATGAACAGTTAAAAAGAATCTTATTCAACTTGGCGTATCGTCATGCAAATGCCATCGAATTGAATGTATTTTCGGAAAAAATGTATTGTCATAAAGGTGGTGCTATTGCTCGCTATTCGATCTACGACGTCTTTTCCCGTCTAAATCATTCATGTGTACCAAATTTGAATCATCATATTGATGATCATGACTTAACATATTGTATTGCGGTCCGCCCATTGAAAGCTGGAGAACAATTGTTAACTATCTTCGTCATATGGAATTTGAATCTGATCAAGAAAGATTTGAATATATCAAAGAGACATGGAATTTTGAATGTAAATGTTTAAAATGTTCAAGTATATGCATTCATTAAATTAAATTTTTCATATCAAATTGTGTTAGAATAGGCGCAGATCGTACAAATTGTAAAATACAAATCGGGAAATATAATTTGCAAAATATGAAAAATAAATTCGAAAAAAATATTTTATTTTTCAATTTTTTGAACAATAGAAATAAATCTAGGTAATGGATTGAAAAAAATCGTTTAATACATATTAATTTGCCAAATGATATGAATTCGAAATGGTATGTATTTAAGAAAAAAAATTTAGTTTATTTATCATTTTAAAAAGAAGAAAATTGACCCATTCTCTCTCTACTATATTCCACTTGTCGGGGTAACCATGACAATAATCCAAGATTGTTTCGTGCAGCATTTCTTCCAACAGATTATGTTGAGGAAACCATATTTTCTTGATGTCCGTACATATTCGCATCCTCATTGGCATCTTCTTCATCTGAGTCATAAACTACAATATCATAGCGTCAACTATTTTAGTTTGTTCAAATTTTTTTTACGAATTTTTCTCCGGTAACATATTGAACAGGTGGAATACGTCTTTTCTTCCATACGTATTGTTCAGCCTCTTCCAGTAATTCTAAAACAATTGTGAAATTAAAAAAAAAATCGTCGCAATATCTGTTAAATGTCTTGATTGATATTTTTGATTATTATAACTAGTTTATTGACCATTGCATTGAACAATCATGTGTTCTTTGAGATTTTTGAATAAGAATGAACGACGATTGTCAGCTAATACATTTCCATATTTAGAAAAATTTCGCTCGCAATCAGTAGAAGTTGTTGGGCAGAATTTAAATAGCGAACATTCATGCGAGAAAGCCACAAACATATTTTTCTGATGGTCTATAGCGGATAAAAACATCAAAATTCTTTGATACTTTTGAAGCCCGGAACGTTTGAGGACATCGTTCATTTTTGTAATAAACTCTTTTCTATCCAATGATTCTAGTGATTCAATGCTATGTACGAGTTCATGCTTTCATACAAAAAGTCCTAGTTTCTAATTTGAAAGCATTTACAATAGCAGAATTTTCTTATTATTAATTCACTTTATTTTTATCATTAAACTTTTGTGCCTCCCCAATTCTATTCCTCTTCGCCATCGAGACAATCACAATTTTATACACAAAATTTTCACAGAAATATTCCCCTTTCAACCAGTCCCCAACTTATGATAGTCTGTGGCAATGACAATTTTGGATGCATTTCACCAAACTTCTTTCGACGACTGGCCTACAAATTATTCTTTCATTATTTTTAAGAAACACATATAACTACTTAAACAACCTCAAAACATTTTTAATTAATTTTGGGAACATCAATCAGCGGCACCGAGTAAACCGGGCTAAACAATCGTGAAGCATTCGAATACAAATTTGCAACACCCAACCATTTCATATATGCCGCACACCTAAACAACAAACTTTCTATTTATCCTAAAAAAATAAAAACAATATACACAAAAAATAATATCATACCTCGGATGACACATTGAAAAATCCCCACTCAACATCTTTTCTAACTTTTTCATCGCCACCAAAATACCAATTATAAAATTTACGACCATTCGATGCTCGCACTTGGTCATCCAACGAAACCCAAATTATTTTCATTTACTTTTTTCTTAGAAATTCAATCTTTTCATCGTACAGCATTCACATATTTTTACGAAGTGTCGATCACTTTAAATTTTGTGATATATTTTTCAAAAAATTGCACCGTGCTCTTATTGCTCCTTTTTTCAAGGGAATATTTCTTCGATAAAAAATCTACAAAGACCAAATTGAATTCATTGACTTTTGGACGCTATGTCGGTAAAAATGTTTTTTCGATGTAGAAGACGTTTTATTTTTTTGTTCAAGATTTTTATTGTTTTTTGTTCTATGTTGTCTTATGAGAAACATTTTTCATGGCTAACTTGGTTTGCAGTAGTCATAACAAAATTGTTGTTTTATTTTCGTCACTACGGAAAACACCAGGATATTCTTTCAAAACACGTTGAAAAATTCATTTTCTATTTTTTTGTTTACCATGTTTAATTATAATTTCCAAGCTATTTATTTAAAAAAAAATAGATTATGATGATCTAAAACATAGAGACCAAATCTTGGTTTGAAGTGAACCGTTTTAAGCGAATGACTGAATTCAACTGATTTTAAGAGCACGCCTTTCATCGGTTTTGATGGCGCACTTGTACTACAGCAAGCCTACTTATTACCAAATGATTTGAATATGAATGCTTCATAGCACGCATCGACTTCGGTATTCAAATAATATCGTGGTTCATCGTTAAATATTGGTACAGCACTGATGTTCGATAAAAAGAACACTTTAGAGAGCTTTCCCACCAATGGATTCTTTATCCATTCTTTTTTAATTACAACAAAGCGTTTACTTGCTAAGTAAACCGCGAAAAAATTCATGGTTATTATTTTTTATTATAATGAAGATTATGAATAGTTCAAATCAGATTTGGTTAGACTGAGTAAATGAAAAATATCGCAAAGACTATCAGCGCGCTGTAAGTGTCCATAGAAAATGATGTTTTGAATTCTCTTAATTTCGACGATATAATTGAAGAATTTGTTTTATTAACTAATCGTAGAAAAATTAAATAATTTAGATAATTTTATTTAATATTAATCATTTGCTTTTAAATAAATGTTTTGTGATAGTGTATTTGTAACACTAATAAAAAGTATTTACAAATAAAGAAATGTATCCGAAAATTTGTCAAAAATTTTTTTCAGATCAATAAAGGGCATCGTAAAAAAGTTCATTACAATAAAAAAAAATCTCCTTTTGAGGTGGTGTCCCCCAGAGCGTGGTGCCCTGAGGCAACTGCCTCATTCGCCTCAAGGTTAACACGGCACTGCTGGGTGTTCTGATCTCTTGCATGAATTCCATCTTTCAAAAGCACATTATATTATCGGCAAGACTTTTTAGATTATTTTGTATCTTTTATTTAATTAAAATTTGTAATTAATGTAGCTGGAAAGAAGTGTGATGACAACGTCACTATTGAATATTTAATGAAGTGGAAAGATAACTGGAAGAATGAAGTCATTACATCAAATGAAATGACAACCAAAATGCCTCATTTATTGTTGGACTTTTTAGAAGCCAATCTGGTCTTTCTGAAAATGTTTCCTACTTCAAGTGACTCAAACAAGACCAAAAGTGTTCGGTTTGAAGTTGAAAACGAAAACGCATTTGGGACACCAATTGAAATTTGTTGTATGTAATTTTTTGTATTTTATTGCATTGCATAATTCTTTTTAAATTATTTTTTTTCTTTGAATTACAATACTTAGACGTGACCAGCATTGATGGTAATTTGACATACTGGGCGAAATATGAGAACGACCAGTTCAAATTTATTGACTCCGAAAAAGTTCGTGACAATTTTCCTCACCTTGCAATCAAATATTTGGAGCAAACATATTTAATGGGCCCGAACATTGATCAATTCAATCCAAATTCAAACGGTGGTCCAAAAATGAGTAATTATATTTACAAATATATATTGCTTAATATAAATTGTAATTATTTTAAAATATCTATTTAGTGACTCGTCAAATGAAACGCAATCTGGTTGAAATTGGTTTTTTGGCTGATTTCAAAATTACGATTATTCGAAATATCGACTTGGATAAACGTTTGCTGTTGTCAAAACCTGCAAAACTAATTGAATGCCGAATTACAGTTCATGAGCTTCTGTGTGCCACACCAGTGAAATCGTCAATGAAGCAGCCAAAACCACATCGGAAATCATTAGACGCCATAATCACTGATTCGCCGATTTCATTGCAAATGCCATCATCTTCATTAGCCTCCAAGACTTCAACACCAAAACAAACAACAACAAACGTTACAAAAGAACAAATGCTACAGCCAAATTTGCTTATTGAATCTGAGGAATTTGATATTACACCGATTACACCAAATGAACCGTCCAACACAGTCGAGAGCATTACTATGCCTAACACTGAAATACGTAAATTACCACAGTTGATCCCGTTAAGTTCACTATTAAAGCAGCCCAAAAAGTGCCCATTCAATATTTGCCGCAAATCTGTTGATGCAAGTGATATTATAAAGGATAATCAACATGATTCATCGTCTTCAACTCAATTAAGACCATCACTGGCAAAAGGAACAACAGCCAAAATTATAATCGATCATGTTTCAAGTTTTCGCCACACAGAACGTCGTTTGAATTATATGGAACAAACTCTGGACGCCAACCCGAATTTCGGAAAGGAATCAAACCACTTCGATTAAATACATTTTCCTTTAATAAAAATTAAAATGTATTCCTCAATTTATTCAAATTTATTTTATATAGAATTTGATACTAACATATTAGTTTTAATATGTACAAGTACATGTTTGTTAAAAATAAAATAAAAGAACAAAATAAAAAGAAATTTTTCAAGGGAATATGAAAAACGATGTTCACTCACTCACTTTATTTCAAGAACCAGCTATAAAAGTATCAGAAATTCTACCTACTACCAGAATTGGGAAGACAGTGAACTTACATATTTATTTTTTTTGAACAGATAGCAGAGAGGGACTTAACTGAAATATCACTGTTTGTATTTTTTTCACAGAGAATTTCACAAAGTGTTATTTCGATCATTTTTTAGATTAAGCTTCTTTTTTTTTTTTTTTTTTTTTTTTTTCAATGTAAATGGGTTCGATGAAAATTTCTCGATTTTGTTCTAACCGAACGATTTCTTATCGGCGATATCCCATAATATTGCGGATTGCAATGGCATCGGACACTTATGTCTGGGGTCAATGCGTCTACGGTCAATATGCCTGGCATATCAGACCAGATGACAACAATTAGAGTCAATATGTACAGACAATATGTACAAAAAAATGTGTACGAAATGACCCGTCATATTGTCTGTACATATTGACTCTAAGTGTATGACAAAAATTAAAAAAAAAAATAAATGAAAGAAATTTGGCAAGCAATGCAAAGCAAATCTGTTTGTGGAAGCAAAGCGAACAAAAAAAAAAAACAACAACATGCAAAACTCATTTGGTTGTTGTTGTTTTTGTACTCTATGCTTCCACCAACAGATCTGCTTTGCATTAACTATGCTGTTTTTTTTTTATGGTTTTATGGTTTTATGGTTTCATAGAAACATTTTTGTGTTCCGTTTCGTTTCATTTCGTTTCTTTTCTCCTCTTCACACGATTGAGTTGGTCTTTAACATTCAATTGATTTAAATTACTACACTTACAAGTGAAGAGGGGAAACAAATAGAATCGATTCCCGCTTCACTGGTATGTGTTCATATTTAAATCAATTAAATCTTAAAGACAAACACAGAAAAGAAACGAAACAAAACGAGAAGATTTGACCTGAAATTATGAAATGCCATGACAAATGTGTTGGTTTTTTTTTCTAGTTGTTTCCTTTACTGATTTACAGTAAAGTAAACGGATAGAAATGAAATGAGAAGAAAGTAACAATTTTGCCCATCCATCAACCGTATCGGGTTTTTTTTATTTGGTTATGGCGTTAGTACCATTTCTGTTCCATTGTTCAAAGCAAAGTGGTTGGCATGTGCGCATTTAAAAAAAAAAAAAAAATATTTGGTGATAATAAATTAGACAGTACAAAAAATAAACAAATAAAAATAAAATAAGCTGAAACGAAAACATTTGTTTGGGTTTTTTTTATTCGTTTTCATGGTATAAAACGAGAAGAAATTTTTGTCTTGGAATTTTTTTTTTTTTTTTTGTACGACACAACTGTATTTGTGTTTTCGGATTTTTTTTTATTGGTTTTCATGCTATGCTGTGATGTGGACCGATTTCATCGCAAGGAGATCTCTCACACTGCACACAGAATGTGTTTGGATTTGTGATTTTTTTTTTTTTTAATTTTGCTTTTGACTCAATATTTTTTCATAGCAGTTTCAAAGCAAACTGAGTTGTTCAAGCGTGTGCATGTGAAAAAAAAAACATATTTTGTATTGAAAACAGAAAATAGAAAATAGAAAAAAAATGGATGTGTTCGAATTTTGTGAAAGTGAAAATGAGTATGATTTTGCATGCAATGATAATGCATGCAATCAAAAAGAAAGTTCTGTTGTTTCAAAGGATGATTTCGCATGCAATGATAATGTGTGTTCTAGTGTTTCGAAGAAAATTTTTCTTGATTTCGAATTTTTATCTGGCGAAAAAAAAAAATTCAAACTTATTATCGACGAAATGTGATCGCCATTTGTTCACAAAAAATGGAATTGTTAAAGATGGTATAAAGTACCGTTGCCGTGATAGAACGTGTCGTGCTGGTGTTATTTTTTGTCCAAAATCCAACACGTGCTTCCGATTTTCGTCGTCTCCATCACATAGTCATTTGAACAGTGATCATTGTATTGAAACTGACTATTGGAATTTGATCGCATTAAATGAAATGCGAAAAAGATGTAGTGATTTGGCGTCCATAGCAGGCATAAAACGATTGGCAAACGTTCGTTCGATTTTTGTCGCTGTTAAACAGGAGTACGTATTTGTTTGTCATTTTTTCCAAAATTTAAGATTTGTTTGTCATTTTTTTTTCAAATTGAACATCAATTTATAAATGACATTCCCTACTTTGGCATATGATAAAATTCAGAAAAGTTTGCAGCGCATAAAGAACGGTGTTTTGCCACGAAATCCGTTAACTGTGGAGGAAATTACGAGCGCATTTCAAAATCCAGTCATTCTGAAAACATTTGGATTTTCGTTTGGAAATAATGAACCGTTTTTTGATGGTGTGGTTTAAAATGAATCTTGTTCATTTTGCGTTTTTTCGTCAAAATCAATCATTAAAATGATAGATGAGCACATACCAACGACAAATCGTCACATATTGATGGATGCGACATTTAAAACATGTCCGTTAGGACCATTTAAACAACTGCTCATCATTTACATTCGAAAACACCATCAAACATTTCCATTTGCATTCGTTTTGATGTCCCGAAAAACACAAATTGCTTATGATCATGTTTTCAAATACATCGATGAAAATATTTTTTGCAATATATCGATTTTTTATGACGATTCGCCGTTGAACACGAGCATCTCGTCGTCGACGTTGAGCTCGGTCTCGTGGCGGTTCTGGAACAACGACAGCGATTGGCGGAGCTTCAACGTTGACAACGGCTGGTGGAATATCGGCAACGGCTAGTGGAGCTTCAACAATGACATGCGGCACAGCAAAAATACCATTCATGTGATGGAGTTCTATAGCATGTGTTGAAATATACATTTGATCGTAGTAATCATTATGAAATTATAATGAATCAAAGTAAACTATTTAATATTAATCAAATGAAAAATTGTATAAAAGTAAGAATATTATAATAAAAATCAATCAGTATCACAGCTAGATTCATAGGAAACGATACTTTCCAACAGCATGTCGCTGGAGAGTGTGGATTGCGGTAAACCAATTTTGGCATAACGAACAACCAAAATTTCGAGGTGGCAGTTGCACCCATGCACCAGGAACTGCGTTATGTACGGTGGTTGCATGGTTTCTGAAGTCACGCCGTGCCATCGCCATTCGGCATAAATTAAAAGGACATACGACGAGGTCGTTGTCCGCCATATTCACCTATAACGAAAAAAAAAATATTCATGAATATTGAAATGATGACTTACAAATGATGTGAGTGAATAAAGACAAAAAAAAAAACAAAATAGCGACTTTGAGACAACTGAATTACACACCAAAAAATAAACACACTGGCTCAAAGACATAAGTCCCCGGGCGGGCGGGCGGTAAGCGAGAGCGTTTTTTAAAGTACCCGAATACCGCCCGCCCGTTATTGGAAACGCACTCGTTTACCGCCCGTCCGTTATTAAAAACGCATCTAATTTCTGCCCGCCCGTTATTCAGAAACGCACTCGTTTATCGCCCGTCCGTTATTAGAAACGCATCTGTTCACCGCTAGTCCGTAATTATTTCACTTGATTACTACCCGCCGGTCCGTACAATACGGAAAAGCGAAATAAATTATATTTAGTTAAGCGGATTAACGAAAAGGCGGACTAGGCGGTTAAGGCGAAAACGGAAATTCATAAAAGAGTTTTTACCATTTTTAACGGCCATGTCACCTGTCAATTTAGAATATATCTAAAAAAAACTTTATTTATAACTTCCATTGAAATGGTGTCAGATGCGAAATCGAAAAGATAAAAAATACGGGAACGCGGAATAGTTGATAGTTAAGTGGATGAACGAAAGGCGTATTAAGTTAAAGCAGAAAGTGTATAGAAGAGTTCTTACCAGAGAATATATTTGGCTCCGCTCCGCAGCTCAGCTCTTCAAGAGCGGCTGCCGAGAGCTGCTCTTGTAACATATATACGAATTTTCTCATCTTACCGTCTGATTTTTAGTGTTGTGTAGTGTTTTTTCTATTCTTTTTTGTGCGGATGTTCTTTGATTCTATTTTGCCAAACAAATACACATAAATGTATTACTGTAAAACTAAAAATCGTATGGTGAGATGGTTTTAAACTGCCGTACGAGTAAGTCAATTTACAATACTGAAATCGGTATCAGAGTATGCTGAGATATTTAAGAGTGCACTTACAAACAATAAACTATATTTATGTTCATCGCTTAGGTTCTGTGCGATCCCTTTGTCTGTTATGTACGCTTCGTAATAAATAAATGTAATATTCGTGTATATGTACATTATAAGAGCAGCTCTCGGCAGCCGCTCTTGAAGAGCTGAGCTGCGGAGCGTAGCCGAATATATTCTCTGGTTCTTACCAAAATAAAGTAGTGGTCCTGCCGCACTTGAAGCATACTAAGTGCACTCCTAAAAATCAACAACTACATTTTAAACGCATCTATGTTTTGTTCAATATTTAAGACACACGAGTGTTTAAAAATTTTCAAATTAAAACGCTCGAGTGTTTTAATATTTGATTAAAACATAGATGTGTTTAAAATGTAGTAGTAGATTTTTTGGAGTGTGCATGTTCATTAATTCATTTGTTAAGGTAATTTGAATAAAACAGTTATGATTCGTGTTTTTTTATGTTTCATTTAATGGTTTCTTTATATAATACTGTATGTTAGGCGGTGTTCAACAATAAAATGAAAAAAAGAAGGAAAATTCACAAAATTAATTATCTAAAATTGTTTTCCTTTTTTTTGCTTTCTTTGCGTTGCAATTACTCTCGAGGGATGTCCATTCTGAGAAGTTGGTACATGTCTGTTGACTTAATTGATTCATGCAATCTCAGGGATTCGACAAATTCGAAGATACTTGGACAAAGCCGAAATGATCTCTGGATTTGGGAATTTTCCGCTTCCAATGATGATGTCGTACGCATATTCAAGTTAGCTACTTGTTGAAATATTAAAAACACGTACACAATGCAAGTGCACAAATACGCAACAACAAACATAGCGTATATATCAAGTTACACAACGAAACCTTCCCCTACGAAATCACAAGAGGCACTCCTTCTCGAAGAGCCGGAAACAGAGCGGAATGTGGTTGAACCGAAGCCGACGACTGTGGAATCGTATCTGAAAGGAGGCGATTCATCAGGGACCGGTGGAGGTGACGCCGCTTCCAGCTCTTGGGCCGGTGAATCAGAAGCTTTGCCTACTAAAATGGTTGGCAACCAATTGTCTCGGCCCTAAAAAGGCCAAGTCAACAATTTCTTAACGAAAAATGAGTTGACCGTACCATTAAAAGCGGTATTTACTGATTTTTCGGCGGAAGCAACCACCAAGTCGAAGAAAAGTCGTTCTCGTAATAGATCACGACGAAACACCGCCAAAATGCACCGTTTGGATGGATCGGATGGGTTTTCAGGAGTCCTCAAACACTCCGTCTAAGCGCGTACGCGAGGCTGGGGGTACACCCCCTAGTGCAAACCCACCCGAAACTAAAAGAGGCGCTCAAACTGTACCTCCTGTGGCAACACAGATGCATGGTACACAACAAATTCTGACACCGACTACGTCTGGTGTGTCGACTCTTGGTAACGTAGTACCACCTGGGGCAACCCAGTCGATTGGTACAACAGCCATGGAGAATGATACGCCGACTACAAAGTCGGCTGTTGAATCAGCCCCAAATAAAGTTGGCCGTGGTAAATTGATGGTTACTGCTGCAGCACCTGGCAAGAGCCAGTCGTCTGGTGCAAAAGGAACCACTTATCGATTGGGTAGAACCAAAGCGAAAGTACCACCTGCACCTGAACAAGGGCAGTCGTATGGTGCTAAGAGCAGCGGCAAGTCCAAACACGGCAAACCAAATAGTTCGGTACCACCAGCTGTTAATAAACAGCAGTCGATTGGTTCCGTTCCAAAAATCATGGATCAAGCTGTCGTAGAGGATGAGTCTTACTCACAGGTGGCACAAAAAACCATCTGCAGACTCATCATTAACCAACGACAGCCCAATTCGATAACAATGATGGACCAAAAGCGATTCGACACACTTAATTCACAAATCATAGATCATATGATGGCCCAGATTGGGAAGAATATAAATCTCCCACAGTTTGACGATGTCAGACGCCATCTGGGCGCTATGCGCGTTCGTAGCGCCACTCCACAGACCTTTACCTGGTTAGAAAAAGCTCTACCAGAAATTACAAAAAAGGGTAAACTATGGAAAGGCGCAAAATTGACGATGATCGAGTTTGGTGATCTCCCGAAGCCATACAAATTCAATGTGTGGATCCGGGGAATCAGAAAGCCTGCCAGAGACATTTTTGTGTTAATGGAGGCACAGAATCGGGGCATCGTCACTAAAAGTTGGACCGTGATGCGCTCTCAATACGTCAACGGAGGTACTGCACTGACAATCGGTGTAGGCCAAGAATCTGTTGAAGTGTTGAAACAGCGCTCAGATTCGATCTTCTGTGATGATAGAGGAATCAATTTATCATAAGGAATATGCAGTCGGCACCTTTCTTGATATAGAGGGGGCGTTTGACAACATATCCTTCAAAGCGGTGGATGAGGCTTTGGGCAGACATAATGTGAATGGCTATCTGAGGGGGTGGACAAATAGTCTACTCTCCCAGAGGGTAATAACTTATGAATGCAAGGGTGAAATAGCTACTGTTCACCCAACCAGAGGTACACCACAGGGAGGTGTTATATCACCACTACTATGGATTCTAGTGGTGGACGATCTACTTCGGGAGCTGCGCAGAGCTGGCTTCGAGGTGATTGGATACGCAGATGACATGGTAATTGTGTGTAGGGGAAAATTTTTACCTACACTTAGTGATGGAACAAATATGACACTTAGCATTGTTGAAAAATGGTGTCTAAGAATTGGTCTATCAGTCAACCCTGATAAATCAGAAATGATAGTATTCACTAACAAAAGGAAACTATCCAATTTCAAGGAACCCAAGTTATTTGGAAAAACCATCAAATTGGTGGACAATGTAAGATTCTTGGGTATTACGTTCACCCCCAATTTAAATTGGAATGTTCACCTTGATTACCGCATCAAAAATGCATAAGAGTTTTCTGGTGTTGTAGAAGAGCCATTGGAAGGAACTGGGGTTTGAGTCCAGTAAATTTAATGTGGCTATTCTCGGCTATAGTAAAACCAATGATTTCATATGGTTCGTTCATTTGGTGGGGGGGGGGGGGGGTACGTCAACAGTAATGGCAAAGAAAAATCTTAGTCATTTACAGCGTGTCGCTTGTATGGCAATAACAGGAGCCGCCAAAACAACATCACAGGCGGCCCTAGAAGCTCTGTTGAACATCCCAACACTTGAAAACCATATCAAGAACGAAGCACGCATAACAGCATTTCGTTTGAAATCCATTATAAATACGGAGCGCACAATTATGAGTCCTCACTCCTCGATTTTAGTCGTTTGAGTTGACACCAATTTTACAAGCTCCAGTTGATAGATTCCGTACAAAGTACAGGAATTTCACATTTAATTTTTGGATTCAATTTATTTTTCATTTGATTATATTCTAAATTAACTATATGTGCGGAACTTACTCTTTCTAGGGCCAAATTTCGGATTCTTTCCAACGGGCCACGGCACAATGGACATTCAATCGAACGATGGTGGCACTCATTACAAATCATATGACCTTGTGAATCTTGGTAAATGGGGCCTCGGTTTATATGATTCATGCAAATTGGACATTCTAGTTGTTCTAAAATTGCTTCATTTTGTTTGGATACAAAATCATGAGCTGTACATGAAATTACCGATTCATTTGCATTCAAAGAAGGAATGTCTTTGATAATTTGTCCAGCATTTGTGCAAATTTTTTTATACATTTCTTTATCAATTTGAGTTACTTCACAAAGAGGTTCAATTAATTATTTCGTGCTCTGTGGGAACGTAGAAGATTTCATTCACCGTTTCAGTATTGCCGAAATCAATGAACCGAACACTTTTTTGAGAGTTTTGTTCATTCAGTCTTAAAACTACCGCTCGGTAGAGTAAATTGTCTCCCTACCATCTACACGCTATCATATTTCCTTGAACAATGTCTTTGACTTCAGCACGTTGGAGCATATAAGTGTTATTTAGTTCATTTGTTATGTTTGCTAATTGCTTCAAATCGTTGTTATGTACAAAATACCCAAGTTGTATCGACTCATCATAATGTGTAAATGTGATACACGAATTCACTTCAACAATATTATTTTGTTGCATTTGCGGCTGAGACAAAGACGACAATGATAAATTGATGTTACAATTCTCTTCCTCAATTGATTTTGCTTTCAAATTCGATTTTTCTTTTAGATCCGATTTTTTTTTCAGATTCGATTCCTTATTTTCATTCGCTGCATCACTTCCTTTCCATTTATTTGGATCATAAATTGTCGACCATTTTATATCATATCCATAAAGTTTTTTTTTACGTTTTATATCACGCCAGACTGCTCTAGATGTAGCCAAATCAGCAAATGTGCAATATGCTATTGCCTTTGATGGATTTACCGGGACGTAACAATTAAGTAAATCATAACCAAGTTGATTGAAACCTAAGATTACAATTTGGCGTGGTGATGGTTCTCTGAATTGAAGAAAAAGTGTTGAGGCTTGCTGATCAATTGGAAGATGAGCTACACATTTGGTCGGAACTAATGACGCATTTTGAATTTTATTTGCAGCATTTCTTGGTTTCAATTCATTCATGTTTGAAAAATATTTGCCGAAAATAAAAATTTTTGAATCTTAAGAGCAATCGCATTTAAACAATAATTGAATCTGAAATATTAAATAAAAAATCAAATAAAAATGTTGCATTGTGTCTATTGATAGTTGTAAAATAAAATAGCATATTAAACGATAAAGTTTGGGGATTTTTTATCAAATAAAATCGGTTTCTGTTCAACATGTACAAATCTTATGTTTTGGCGCCAAACAAATAAGTAAAATAAATCACACAATTGAATAAAGTTCAGTTGTCACCACTCTGTTTTTTGGCGGCTGACAGTAAAGTGGATATGACAAACAAGAAGTTTAAACCTTTCTACTGACGTGATTTGAATCATACCACTTTTAAGAAGAATAAACATACGAACGGTTCATTTTTTTCATATTTCTCAAAGTTAACAATTTCTTAAAAATGTTTGTTGTTGTTCATTTATTAAAGCCTGGTGTACGTATAGTAGTACCAGAAAAATTCGTTTATAATTTGTGCGAACAAACATTGAAAAATATTGGTCGTAATTCAAATCATAAATATTTGATTTATTGGTCGCTAAGTGATGATTACCCGCCAAAAAATGATGTGGTTGAAACTTGCTATATTGCTCAGCTAAAATATTTTTTCAGTGAGTACAAAAAATTATTACAAATGCTAATTTTTTATTTCTACAACAATATTATCAATTTTTTCCATTTTCATAAATAGAATCGTTCGAAGAAGCAAAAATTTACCGTGATAGTTAAATTTAGAGCTCAAAAATCAGCCGTATATAACACACGCCGTCTTTTTGAACTACCTATTCCATCACTTCAACCAGTCATTGAAAATGATGAAGTGGATGATGTTGATGGTGAAATCGACACAAATATTGAGAGAGCATCTGATGATGATATTCAACATGAAGAATCAGAAGATGAACAAAGTCGCCATATTGAAGAGGATGAAGAAATAATCGAACAGCAACCATTTATCGATGAATTAATTGCCGAAACAGTAGAAAATGAACTACAGTCTGATTTTTCAGAAAATAATATCACACAAGTTGAACAATATAATGCAAATCAGGTGAACGAGACCGAAGAAGGCAAATCGATTCGCAATGAAAACAATTCACAAATTGATTCAATTGAAAACACTGAAGATGTTTCGTCTGAAAGTCTTAGCAATATCGAAACACATGGCGAAAGAACGATTAATACTGATTCTGATTCTGATTTGAGAGATGAAATTCGTACCGTTTCACACGTTGATGTTCCAGAACAATTGGATTCAGTTCATGATCATGACAAAGCTCAATTTGAACCGCTTCATATAGAATGACGATTCATCTGCATTCAATTATTTATTTATGCGCCGGACAATTTCAACTTTAAATTTACACCCAACCGAAAGAGCTGCAATCAACTCCAATGGTGAGATTGAAATAACCAAATCCTTGGGTGATGATGAAGAATGCACATACATCTATGGAAAATTAACATTGCCTCGTAATCCACTATATGAAGTGAAATTGAATGACCCGCTGACTGGAAACATACCGTTCAAAGAAAACGTGAGTATTATAATAATATTTCTCCTTCTTTAAAACGACAAATATATTTGTATATGTTTTATGACCAATAGACAAACAAAGATCGGGAATATTTGGTTCGAGTTGACGGTGTATTCAAAGAAGTCATGTTCAGTGCACAATTGGTGAAAGGATTATGTTTGTTCAACGAACCAGTACATCGAAGCAATGTTGGTTTTGACAAATCATTTATCAAGGCTCTTATCATCGGAATGTGTACCATCCAAAAAATAAGAGAAGAAGGACGTAAGGGTATCCACAAGGATTTGCTGACCTTCATACGTGAAATATTTTCGATGCGAATTGAGGATTCTGATGAAAATAGTAGTCGATATCTAGCCTTCAATTCATTGGTTGCTTTATCATGCGATGAAATTAGCCAAAATAATTTCAATTAAATTCATTTAATTGAACTGATTTTCGTTCTTTTTTACTTTTTCAATGTGATGCATTCTTTTTTTTTTATTCGATACATATTTTTTTGATGCGATATATATTTTTGATTCGATATTTTAGTTCAGTTGAATTAAAAAAAAAAAACAAACAAACAAAAAGTTTCAGTTTGAGTCAGTTCAAAGAAAAAAAAAGACAAAGATTTTTAGTAATTAGTTTTAGATTGATTTGATGCAATAGCAACAGTTGACATCTGTTTTTAAAGCCAGATCGAAATAATGAAATCGAAAAATATACATTTATTTTGTTATGTTATACATACATTTACATTTTATAGTCTGAATATTTTTTGACACGAATAATAAACATATTAGTTTTTTTGTTAATTGCATATTTTTTTATGCGATCTGATAGTTTAGGTAAATTAACAAAAAACAAACAAAGTTTTCGTTTAAGCCAGTTCAAATAAAAGATGTTGAATGTAAGATGAATAATGATTCATTAGTAAATAGTGATACAACAGCAACAGTTGAAATCTGATGTTAAAGCCAGAAGAATATACATACATTTATTTTGTATGTGATAGAAAACATCTTTATACTTTGAATAATTTTTGACACGATAAATAAAAAAATCCATTAAATTTTTGTTGTTTTCGGTTTATTTAATTGCACCAAAACAGGATACTTGAAAATAAATATATGAATAGGAAAGGTAAAGTTAAAAAATTGTTATAACATTTTAAAATTAAGATTTAAAATTTGACATGCACACATACATATACACGTACACTTGCTGTTGCGGCTTCGGTGCTGTCATATACAAAAGAATATACAATTATATGTACGTGCAATCGCTTGACTCGGTCAATGCGATGCACGGCACGGCAGCGCACCGCAAAATAGCGCTATTTTTAGGAGTATATGAATAGCAGCGTATATTTAGGTAGCAAAAGAAGAGCTCTGACTCTCACTCTCACTCTCTTCTTATTCTCACTCACTTCAAAGAGAAAAAAAATGTAAACGAAAATGAAAATGGGAATGATCACTCTCACTCTCACTCTCTTCTTATCTCCCCTCTCTCTCCCATCTCTCTCACTCTCTCTCTCTCTACTCACTCCCTTTCACATTAACAATACACACAAACACACGCACACACACACACAAAACAACACATGCAACAAAGAAAACACATCGTTTCAGTATTCACTGAATGAAAACAATGAAAAACTTGTTATGTTGTTGTTGAAGTAAAAAAAAAAACTAATACTACTAAGCTTTTGAAATGTAAACAATGAGAAAAATTGCGCGCGAATATTTTTCAAATTTCATTTTAATATCAATATTCGAGCTTAATTTCGCCCAATTATAAACCGCATATGTATTGCTCTGAAGGTCTTTTCGACAATATTTTTTTTTTCGCTGCTTCTTTGTCGTGTGTCGAATACGAAAAGCGAAAGACAACTGTCATAAGAAATACAATTAAAATGCTCAAAGTGATTTAAAAAAAACAATAATGAATGCTTCATGGTGTTGCATATATGAATGCATGAAAGAAGCTACAATAATTACAAAAATCTGTTGTTTCGTTTTCTGATTACTAATGTTTCAAGTAATTATTCAATTTCAATTTTCAATAATAAACGGCGAATTGTCGGCTCTGATAAACCAAGGCTACGCTGATTTGATTTGTCATGTCATCGATTACAGTTGTTTTGAAGATTCCATCAAAATCATGTTGATAAAGCTTTTTAAAAAAATGATTGAATAAACTCTAACACGAATTCGTTAATTTTTTTTTTCTTGTAAATTTTATTATGTGTAATGTGTAAATTAAATAATATAGCACAAAAAATTGGATGAACAGAGATCATATTTAGAAAGAATTGTTTTTTAATCACGTTTTGCTTCAATATGTTCATGGCTTAACCAACAGCTTGGATGCATATTTTTTCAAAACTTAGAAAAAACGAACCGAAAAAAGAGAACATTAATGATTTTATGCAAAAAAAATTCCTATTTTTAGCTCTAAGAAAACTAAAATCTACGGCAAAAATATATATATTATGACCGTATCTACCACAATGCAATAATAACTAAAATATTGAAAAATACGTGATATATGATTAAAAATAAAAGTGATCGTTATTGTAAGCCAAAGTGTATTTTTCGTTTTATTACTTAGATTGCAATCATAATAAATTACAAATCCGCAAAAAATATTGCTTACAGAAATTTATTCGCAAAAATAATCGAAAATCGGAAAAAAATGATGCAAAATAAGTCGAAAATTCATGCATACATTAAGTAATAAAGCGCTACGCTTAATGAAATTAAAAGAATAATTGTCGAAATTATCCAGCATAACATTTTCCAAGGATCTATGAAGTTAATACAAAATGGAATGATAATATATGCTAAAAAACAAATAATCAAAGCAATAACCGATCTTGCACGATTCCCTTTGAGACCATCCAAAAATTTTATAATAACATTCGATTTTAATGCCTCAATTTCGAGTTTTAATGCATTCATTCTCTGTTCCACTGAGGGTATTTCGATAAAGTTTCGTTCAAAGTTCAAATGAACGTTCAATTCAAACATCAATTGAACGACCGAACAAATCAACTCAGCAGATCAATCGGCCGTTAGATGGCGTTTGCTGTCAATTTTTGTACTTCTATTCATTCAACACATGTAACAAAGCCTGCTCGGACTTGCATTTTGTATGAACAACATAAAAGTATTATGCTCATTAACCAATGTGGCATTTGTTGTATGTTTTTACAAGAGGAGAGCTTTGATTTCAAGACACTGACACCTATACGATTTATCAATGTATACTGACTATACCAACGGAAACGGCAAAAAGATACGATTTGTCGTTTGCATTTCGTAATGGTGTATGTGCAATTCAGTGTATATATGATAGAGATCGTTTGCAATGTAACGTCGTAAGACTTATGCCGTCGTACATTAATGTATTTGCCCACGGCATGAAAATCCACTGTATGAACTTTCACAATTTTGTTTGATATTCATTTAAATTCACACCATACTCGTAGAGATGGCGTAAGAAACATGAATTTCTTTGCTAAAGCGACTTCGCATTAACGCTTTCTCATTAAATTGCTGCAATATCTGGGATTATTTGCAGCAGTTGATATTGTTCACCCAGCTTCTAAAACACTGTTTATATTAAAAACTTTATAATTGCTAAATCCAAGGCGGCTAAATCTCAAGATGTTGACTTTGGTGGTGGTACAACCAGTATTGTATTATTGGCTGGTGAAGTTAAAGGGGCACTGGCACTGGGTGGTGTCCCACCCTGCTCGCGTTCGCGTTTCAGTGATGATGTTGGAGTTTGGATACTACCAACATCTTTTCCCTCTCTCTCGAGTCGGTGTTGTTTGGCAGCCTTCCGACGTTTGTTTGGTCGGGTGCGATTTTTCTTGCCCACCGGGTTTGAGTCAATCGCTGCTGCAGGTACTGTGATATCCATATCTTTGGTAAAATTATTTACCCTTGCCTTCTTAGGCAGATGCACAGACCGATTTTTCCGAAGAAGTCCCCGATTTAGTGGACCCTGGATCAGGTTTTGTTTCTGTTTCGGTGGTGCCCGAAGGTCCCACCTCCACGTCCATCTTGCCCTCACCATTATCCACCTCCTCAAGGAGTCTTTCTTCGTCTGAAATTGACGGATTTACTTCCTCAAAGTTCATTCCTTCTACGTTTTCTGATGACATATGTCTGAAAAAACAAAAAAGTAGAAAGAATTTTGCAAGGCAGATTCATTTATTAAGAATTAAGATTGAGTATTGTTGCCCAAAAATAAAATAAATGAGTGGCCCGTGTGGATGCCATTAAAAAGTAGGCGAAAATTTGAACAGATGGGGCATTTTTGCAAGAACAAGTGAGATAAAACCCGATTTAATGCAAGAGTTGATCAGCATCCGCGAATTATACACGAGTCCCACAAAAAAAAAACCGCAAAAGTTGTGAAAATGTTCGAGTTTGTCAATAAAATACACGGTCAAAGATTAACAAAAATAAAAATTAGAAAGAAAAGAAAATCCATAAAGTAGACGAGTTAAAGTAAAACGAGTTAAAGTAAAACTATAAATCATTTAAATGCGGACAAAAAATCCCCAAACTCCCCAAATACCCGTGTATTTTATGACTGAACCGTGAAAAGTGCATAAATTAACGAGAGAACCGTAGAAAAGACCCCCAAATTATGCTACTCACAAACCTCAGTATGTAAGCGCATGAAAGTGAGTGAAATTCCGGTTAAACCCCCACAAGTATGCAAAACCACAATTACATCGAAACCCATATGCCGAAAGCTTAAAGTTTATCGAATATTCAAACCAAAAAACTGAGCAACAGGTGTTGGTACATGTGCTAAACCCGGCAAAAGCTACCAACAACAACACAGTGGATGGTTTTGTGTTAGAGCAATTTGCCGTGAACAGAAAATGTACAATTTTTGAGAAAATTATGAAACTTACTTACTGGAATAATAATTCTAGGTGGCCAATATCCAAAATATGCCGGAAATTACTCGATCAGGTTGCCGCAAACAATAAAAACTGCACTTTAAAATGTGAAATTTCACTGCACTAAACCAAAGTGAGGTTAGGGTATTTTTAACACAACCGTATGAGCAATGTATGAAAACGGCAAAATTTCAACAATTTTCTATCAACCAAACTAGAAAAACTATTTAATTTACACGAATGTACTTAAATATGATCGTGAGATGATTTATTTAAAAAAAATTTTAATTTAAATCGATGAAATTTATGATAAATTTGAAATTTTAAAAATTTTTTGCACGAGCGAAAAAAAAACACGACTAGTGATGACAGCTGTCAAACTCTCTCCTTTGAGTTCAAACAAACGGCAGTTCCATGTGAATATAATAGTTTATGTACATGTGCGCGCTGTACGTAACTGTATGTTTGTTTGTTCGTATTTGTGCATGTTATCTGTTGTTGTCTCTTTCATTGCGATTGTGCGTGACAATCTAATGTCGACTATTTCTGTCCCACTTACATCAAACATATGCGAACACATCCATCGACAGCAATTGTCAAAATACAACAACAATAACATAGAATACACTTCTCAGAGGGCGCTAGTTTCTATGCGCAATTGACAATTGCTGTCGATGGATGTGCGAACAAAAGGGAATTTCTGGAAATTTTTTTTCTTGTCTCCTCAGAACAGTATTTCATATTTTCGTATACATAAAAGCCCCTAGTAACTGCGACTGCTGAAATCACCGCTTCAAGATCACCAATCAGTTTGTCATCATCCGGTTCACTGACCAATTTTTGCAAAAACACTTGTAGCTACAAATAAAACAAATATAAATGCCCATATCCAATGCATAGATGTAACATTGTTTTTGTGTGTATGATTTGAGAGAGGCAAATTACTCAAAATATTCCTCTTTAATGACAAAATGACATATTGAGGTTTCATAGAGATTAGCGAGCAAAACAAAATGTAACTCTGTCGAATGTCAGTGCTTATGGAAAAATGGTCTCACTCTCACACTGAGAATACCAATTATTATCGTTCGCATCCATCATCGTACACTGGTATAATAAACCGACGGCACAAACAATATTCTTTCTCTGTAAGTCTGCGAACTCCATGCGATATTGCCAGTTTTTCGTCAACCTACGGTTGTGCGCGTGTATTTCCTACAAAATGTGCATGAAGCTGCTGCTGCGGATTTTGGTTTTGTTTCAATGGACCTAATACGGTGTAGTGAGTAAGTGTATGAAACATGCAACAACACTCTGTCTCAATAGCCACCCGGTTATATTTCCATTTGCTTCAAGATTTCTTTCGTATATTTTGAGTGATTTCCCCTTCAATTTTTCGGTCGATTGATCGAAATCAATTTGTAACATTGTGAAAGTGTAATTTACCTTTAAATTTACATTGCTTCGCCCTGACCATTCTTGTTGTTTCGCTCGGCTTTTCAATTGACGTTGGATTTCTTTCAATGCAGCTACTTTGAGGTACGCATCCGAAACTTCAAGCACAATATCAGCGAGATATTCCATAAACATAGAATTATTTAAGGTAAACAGCAAATCCAATTGTTGGAACGCTATGAAGCGCTTTCCCACCTCTTGTTATTTTGTGAATATAAAATAACAAATCATGATTTAGCATGATATATGTGTGATAAATTTACTTAAAAAACTTACCCAGAGAACTGTAGTTTTGTAGAATACTTGTGATATTTCTGCGATTTATTTTCAAAGTAAGAGCGATACATTCAAATTGTTGAATGTCGCATGATTCCAAACTGAAACAACGTTGAATGTCACATTTGGCGCGTATTTTGCAACGTTATAGTGAAGTTGTCCGCTTTTGATTATGTGCAGGGTTCACATTTCTCATGTGTCATAAAATCGATTTTTCGCATAAAAGTTCAGCATTATTGTATATTCGTTGGACCTAATTTAATTGTATCGTTTCACTTGAATGTTGTGAAAATACGCAAATTTATCGTTAACATTGATTTCTCAACGAAATAAAAGAAGATTCTAGCGAAACAATAAAGCATGAAAAATTAAAAACGTGAAAAATAAATGTGCCAATTATAAATTATATTTCAAATTAAATTGAAAACGCGGCAATGTCAAACGAAAATAATACCAACAAGCTGGAAAATGCAAGCGAATCTACTGAAACAATAAAAATTACGGATTTAAATACTGACTGTATTGAATGGAAGCTATTTTTGAGTATTTGCAATTTAGTGATTTGTTAAATGTTGCTGACAGCAGCAATAGATTTTATACTGCTGTATGTGACGTCTACCAAAGGAATTATTCGAATCGAATACTGGTATATGATCCAATATATAAGATTCTTTATATACGTGAAAGGTATACCTTTATTTCACTAATCAATTTACATCCATACCTAGAATTCAAATATGATTAGACTGAAATTGAGTTTTAGCTATTTTTTTTCAGCATGTTAGCGTGGTATGATACGGACAAGACTCTATCCATCAAAACAAATCCATTGAAAGTTTTACGTAAATTTGGACATTTAATAAAATACTTGAGATTTAGTTTTTGTGGAATGAATGTAAAGTTCTGTGCTGAAATCGAAAACTATTTGGGTATATATTGCTCTAATTCATTACAACGAATTGACATAATTCCAAATCCATCGAGAATTGCTTTCAATGATTTACAAAAACCATTGAAAAATGTAACATATTTGAAAATAATGATTACAGCTCGTTTTCAACATTTGGATCACAATCAACCTCTCAATGAAAGCAACCTACCAAATATCAATGGTCTGTATCTTTCTACAGAACGACGTAACTTTTTTGCAGAGGGAGATTTGCAATACCATTTTGAAAATATAGAAGATTTCACGTACATGTCTATTCAAGACAGTAAATATCCGTTTTCGTTCGGAAAACTGAAGCACCTTACAATAGCGGGCCAATGCCAAGTGAACGATGCATTATGCGAATGCATTGGGAACATTAAACATTTGAAGACATTGAAAATATTTCAAACTTCGCAATTGTTGAATTCGTTTCGCTTTGCTCAAATATTAAATCTGCCAAATATCGTATCAACTCTTGAGGAATTACAATTTGAATATAGTAAGAGCATTTCTCCGGATGATGTTCTTTGCTTCGTGAAACACAATCAAAATTTGAGAAAACTGAGTATACATTCATTTCATAAACGTCAAAACCCCGGGATTTGCCCATAGCGATGAAACGTCGGAACTACGCGCCCAAGCTACGTTATGCAAACTACATGACGTAGCCTACTACGTGCCCTAACGTGTTTGTATGGACGTTTCATCGCTATGGATTTGCCTAAGCTCCGATAATATAATTGGCTTAAATTTCATGGAAACGATATTATCAAATTTGGGTGTCGAGTGGAAGTTCCACACAAGAGACATAGAATGAAATGAAATTTATCATTATTTCTTAGCTAGGATTTGCTTTGTTGCTGAAAAACTAACCATAAGCAATAACTGAGATTTTTAAAAATATTTTTTGTACTTACTGCATAAGCATATAACTTTCTATAATATATAAATACTAATATCCAGAGTTTGTTTCATTTTACAAAGAAGAACTAATGAATGAAAGATGCGGAATATCTTATGAGTGAGAGCAAGGGCCTGTTGCACCGGAGCCTACAAAAATTTTGAAAGACCAATGAATTATAACTATCAAAATCAAAGGTATACACAGAAAAAGGCTACTAGATTGACAATGTATTTTGTTTAGAAATACCAAAACTCAACAAATGTTGTGTTTTTCTCAACATTAATCTGACCGAACAGTAGCTGTGTTCATACCGGGAGGCGGAATCAATGTTTCCTCACCCGACACTAGTGCCACTTGTCAAAGTTTTGAATATTCAAAACGTAACTAATCTTGACTAATACATATACTACGTACGCATTTTCAATGATGAATATACTATAAACACAACTTTTGCTTAACACACAATAATTATTGCAATCGGTTGGACCTGCACTGTATTTTTTATTGGATTAAATGTATTTTGGGATTTTTCTATATAATTAATTCAAAGGATTAAAAAAATTCAATTGAATATTCGATCTAAAATATTGTTAAAAAACATGCGCACGGTATTTTGATTCGAAACAACATTGAAATCTATCGCATCTTCTTTCTCTCGCTTCATACGACAGAGCAACAACAATTAAACAATATACAATACAGTCACACTTGTGGCTACTCAGTGGAAGACGGCCACTACATGCACAAATCACATTGATACTTGCATCTTTCGTAGTAACATTGTGCTTGTCTTACTTCAATTTGAATAGTTAAATTTTTATAGATGTCGCTTCGCTAATTGAAGCCTGACATTTACGTGTCATTTTTATATGAAAAAGTGACATTGCTGCCGCCTCATGGTTCGTACTCACCAATAGTAAAGTACATTCGGCCAATTTCAAGAAAATGCGAAAAACTACAGACTGATTTTTCTCGCTTTTCCGATGGGAAAATCGAAAAAATAACGAAATTTTGCTAGGCATGTTACCACCAGGTTGGGTCCACCTGCTCCTCAGAATTCACTTCCAGCCAATGACAGGAATAGAAATGTCAGACGAAAATCCTGACCTTCTACTGAACATAGTTCGGAGATTAATGAATAGTAAATGTAAGTGTGAAGAGTGCATTGAATATCGGAGAGAAGCAGTGAGTGAAGATGGAACGTTTTATTCAACTCATAGTGAAATAACCATGCTTGATTTTCAACGGAATATCGAAAATCGATCAGATGCAGCTTTTGAAGATGTTTCTGTTTCATTTCATACAACAAATAATGAAATTGTTATACTCAATGATGGAAATGGTGAATCAAAATCAAGATCAACAATGGATCAATGGATTCGATTTATAAACAAAAAAATTTTCGCGTGCGTTTACATTTGGAAAGCTTGGTAGTTTCTTTACTTTGAATGCATGAAAACAATGGTACGCTCACTTCGATTCCAACAACAAAATACATAGCAAAGAGGACCTTTACCATATCAGTTACGCTCGATACGTTAATATCAAATACATATAAAGTATAGAGTAGACTGAAAGAAAAAAAAGAGAGAATTGTATATACTGTGCATATACAATTCTCTCTTTTTTTCTTTCAGTCTACTCTATACTTTATATGTATTTGTTTGATAACAACAATTGAAAAACGATGTGATTCATACATCACATATGAATAATGTTTTCAGTTGCATCTGATTGTGCATAGCATTCGGATGTGTTTTGTCATTGCTCTCGAAAAGAGATGTGTGAGAGAGAGAATGAGAGAGAAAGAGAGAGAACCATTCATTTTTGCTAGATGTATGCTCCTCCTTTATGTTCACACACAGAGACTTGTGTGTGTGTGTGTGTGTGTGTGTGTGTGTGTGTGTGTGTGTGTGTGTGTTTTTTTATGTGTGTATGTGTACACTAATACATAGAAAAATGGATGAAACCGCCATAGCTCAACTACTAAATACGGTTGGTGGGTGGTCCCGTAACAAAAAATATTTGTCTACCATAGGACCGTATTTTCCGCAATACCCGTCTTGAAATTTCTGAAAATTTCAAAATTTGACCAGGCCTATTGGGTATGTTACGCCAGGACTGGAGTCAATTGAAAACCATTTCAATTCAATGTCAAATGAGTTAACTATCAATTATGGCGCTAGCACATCAAATGTTATATCAAAAGGATTTGCTCCGATAGTCATGGAAAGTGATGCTAACAATACTCCAAATCTCGAAGATTCTATTGCGGAAGCCAACAATCAATTCGACTATGAGGAATTCGAAATGGAAAATTGCCTAAATGTCGATGATTTAAATGCTGATTTTGATGCCGATATTTTGGCTGAAAATAATAATAATTATTAAGCGGTGTTTTTTGTTTTTATTAGAAATACAATAAATGTTTGTGTTCTTGAGTGTAAAATATTGTATTTCATGTGTGCAAATCTATTGATATATTTTATCAATATGTTTTTTTTTCTAATATTTTAATGAGAAAACTCTGTTCGTGTGAAAAAAATTTAAAATATAAAATGATTTGTGTTAGCCAAAACAAATTTAAAATAGTGAGTGCTTTTTCCGTAAAAACATAGTAATTTCTTTTCAATTTCCCGTTTAAATTTGTTTTACAAGCATCATTAAACTGAATTTCCATGCTAGCGTTCGCTGCACAACGTTCATGTGCGCCGCAGAGTAAATGAAATTAGCGTTCGCGCTGCTGTATGTGTAAACCGTAACAACAGACTTCGTTTCAGCGAGAGTTACTGTTGCACTCACACATTTACTCTGCGGCATACATGAACGTTGTGCAGCGAACGCAGCAATATCGTACGATAGATACATATCGATATGGCAATGTTTGATTGCTAGTCGTTAAATTACACCGTCCGACAAAAAAAAGTTGACATTCTGATAATGAAATTTCGTGACGCTTGCATTAAAGTAGGCCTAAAAACAAGTCAAATAGCGTCTTTGTTTGTTTTGAAACCACGTCTAGTTTTTTTTTTATGAAGCTGTGAAGTTGGACAGTCAAAATGTTAAAATTGATCATTTTGGCGCATTTTTAAACCATTCTGTTTGTATTAGAACTGACTTATTCCCATGTAAAATTGGTTGCTAAATCCAAAAATGTCAAAATAAATATGATTAAATGAAATTCTGTCCGCAATAACTACCAATTTTAACAATAAAATCCAAAAAATGAAGCATTTTCATACAAATATTGAGAAAAAAACACATTTTTCGCTGTAATTCATATTTTTTTCTTGAGTTTACCCATTTTTTATTGAATTCAAGTTATTTAGTTAAAAAAATGGATAAACACAGCTTCATAAAAAAAAAACTAGACGTGGTTTCAAAACAAACAAAGACGCTATTTGACATAAGTCCTACTTTAATGCAAGCGTCACGAAATTTCATTACCAAAATGTCAACTTTTTTTTGTCGGACTGTGTTATAAATGTTATCTTTATTAAAGCATCGGCTCGATAACATGGCAATAAATTGAATTTGGTTCTGTATGAACAACGTAATTTCGAAATTGTATTGTCAATATATTTGTGTTTTTTTTTTTATTTTGTGCTTGAATCTAAACTTGATTCTTATCATATTTTTTATTTATTTCCAAATGTCATGAAAATCAGTGAGGAAATTCCGAAATAAAAAAAATTAGTGAAATAAAATTGACAATTTTCGTCAAATCAGCTGGAAAAGCGAACAATATGTCAAATATAGCTCTAACATGGATATAATGTTCATGAACTGCAGTTTCCATTAAAACCGAACAAATTTTATTTTTATGTTTGAACAAATTTTGTTTTCAAAATTGTTTAGCTTTAATAAAATAGATTTAAATTATCATAACAAAATGCAAGGAATGACTTGTATACATTTGTATATACATTTGTGCACTTGCAACACATAAGATGTGGCGCTAGTGATATTGTGTTGAAAATAATGACACAAGTGTCAAAAAACCAATAGAGCTCATTGTGATTTGGCTGGAAAGAAATACTGAACGTATATTTTTAAAAATTGCGAATTATTTTTGATTAATTGAATATTTTCAATGCGAAATAATTTAGTCTTCAGTATCAGTTGAACTGTCTAACAGAGTCCGGTAGTAATTCCGAAATGCGTTAAATAAAGCACTCCATTTTAATTGAATTAATGTAATCCCGAAAAGTAATTCGGGATTACTTTTGTGCGTTATTTAATTGTAATTTGTAATGCGTAATCCGGGATTACTTTTTTGCATTACATTTTGACGTCACGCATCCAATGACAATGAATCCCAATGTGTTTACGAATAATGAATGTCAATGAAAACAATTGGACTGAATCCATATTTTCACAAGAGAAAAAACGAAAATTTTGCTCATAAAATAAATTGTATTTCAATTGTGCTCGAGATTTCACTTTTTTGTTGTTCACGCGTTTGAATTTCTTCTGCGAATTGTTTGTTGCCGGCTATTTCAATACTGAAAACAATTGACAGTGGTCAGAAGAACAAGAACAGCAAATCAAAGACAAATGATATGGAACAATGAAAATAAAAATAAAAAAAAATTCAATTTCTTTTTTAACAATCTTCACTAAATGCAATAAATGAGCAAACCTATTTGATTTCTTACCAATGACAATGAATCCCAATGTGTTTACGAATGATGAATGTCAATGAAAACAATTTGTATGTTGTGGAGAGAATGGAAACGTATCAGAAAATTGAACAAAATTTACTTAATACCAACAGATGGCGTTACTGTGAGTATTAGATTTGAGAAGAATGAAAATAAAAATAAAATTAAAATAAAATGAATTGAAATTGAAATGAAATACATGAAGGAAAAAATATAAAAAATTGGATTACAATTAAAATTCAATATTATTTTCATCAGTGACTGGGTTGCTTATAGTTTAATACGAGCTGCTTTTTTAAGACGAGCTAAATAGCTCGGATATAAAGCAAGCATAGACAACTACAAATAAATGTGTAAGTAAAGTGTTGACGCTTATGCTATATGAATGAAATAATGGACACAAATACACATGCAACTGCATGTTTGAATCTTATATCTTACGTCGCTGCGTATAGTTTAGTACGTCTATGCTTGCTTTATATCCCAGCTATTTAGCTCGTCTTAAAAAAGCAGCTCGTATTAAACTGTACGCAACCCAGTCACTGATTTTCATATTTGTTTTCTCGAGATTTCTTTTTCATGAAATCAATTGAAATCAATACAATGTTTTCATCGGCTGTTGTCAGTATCTCACTAATACACACATAGATGCCAAAACGCAAATATCTGTTCATTGTTTTTCTTATGCGTGACGTCAAAAAGTAATGCAAAAAAGTAATCCCGGATTACGCATTACAAATTACAATTAAATAACGCACAAAAGTAATCCCGAATTTATTTTTGTGCGTTATTTAATCCGTAATTGTAATGCATAACGCAAATTAATAATCTGCCGGACTCTGCTGTCTAAGGTAGCGCTTGTACATTTTGTATCGATTCGTATATAAATATTTTATTTCGTTTATTTTCCGTATATTATTTAAGATTTTTATTGAAAATTGGTTTCTAATATATGAAAGTTTGAACGTTCAATTCAGTGAATTTATTGAAGTTTATGCGAATTAATAAAATCTACTATATCACACATATTCAATATATTGTATTGAAATAGCGGCAAACATTTGAGGTTATGTCAGAGCCACGCCTTTGTCATAGGGATAAATTCCCACCAGAATGTCACAATTCAATGTCATATCTGTGCCAACGAATTCTACCTGCCTTGTTATGACATCGCTCAACAAAAAACAAAAATATTCGTTTCTCCAAATATTGTTTTCCTTTGTGATTTATGTCTGGATGAAAAAACCTAGGAAAAAACACAATCACCAAAACGTAAACAATTAAACGGAAAATCAGCATTGACACAAAGTACTCTAACACCGAAAGGATTATTATCAAAATCAACGCCAATGTTAAACCTATACGTTGTTATAACACCCGGAAAAACACAAACTAATCAACAACTAGCAAATGCAGTTAACCAAAAAAATGGAAACAAATGAACAATTATTAACTTTATTGAATGCAATTTCTGATAAAATCGACAACAACACAATAACATTGCAATCAATTGATAACAACGTTAAATCAGTACAATCGAATAAATCGTCATCTCAAGCACCGAATAATCCAGTTAAATCGTCAAAAAAACAAACATCATCATACGATAAAAATGATTTTCCTCCACTTCAACGCCAAACTTCAAACAAAAACACTAATGTTCAATCAATGTCAGTTGCATCGGCTGTTCCAGTTGATTCCAGTAATATTGATACAACAATGACATCAACAAAAAATGCACAAACAAAATCATATGCTCAAATCGCCATTAAAAATGCTGCTGATAAACTAGCATTACGTAATCGTCAACTGTTTTCTTGTACTGGTTCTTCAGCTGGTCATTCATTGGGTAAAGCTGTAGTAATTGAGAAAAAAAATTCAACTAAAAAAAAAGAACGCTTAAGCAAACTAAAAAAATACGTTTGGATAAATCAATTTATATGTCACGTTTTGAAACTACTATTACTGTTGCAAATATTCTAGATTTTATCAAGAATAAATTGCCTGATGTTGATGAAAACAACATTATACTATTTGATTTATTTTTTTTTCGGCTCATCCGTCTTTAGCTCGAACTATGGAAAACGAAAGATAAATAAATAATAAAGAACAACTGAATAAATACATAATTAAAAATACAAATAAATAGATAAATGGATTGTAGATTATCACAATACAATTTTGAAGACAGCACATAGCACAGCACAAAATGAATGTGATTGAAAAATACCCTGTATCCAAGAGAATTGGTTACCATTGTCCATCCATCGACAGCAATTGTTAGAATACAACAACAATAACATAGAATACACTTCTCAGAGGGCGCAATCGCTAGGCCCAATTGACAATTGTTGTCGATGGATGCCATTGTCCACAATTTTGATAAATCACTGGTCAAACGACCTTATTTCATGTATGCACAACTTAATTCTCCTCCAACCTATTGTTCATTGTGCGCTCATTCTCCTCCAACCTATTGTTCATTGTGCGCATATCCACTTTCACCCCGTCGATGTCCTTGCTGTTGAAATATTGTTGCACTGGAATTGAAAACATTTTTAATATACATATGTTCAAAACCACGGCAATTTGTCATTCGTGTGATCATCAACACACAATCTAGCGCACAATGAAACAAAAGCAATTTTTGTCTTCTTTGCACACTTTTTCAAAGGGAGTTATTTGTGTTTCGTTTTCGTTATATTCTTTTCTTTGGAGCTACGCACACTCTAGCGCACACTATTGATCAGCATCAGCATACGACATTTTATTTTTGATTTTTGTTCATTCTCTTTCCACATATTTTCGCATCGACCATAAGCGCGCGCTGCTTTTCAATCATTACAAACAAAACCAACAAAAATGCAACAAAATCTCAAGTTTGTGTCATTTCGTCACATTTGTTTACAGTTAGTTTGAGTGACTCGTTTGCATTTCTTGGAATTTTGAATGTTTGTAGCACAGTACAGTCTAGAGTACAGTTCCACTCAAATATGCATTAGTTGTCATTTGATGTGCGACTTTAAGTGTGGTGAGACGTGAAAATAAGAGAATTAAAATCAAAAGAATAAAATTTTGTTTAATTAAGGTTTAAAATTAAAGAAAAATGACTTCTCGAGATGAGGTAAGTAGTAGTTAGTTTTTCATTTAGAATCAACATTTAACTTCTCTTCTGAAATAAAAATTACCGCAAATCAAGCCGCAAAAGTCTAGGGAGCTATGCAGTGAGAAAAAAAATTCAAACACGTTCCCGAACGCCATCTAAACTCACGAACATAAATTAGATTCACCAACATTTGATACTGAATCTGAATAAAAATTGATTATGTGTAAAAATAATTAAATATTTATGTTCAATAAAATATTTTTCATTATTAAATTATCGAAATATAAATATTTTTGAAATTAAAATAAAAACACTTCATTGAAAAATTAAAAATACAACTAAAGCAAAACAAACTATTTATATTAAGTCTCCGCATGTTTATTCGATTGGCGTTTGTTGTATACATGTACTGGGTATACAATACAATACATGGGAAAGCTTATGTCAAAACTGTCAAACGCATTGTTTACATTTTATAAACATAACCTTAGTGTGGATAAATTTGCAACACGATCTGAATTACGGCATAATTGGTTTAATTTAGCAAATAAAATGTCACTACAATTGTTGTTTACCGTTTTGGACAATATGCAAACAAATAACAAAATGTTCGATCAAATCAATGGAATTCGATTGACAAGTAACGCAATTTGTTGTTTCTTCCAAAAATAAAATATATAAAAGAAATGTACAATCATTGTATTTCAATTCAGAAAATCAAAATTCACATTTTTGTTCACTATTGTGTGTGACTTCAGTAAATTAAATAAACTCTTCATCAATTCACTTCGAATAGATTTATAATTTTCATATTACAATAACAAATGAAATGTCAATTTGTATGGAAATAAACACACTAAACAATATGCGGTTATGTTTTCAATGAGTTATATAGTAAACAACTTATGTCAAGTCAGTGTCGCCTGAAACGATTACACAGCAACTACACAGTAAAATAAAATTGAAATAAAACAACGGATTGTTGTCGCTCAACAAAGAATTGGTGATTGTTGTTTCTCCCGAGTAAAATGTTTATAAAAATATTGTTTTAGTTCATAGCACGCAAAATGTTTTTAATTTTTTCGAGTCAAATATTTTCAATGGGATAGCGTTGGAATGGAAAATGTCAAAAATTTTTCCGTAAAAATTCTATAAGCGCCACCTAAAATTTAACCGAGATACTAGATTTTGTGCAGAACATTTTTATTTCATGTAATTTAATGCATTCATCATAAAATGTTTGAGCTTTAGTGAAAAAGAAATTTTATTCGATAATAATTGAAATTTATTTACTTGAATAAATTAAAAAAAATAAAAAAACAAATTTATCCATATATTAAAACCACATAAATAATAAAATATAACGACAATGAATCGCACTGTAAACACGAATAGTCAGCCATTTTGTAAATACGTATGTCATCTGCTTGTGGAGAGAATAGAAACGTATCGGAAATTTCAACAAAATATACGTAATACCAACAGATGGCGCTATTGTTTGTGCTCTTGATTTTCATTGTAAGGCACACTATCCCATTGAATATTTTTGAAGATATATTCTAATCTATTTGGATTTATTTTTAATCCATTCGGATTTTTGACTATAAAAATACAAAAAACTAATTAAAAAATCCTTTTGGTTTTACAGTGTAAGCTTTCCCATGTATTGTATTGTATACCCAGTACATGTATACAACAAACGCCAATCGAATAAACATGCGGAGACTTAATATAAATAGTTTTGTTTTGCTTTAGTTGTATTTTTAATTTCTCAATGAAGTGTTTTTATTATTTTATTTCAAAAATATTTATATTTAGATAATTTAATAATGAAAAATATTTTATTGAACATAAATATTTAATTATTTTTATATAATTCCACATAATCAATTTTTATTCAGATTCAGTATCAAATGTTGGTGAATCTAATTTATGTTTGTTCATTTGGATGGTGTTCGGGAACGTGTTTGAATTTTTTTTCTCACTGCATAGCTCCCTAGAAATTACATTAATTTTTTATTCTTTAATTACCAATCATAAGGTTGATAAATTAAACCAAATTGAAACCAAAAAATTGTACAAGTATGTTGGCTTTGAAAACTATCATCTTTATTGCAATAAAAATAATATATAAAAATATACACACTTCACGTGTACATGGATCCAATACAATTTTTAAATTTACTTCTTTCTAATTTTTTTAGAAAGGGGCTGATTATCCGGGTTACAAATTTCCATCTTAACGCCATTTCTTTTGCGTCCACGTAATAAATTCCAGTTTCTTTCCACATTGATTTGCTTCTTTGTTCCATTTGAAATAATCACATTCTTATCGTTGATCTCAGTCATATTATCTTTGAAAACATCCAATGACAAATTTTCCAGCGACGAATTCAATTTACATATTTTATTAAGCACACCACAAAATTCATCTTCTATTTCACGCTTGACAGCATCGACATTTTTTTTTTTTTTTTTTTTTTTTTTTTTTTTTTTTTTTTATTTTTTTAACTATTATTTAAAAATAAAAAATTTTTAAACAACTTTTTTTTTTCCTTGTTTTTTTTAAATATTTTATAAAATAAAACTTAGGGTATTATTTAATTATTCTTTATAAAAATTAAAATAATATAAATTAAAAATATAAAGATAAATTATTAAGAGACACATAGGCGCGCGAAAAGCGCCGGGTACCTATAATAATATAATTAAAGTTGCATGATTTTTGAATAAAAAAAAGAAAGAAGAGGAGTGGGGAGGAATTGTTATTGTTGCATCTCGTTATTGTTTTAAATATGCATATGATTCATTCTACATGATCAGTGATCATATTCCATTCAATGTGAACAGAACAGTGGAAGAAACACTATCCTATTGTATCGAACAACGGCTATGTGCAAAGCCGTTTGTTCGAGAATTATAAAAATAAAATCAATAAGCGGTTTGCGCAACAGTGTGCAGTTGCGAATAAGAGCAAATAATATATGCATACACTGAATAGGGCAGTTCAGTTCAGTAAGAGCATTAGAGCAGTGAGCATCTCATCGAGTGGTTTTTTATCTAGTGCAGATTTTCCATTCACAATTAATAATTAATTAAAATAAAAGAAACATAAAGAAGATAAATGAAAGTATTTTATTATTATTAGATTAAGTTTATTGCAGAAAGAGAAAAACTAGCTAAAAACCGTAAGTAGAAACACATTGTCGAACCGAAGTGGCCGATCAAGCCGTCAACGTACACGTTCCCGTTCTTCATCCCGATACTGATTTTCTAACCGAAGTGGCCGAACAAGCCGTCCACGTTCACGTTCCCGTTCTTTATCTCGATACACATTGTCGAACCGAATTGTCCAAACAAGACATCCACGTACACGTTCTCGTTCTTCATCTCGATACTCATTGTCGAACCAAAGTAGCCGAACAAGCCGCCAATGCCTTTGCGACCGACGGAGCCGTACACGTACTTTTTCACCATCTCAAGATCCAAAGCAAGATCGAAGCGACCAAACATCCCAAGTTCAGGACGGAAAACATTGACAAACAAATGCTCTTATAATAAAATCGAGCCAACCGAAGCCATCCGGTAAAAATTGGTAAGAACAATACAATTTTCACATTTTCTCTTTCAAAAAATCCCTTTTATCAATTTACAACTCATAACATTCAAAACAAAAATCAAAGACGAATAAAATTATTTCAATTTCTTTAATTAATAATAATAAATAATTTTATAAATTGTCAATTAATTACATTTTTTTTTATTTTAAAATATAAAATTGTGAATAAGTGGAAAAAAAAGCGATGAAATAAAGTAAATTTTCCAAGTTTTCAAACAATTATAATGTTTATTCCGATTTGGTCTCTTTGGAGTAACTTCTTTCACATTTGGATTTAGTTGATATGTAATCATTGGTGATTGGCGTTAATAGGTAAGAGTTTACCGAGTTTACAACAAACCCGAACAAACCAAAAGAGATTTTGATTTTGTTTCACTTTCATTTGAACTATTGCAAAGTATTGAAAGAAATAATTAAAAAAAAAATACAAAATAGTCCATAGAAAATGAAAATAAGATCAATTGTGGATCATTTGGTAAAATATTGAATGATAAATCTAAAAATGTTCGTGTGATTTTAAACATTCTGCAGGATCATTCCTTGATTATAATTTAATATTCCCTTGTTCAATCACTCTAAACTGCTCTAAACTCTGGCTCAATTCTGTAACAAAAAAAAAAAAAAAAAAAAAAAAATCTGTGTTAAATTAAACTAGAAAACAAAATTACAGTGAGCTTATGAGTAAGTCCAAATCGGTCTATACAAAAGAAATTGATTAATTTTTAAATGGACGATTGGTTTATCCATCCAAAATTCGATTATTGATGTTAAATTTTACTTACAATGTTGGTGCCGCTTGGTCACACTTTGTAAGTCAAATTTAACTCAGTATTTAATAAATAATTATCAATTTCACAAAAATATCACATTGTTTGGTAATTAAAAAGTCGATATTAAAAATCACTTAAAATAATTCATTTATCTCTTTTACGAAAATGTTTTGAATAAAAATCGTCTTGACTCATGTTATTTGATCCACGAAAATTCTTGTTTGATTGAAAATGTATACCACCAAAACAACCATGATGTCGATATTTTTGATGATGTGGTACAGAAGGTGATTAATTCGGTAATTATGGTGGTAATTTATGCATCTATAGCACAATAAAATGTGTGGATGTGGGTCGCTTGAATGAGTATGATAATCGGTGACACTAATGTGCAATAATTGTTTTTTCTTCAAATTCAACAGATAAATCGATGCGGGTGACTTGTAGCCGCTTGTATCCAATCAACAGATTTATTTCAATCCATGGATGCCATGCAATATAATTGCAACATGAAAGCAACTTATAGGTTTATCTGGGCTTATCGGTTTAGATACATTTCATTGTTTTGGTGTTTTGCCACACATTTTTTTCACGAATGAATGAAATACATGTTGACATACCGCAAAATTTTTTGTTATTAATTCTCAAATTAATTGTTACTCGTTCAGTTAAACATGTTAAGCAATAAATTAGAATTAATAAACTAGTTAATAATAACCATTATTAACTCTTGAGCACAGTTGAAAGAAATTAATTTTCGATACGAATATCATAATAATAAACTAATTGAACGAAATAAATATTTTCTATTGTCAAAGTTTACTTTGAAGTTAGTTACTTATTTCACCGTACTTGATACAACTTGATAATTACATACATATGTATTGCTGCTTACTAAGTGCCAACGCTGGAATTACATGTGGAATTGCGAACCACTATAACCAAGGTGAGAATAATCATTAAATTTCTTTTTAAAAATGAACACACTTTGGTTGAATGTATTATATATTTTTTCCCAATTCATGTGTTTACAGCAATACAAATGAAATGGCATATTGTGATTGGCACACCAAAAGAGATAAGTGTTATGACAAACCGAACCAATATCTCGTTAGTGGTTTTCGATGATGCTGACATAACAGCAACCAGTTAAATGATGCGAAACATGATAATTGGACTACCGAAAACTTGTCAAGTTGTAGCGGTATCATCATGCGAATCATATAAGCTGCTTAAGTCAGGTTTTGTATTACCTGAACAGTCACCAACTACAATTTACATGTCATTGTACACACAAGCAAATCTGTGTATAATTTTTCAATGTATTATTCCAATACGGAAAAAATACGGAACACTCCAGAATGGAGTAAATATGTATTGGTTAACTCCGATTTGGTATAAAGGTCACATAGGAAACTGGGCTTTCGAACGATTGTCAAAATTTTTTGCGCTAAAATTTCAGTTTTCACCAATACATATTTACTCCATTCTGCAGTGTTCCGTATTTTTTCCGTATTGGAATAATACATTGAAAAATTATACACAGATTTGCTTGTGTGTACGATCCATTTTATCAATTGGACCACTTTTACATCAAATGTGCCAATTTTACGGAAAAAATTATTTTCATTTCTGCAATGAGTGCAGAGCTAAAGCGGCGAGGCGTCAAAGCACTTCTTTTCAGCGTAAGAAAATTTTGAATTAACATTTTTAATTCATTATTTTTCAATTTTTAGTGCACGATTTAATTGTATTTTTGATTTTTTCAGGAAAAAAAAAACATGGATATAATTAAAATATTTCTATATAAACAAGGTGTGAAGGCGTTGTCATCAAATGGAGATATAACGTTCATTGAACGTAAAAATGCACTGAATGATTTTATGAATGGACACCATACGATTTTCATCGTGCCAAACCATTTTGCTCGGGCTGTTCATTTGCCATCAGTTGTGCTGGCAATCAATTTTGAAGTTCCAAAACAGCATACTTTTTATTACTATCGTGCAACTCGTGTGGCTCCCATATATGGTGAGTGAACAAATTGTTCATAAAAATTCCGATTGAAATTTTTTCAAATTGAAAATAAAATATTCCTTTTTTTTCAAGGTCAAAAGGGATTGGTTGTATCTCTTGTGGATAATCAACCGAATGATTTGAACCTACTGAAAAATCATGGCATGAAACTGAAGATTGAAATCAATGACATTTGCCGACAATGATTCATGTTTTTTCTCACAAAATACACGTATATACATACCAAAAATCTGGGAAGAGTTCAAAAAGAGCTCCATACAAGCATAGCAATCTCTATGCGTACTGAATAAAGAAAATCCAACCAGTTGTTTCAATTAATGTGACACATTGAATAAATCACATATGGCCAATGTGCTTAAGATGGAAACAATTTACAATCGAATTTATATTTACAAGTGAAAAATCATATTTCTTTCTATTCACATCACATCGATGATCGCTATGAAGGATCTCAAATGAAAATATTTACATTCAGAATAAATAATACTTATTCATCTTCTATTACATTCATTTTTTATTATTCCAATTTATTTATTTCAATTTCTCATTATTCCGCCCAAAATTCCAGGATTTTCAAAAATTTTATCTTACGTTTTTCAGATAGATATTCAAGATAATCTTATCTTTTTCTTAAAAAGATAAGATAGTTATCTGAATATTATCGAGATATTTTTCAAGTAGTTAGATAATTATCTTATCTTAATCTAGATAATTTAAGTATTTGGATGAACAACACTGTTGCTTAGAAATGCCGCCCAATTCGAATAGCACATTACGTGCACCTCAGCAAAAAATTGGTGAACATAATGTGCACAAATTGTGTGCAACTGTGTGTAAAAAGAAAAGTATTTCTCAACGTAATATTTATACATTTGCATAAGAGAATGACAGTTCACGGTAAAGCAATCTTCAAAGTGCTTCAAAATGTTCATTCAATTTCAAAGTGCTGATGTATTCAATTATATGCTTCAAGCCGTAATCAACAGATAGATGCAGATAGTTGTCTAAAATCATATGAAACTTCATATAGCTGATCAAAATGTCAAATTATAATTATATATATCCATAGATGGCCGTATTTATTATTTGTAGTATGAATTTCAAATATTTATGAAGAAAAAATAGCATTGTATATACAAAAAGGTAAAAATACTAAACATTATTTAAATAATGTTTTGATACAATCGGATCGAACTTTGAGTGCATTGAATGCTGTAACATTGACAATAGTATGACAAATTCGCTTTAACCTCCATCTAGTGACACTCAAGTCTCCATATATAGAATAAAATGTATCAAGAAATATTGTATTGTGTGTAGAAAAATAAATACACTTAAATTCATTTAACATATCACAGGCGCCATCTGTTGAACCTTTAGTATTTGAAGCACACAAAAATGTCATTGAATAGTCCGCTTGAATCGGATACAATTATATCTCAATGTAAGGTTGTCAACAATTATTCAGCTTGATATATCATTCAGCAATTATGCACCCACTTGTTTCCACTCTTCTTTCACCTTGACAAATGTAAATTGGCCATTATAATTATGATAGGTATTATCGTATTTGGCATCGCCTTCCACATCAAGGATAACCTCAACCGATACATCGATCAATCCATTATCACTGTCTTTCTCGTGACTTTGTGCTTGTGCTGGAACATTATCCGATTGACGAAATGGAACTGTGAATTGATGAAATATTTAAGAAACACGTTAATAAAGTAAAATGGCTATAGAGTAGCTATCGTAAAGGCTGCTATGATACAGCAAACAGATTCAATTTGTTACACACCAAAACAATGCAGATGTAAAAAGATAACACTGAAAAAGTGAAAAATGAACTACAATTACAACGGATTACAATATACTCACACTCACACCTTTCTAAAACAATGAATGCAGTTTTTGGAGCTCGACGTCGATTGTGATGCCGTTGATAATGGATATCCAAATGGTATTTATTAAAACAAGTCATATTGCAATGCGTACACATCAGACGTTTCACCAAATAATTGTGCCGTAGCATGTGCCGTCGCAAACTGAACTTTGAACAAGTTGATAGGCCACATAAAAAGCACTCCCACTAAAAAATGATGAAAAATATTTGTAATTTAAAAAATTTTTTTTTTAAAAAAACAACGACAAAAACAAACCGATTTCATGTTGTTATGTTGTATATACAATATGTAAATCAATGTAAATTGATCGAAATTGATGTTTGATGTATGTAAACAGTATAAACAATTACAAACTGGTGTAAATAATCTAAACAGAATTGCGTAGAAATGTCAACAAGTTTGACATATTTGAGCCGATTTGAACATATTCCAAGTATGAACATTAAATTCACCACCAAGTGAATTCACCTAATTATTTTTCTTATTTATTTTTTTTTTAAAAAGGATTATTTCAATATTTCAATATACTAATGAAATAAATTACGTTTATTTTTATTCATCTATTTTTTATTTTTTTATTTCACTAATAAACTATTCAAATAAATGGATGATTCAATGTACTGAAAATGTGTTGAATGATGTTGAACTCTTAATGGTTTTTAACGGATTCAGAAGCAATACAATTTAGAAGTAAAAAAAAATGATGCTCATTGCTCAATAAGGAATAAAACTCGGATCTACTCACAACCTAAACGAGAATTTATTTAGAATTTTGACAATTTTATGTTGATATTTTTAAAAAGATACAAACCTAATTTTCAAATGTGACAAAGAGCAATAAGATAAGAGTATTTATTTGAATAGTAAAATGGAAAACAAAATAAAGATTTAAATATGAAATTGATGTATATACCCTTACGGTAAAATGCAAATGATCAATTTGTGAAAGATGACTGCGAAATATCTGTAAATCTAAATAATGGTAATTAATTCAAAAATATGGCGAATTCTGAAAAAGCATGTGGTTATAACTAGTCACTGTACGGTTCTTTATCGATCATCAGCAATTCAATTAGATCACATATGACACATGTGAAAAATAATTTCAACAGGATACACATTTATTTAATATTATTTGGTTTATTTAATCTTAACCATGTTTATGTACATGTTGTATTTATGTTTGTTCACTTAAATTTGAAAATGAATAGTCTTTTTCAAGAAATGCATAACAAAGAACAATTTGGGCAGAACCAATCACCTCTTGGAGCCAATACCATTTTTAAACAGTTCATATGGAACCATTTTATCATACATTTAGTTCCGTCGCATTTTATCATTGGTGTATGGTCATCTGGTTTTATGCAAACGCACCAATTTTATCGTGGATTTTCATCAGAATTTACACCTGAAAAAATATGGAAGTAATGTAAAATATTGAAAATATTTTCTGATTCAAAATAATAGTCAAAGAACAAATGTTATATGCATATTGTTAAATTCTATGTAGTAGTAGTAGTAGAAAAATCACCTTCAGATTGATTAATTTTTGAAACAAAGGAACCTGGCGCATATGGTGGGGCACTACGCAAACGTTGTGAACGTCGTTTCGGCTTTTGAACCAAGCGTGAGTTTTCTGATTGACAACGACTACAGATTCGTTTAGGTGGGTCATCGTGCTGTCTTAAACCAAGAATCTTAAACAAACGCGTAGTTGACCGCGTACCTATAAAAGAGTATATAGTTAATAATCAGATGATAATTAATTTCAGAAATGTTTACAATAATGCACATTACATCTTTTGTTTATAATTTCCGAATACATATTCATCGAGTAATTGGCCTTAGGCAATGCATTTTTCATACTTCGAGTAACTGAAATATACCATTTATAAATGAATAACATGTTTAATACTACACCGAAAAAATTATTAAGTGATTTTGAAATTGTAATTTCGATACTTACCTGGAGCCATTTTGCGAAATAAAATCGTATTGTATATGTAATTTCAGCTGACTTAATCAACCGGCTTCTAATATGAATAAACACTGAATGTCGGTTGCGTGTTGCATTCGAACAAATTCACAACGCACAGTGTATACAAGCCGTAACAGCAACAACAATAACATTTTAAAGATGGCGCTGGTGTTCGTCAGTTATATATCGAAATCTGTTCGATACAAGCACATATACTTCGCCATCACTGGTTTTGCATTTGTATTTACATTGGTATTTACCTCATGACGGATGTTGCTACAATATCGATAATACGATGATATTTGGAAAATTAAATTATTTTAATATTTTTATGGCTTCATTTTCCTCTCAGACATTTATTTATAATTTATAATATAATAATTTAAATTTGTAAGTAAAAATCCACCATGTTGTGTTTCCGAAACACTGGGCTTTGATGGATTAAGCATAATATAAATTCAACATATAGAAAATTTAAGACACAAAAATCATTCGAATTCAATTTCTCTAGAAAGAAAAAAAAAAGAAAAATAAATATTGATTCACTGACAATAGAAAAATAGAAAAAAAAAATTCATCCCTGTGAAAAGTATTTTCAAGTCGATTTTGTGAAAAACTTTTGTATGCTGTTGGGAATTTTCAAGTGTACAATCGTGGTCTACTACTCACTAACTATAAGCCCATATACCAGGTTTCGCGAGATGGCTGTGACCATAAGTGATGTTTCCTTGTGAGAGATGTGAATTAACTATTTTACCTGGGTCTCGTTATTTTTTCCTGCCCAGGCATGGTTATCCAAAATTACTGAATAAGAGACGTGAATATTCTTGATGCACACTGTGCTTAAACCTTGTTTTAATCAATTACTCAAATATCGAATATCATGCGAAACACTTTACAATGTATCTTACAATCTATCCTATCTCAGTCTCATTAATCTTGTTTCATTATCATTAATCATGTTGCAACTTAAGTATTTAATCTTGTTTCTCATAACGTTGTGATGGATGTTAACTGTAACACTTATCGGTGAATGTTGCAATCAGGTTTTCCCTCGTTGCCCTACCATGTGGTGGGAGCGACATATAATCGCGTTGCACTGATTGTTTCTCGGCAAATATCTGGTTTATTCAATAAATGGTCCTGTGGTTCAGCAATCAATCAATAATCTTGTTGTTCCATTTATTGACTTGTTGTTCAGCAACTACTTTAAAGTAAAAATCTCGTTATTAATTATCTTGTTTCTTACATGACTAAATGTGCTCTTTTCTTTATCAAAAACTACGTGTGTTCGTATCGAAGTGTAAAAAGGAAGAGAGCGAACATTGTTCATGTTCGCTGAATGATGCAACTCGCCATTTTGCCACATTTTAGTACAGTCGGCCATGTTGTATTTCTCGGACCAGTTTTGTTCTTTTTCGGAAATTCATGAATGTTTTATGCTTTATGTCTTTTATGTTTTTCAGATTTATCTTGTTTTGCGTATTTTATAATCTTGTTTCGCTTATTTTATAATCTTGTTTTTCTTAGATTTAAGTGTTTCGCCTTGTTTTGTACATTATTTCTTATTTTATCATGTTGCAATTTTATTAATTCGTTATATACTTTACAGTGGCTGCTCCACTTATTCCTGTTTCTCATTTCTTGACAATATTACATTTTGTTTCATTGTGCTTCGCATGTTTCATTACCGACTCTACTTTTTGCGCTTATTTTCTGAAGCGAAATATTTTATTTAAAAAGAAGTCGATTCAGATGTTTTCATAAAGAAAAACAATTGTTGATAATAATTTTTTATGGTAATGCAAGTTATTTATTAAAATTCAATACATTTGCAGATGATGCGCTTGCGATTAATTTGAATTTCTTAACAAATAAATGGAAAAATGAAATTAAATGAAGTGCCTTTTAAAATGCATTTTTTATATGAATTTAAAAATATGTAATGTTTTTTTCAAATATTGTTATTTTCCTTATTTTCGGCATGCATTAGAATAACATGGCTTCTAGCTTCATTTTGTGTATTGAATTCTATTTTGCAAAAGCCGCAGAAGACTTTTCCCTTCTTGTTATGAACAACTTTGTGCCTTTTCAGATCGGAAGATGAAGCAGATTGATATGTGCACAATTCACATTTGTATGGCTTTTCATTCGTATGCTGTCTTCGGATGTGATCTTGTAGATTTGAATGAACTGAAAAAGTCCTGTTACACCCGTGAAAATGACATCGTAGTTTTTTATTTCCTATTTAGAAATATAATTAGGCCATTGAATTTATGTTTTATTCAAATTATATATTTCGGTTCAATGTAAAATATTATTTACCATCGTGAAAATTTAAATGATGTCTGAAATATTTGCCGGAAAAATTGCGTTCGCAAACGCCACAATAAACTTTCACTGCATCTTGTTCGCAATTTTTCGTTACCTCTTTCACTTTTGTGCATTTTCGACAATGTGCTGCATATTGCATTGGAAACCAAAATTTTTCGCCACAAATGCACTGTATAATGTTATGTTCAAGTTTTAGGCTGAAATCTGGTTCGTAAATTTGTATATAATCTTCGGTTTTATCAACGGAGTAAAATTCATAGGATAATTGAAAATCCCATGAATTTATGTCAGCGAAATCCATGTTTTTCGCTCAGCTACTTGTACACAGAATGAATTGTAAACAGTAAAGCATAAATTGTTATTTCTACAAATCAATGCGTACATGGCATGTACAACATGCGTAAAAACATGCGTATCTGTGTTAGTTTTATACACTTTGCACGTGAACGTCAAGCTAACGGCTTTTTGACTTAGTTTTCAAGCATAATATTCTGGTCATCATTCGTATCACTTTTTATGCAAAAAATCTTCATCGGTAACATCAAAATGTGTATTAACTCTCAAAAATAAATTCTAAAATAAAAAACCAAATAAATCGAAAAACAAATAAATATTTTGACATTCCATTCAGTTCAATTTACTTGTGAAATATATTCTTTGAATAATATTTGCGAAGTAGAAATGAAAATGACTAATTCCTCAAACATTTAATGTTGTATATCGGAAATTCTTTTATGACAAATTGTATAATTTATTTTTATTATGTGGCACAAATTGAACCAGTGTAACATGTGATGATTATAATACTATGAATACCCAGTAAAAACCTGTAATGTGAAAATTGTTTGGCAATCGCCAAAAATTGGAGAAAAACATAATAAATAAGGATAAAACAAAAACCCTCCCAAAAAGTACAAAAATCCTCCCAAAACTTAGTAAAAAATACAAAAAAAATAGTAAAAAAATCAAACAAAATAGTAAAAAATACCAAAATTTTCCCATAAAAATACAAAAATCTTCTCATAATTATACCAACAATTTCTCAAAATAGCACAAGAATCTCCCCAAAAAAAATACAAAAACATCAATAAAAAATACGAAATTCGGTCCAAAAACTACAAATATATACTCAAAAAATACAAAAATCTTATCAAAAATTAATTTTCCTGTATATTATTTTGTTTTCTTTTTTTAACTAATAAATATTATTCGGCCGCATTTTGAACATTTAATATTTTATATTTATTTATTTTAAAATTCGACGAACATTTATGAGAATAAACTCAGAAATAAGTGAAATTTAACAATATTTAACAAATATATTCTTCTCATTAATTATTAATATTGTTATATTAACGGGATATAATAACAAGACATATCGAATCGATGATGTAAACTATAAAATTTCACCATCAAGTACTTTCTCACGAAATAAAAACGAAGTAACAATTGAACAATACTACGCAGAGAAATATAAAATTAAAATAAGAGACGTCACTCAACCACTGTTGGTATCACAACCACGTGCAAGAGATTTACGTGGCGGTGAACAGAAACCAGTATGGCTTGTACCTGAATTGTGTCGAATCACGGGATTAGATGAAAGACAACGAAATGACATGGACTTAAAAAGAGCACTTCGGCCATATTCACAAATGGAACCACGAATACGACGGCAACGTTTACTTGATTTTAATAATCGCATACAAAACAGCAATGAAAATGCTACAATTCAAGAAGAATGGGGACTTGAAATACAACGTGATCTCATAACAGTGAATGCTTATTGTATTAAACCTGAAATTTTAACTTTTGGCGAGAATGCAACACTTACAGTCGAACGAGCTAGTTGGGATAGAGATTGTGGCAGGGAACGATATAAAATATTTGCACCAGAAAAATTAAATCGATATTTATTAGCTTGTCCTCAATCAATGGAAAGAGAAATGAAACAATTTGTACAGCGCATAAGAGAATTTTCTTCAAATATGGGTTTTGAAGTTTCAGAACCACGCATCAAAATATTCGATTCCGATTCGCAAATGGCACGGGAAATTGATCAATTAGCGAATTTGAATCCTCGTTTGATTCTATTTGGAAGTGCTACCAATTGCCGAAGGAACGCAGATTTATATGCATCTATCAAAAAGAAATGCTTTGCTGATCATGCGGTTGCATCTCAAGTGGTAACAAAATATATTCTCAACAGTCCTAAAAATAAATACGATTCAGTTGCCACGAAAGTGGCAATTCAAATGTGTACAAAGTTAGGTGGTGCACCATGGTATACTCGATGTCCATTAAAAAACGTTATGACTGTTGGCTTTGAAACGTTCAGTATGCCTGTTTAGTAGCAACAATGAATCTAAGAGAAGAAGTAAGTTTCTTCAGTGCAGTTAATAAAATCGAAGGGACGGACTGTAGTCGAGAACTGGTAATAAATATTACCAAAGCATTAAACAGTTATCAATCGAAACATGGTACACTACCAAGCATCATTTTTTTTTATCGGGGAGGAGTCAGTGAAGGTGACTTGCTTATGGTTCGTGACATTGAATGGCAGTATTTAAAAAAAACACTAGAACAGAGATATAAAGCACATAACATTGAATTGCCGATGAAAATGGCTTACATAATTGTTAGCAAAAAATAAATAAATAAAAAAAATAAAAAAATAAATAAATAAATAAATAAATAAAATAAACTTAACTTAACTTTAATAAATTTTTAAACTTTTTTTTTTTTTTTTTTTTTTTATTAATATTATAAATTTAATTTATTATTAAAAATGATAATGTTGTATTGTAATTGTAATTTGCTTATACGATACGCTATGAATGAAATGAAAATATTTATATAGAATTAATCTTTCACGTTTTCATTAACATTCACAAAAAGTACAGTTTATCGCAAAGACTTTCATTTGGTATGCGATGCATATAATTGGAGATTAAAAAGCCCAATTTATTTGCATATTGAAGAACAGCTGGAATTCGCGTTGTTCCATACCAATTGTAGTACATATGAGCTTGAATATATGTCCAGGCCTGAATTCGTTCTGGAAGTATGCCAGTTGTATCGAAAATAATGTTGTAATTGGTAGGTGAAATCGTTCCCTGATTACATTTTTGTGAAATCAAAAAAAATTCATATCTCTCTTTCAGAGTGACTGTATTATCAATGACAGTTCCTGGATCAGGATTTCTAATATCTCCACTGTTCCTTTGAAAGAATCTTGTATTGATTTTTTTGCTAACAATTATGTAAGCCATTTTCATCGGCAATTCAATGTTATGTGCTTTATATCTCTGTTCTAGTGTTTTTTTTAAATACTGAAATTCAATGTCACGAACCATAAGCAAGTCACCTTCACTGACTCCTCCCCGATAAAAAAAAATGATGCTTGGTAGTGTACCATGTTTCGATTGATAACTGTTTAATGCTTTGGTAATATTTATTACCAGTTCTTGACTACAGTCCGTCCCTTCGATTTTATTAACTGCACTGAAGAAACTTACTTCTTCTCTTAGATCCATTGTTGCTACTAAACAGGCATACTGAACGTTTCAAAGCCAACAGTCATAACGTTTTTTAATGGACATCGAGTATACCATGGTGCACCACCTAACTTTGTACACATTTGAATTGCCACTTTCGTGGCAACTGAATCGTATTTATTTTTAGGACTGTTGAGAATATATTTTGTTACCACTTGAGATGCAACCGCATGATCAGCAAAGCATTTCTTTTTGATAGATGCATATAAATCTGCGTTCCTTCGGCAATTGGTAGCACTTCCAAATAGAATCAAACGAGGATTCAAATTCGCTAATTGATCAATTTCCCGTGCCATTTGCGAATCGGAATCGAATATTTTGATGCGTGGTTCTGAAACTTCAAAACCCATATTTGAAGAAAATTCTCTTATGCGCTGTACAAATTGTTTCATTTCTCTTTCCATTGATTGAGGACAAGCTAATAAATATCGATTTAATTTTTCTGGTGCAAATATTTTATATCGTTCCCTGCCACAATCTCTATCCCAACTAGCTCGTTCGACTGTAAGTGTTGCATTCTCGCCAAAAGTTAAAATTTCAGGTTTAATACAATAAGCATTCACTGTTATGAGATCACGTTGTATTTCAAGTCCCCATTCTTCTTGAATTGTAGCATTTTCATTGCTGTTTTGTATGCGATTATTAAAATCAAGTAAACGTTGCCGTCGTATTCGTGGTTCCATTTGTGAATATGGCCGAAGTGCTCTTTTTAAGTCCATGTCATTTCGTTGTCTTTCATCTAATCCCGTGATTCGACACAATTCAGGTACAAGCCATACTGGTTTCTGTTCACCGCCACGTAAAACTCTTGCACGTCGTTGTGATACCAACAGTGGTTGAGTGACGTCTCTTATTTTAATTTTATATTTCTCTGCGTAGTATTGTTCAATTGTTACTTCGTTTTTATTTCGTGAGAAAGTACTTGATGGTGAAATTTTATAGTTTACATCATCGATTCGATATGTCTTGTTATTATATCCCGTTAATATAACAATATTAATAATTAATGAGAAGAATATATTTGTTAAATATTGTTAAATTTCACTTATTTCTGAGTTTATTCTCATAAATGTTCGTCGAATTTTAAAATAAATAAATATAAAATATTAAATGTTCAAAATGCGGCCGAATAATATTTATTAGTTAAAAAAAGAAAACAAAATAATATACACTGCCAGTCGGGCTGGGCCGTAAGGCTTAATGTGAAACGTGGGACTGAACACAGTATTCGCTGAAACTAATATCTATAGCAAGGATTGATATGGCATTTTGTTGATATAGTAAAATGAATGCATTTTCAGTACTTTTATAAATCCTTTATACTTTTAATCAAAGTTCCCACAAAGAGCTATACTACAAGTACCCTTCAGAATGTTGACCCACATATGAGCTATATGCCGTTGGAAAGGGGATGCTTGGGGCTATCATCTGGCAAAGTTTAATCAAAATCGTAGGCACCGTTTTTCCACAATGGCCCTTTGAATTTGATTATTCTCCCTATTTTCGTCGGTATAATCACAATCGACTACTTTAAATTTTTTTGGATCCTTTTTCAAACCCCATAATTTATACACCATTCGAAAGGTATTTATAAGCTCTTTCCAAATCAGTTTGGACCACTTGAATCACCCAATTTATATCTCCAAAGTGACCATTGGAATTCCGAGTTAAACTATTTTTTGCGTTGAAGTACACAAAGGGCATAATAAGAAGTCCCCGAAAAATTGGTGGTCCCTATGTTTCCAATACATCATTTGAAAGGTAATTTTGTGACGAATCCAAAACTGTGGTGAGCACAAGAGGTAACTACATTCATTTCGGAATTATGAGACTATATCTCAGATCATTATTATTGAGCAAACAGCAGTTTTCGTTTTTTCACTCCAAGTTCCCACAAAGAGCTATACTACAAGTACCCTTCAGAATGTTGATCCACATATGAGCTATATGCCGTTGGAAAGGGGATGCTTGGGGCTATCATCTGGCAAAGTTTAATCAAAATCGTAGGCACCGTTTTTCCACAATGGCCCTTTGAATTTGAGTTTTCTCCCTATTTTCGTCGATATAATCACAATCGACTACTTTAAATTTTTTTGGATCCTTTTTCAAACCCCATAATTTATACACCGTTTGGAAGGTATTTACAAGCTCTTTTCAAATCAGTTTAGACCACTTGAATCACCCAATTTATATGTCCAAAGTGACATTTGGAATTCCAAGCTGAACCATTTTTTGCACTGGAGTACACATAGGACATAATAAGAAGTCCCCAAAAAATTGGGGACCCTATGTGTCCAATACACCATTCGAAAGGAAATTTCATGCCCTAAAATTACCTAGTTGGGTCCAAGGACTTACCTCCAACTCATTTCAAAAATATCAATCAATTACCTCAGCAACCTACCAATATTGAAAAAGGTCCCTAAATAAAAAAAATTTAAGGAGTCGGGATAGGGACCCAATTCCAAAAACAGTCCGAGGGATTAGCATTCTGGACCAGATCCCAAAAAATGCGCAATCAGGTTGAATCTAGTTCGACCCCTAGGCGCCGAACAAACATACAAACAAACATACATAAGCAAACAAACATAACACATTAACATACTTAATTTTGAAACTATTTTCACATTAAGCAATACAAACATACAAAACACGATTAACATACTTAATGTTTTGAAACTATGTTTCACATTAAGCAATAGTTGCAGAAATTGCACAAACAAACAATAATTTCGACGATTTTAACATGAATTCCAAATATTTTTAAATCAATTTCTTTTATTTCGCTTAAATGAGCTAGATTTTTCTTTTTTTATGAAAATGTTAGTTTCAATCGTTCTAATTAAATGTTTTTTGTTGCACACCGAATCACCACAAACAATCGTTGTCACGCGCTGTCATAATCAATACGTAATTACGTATCTCAATATGTCTCCTCTCCATTTTTATGGAAAAAATTTTGACATTTCCCATTCTAATGCTATCTGTTTAAAACATTGACAAATAATTTTTGAATAATAACAGTCTAATTTATCCAATTGTGAAAAATGGATTCATTCAAAAAATTAATCAATTGCAAATTATGCAAAATTACAATTGATTTAAAAACAATTGGTGATTCAAAGGAAAAGATACAAAAAGTGACTCAAATTGAGGTAAATTTCAATTCTTTTAATTTATTCGATATCTTGTGTTATTTTATTTGTTTTCAAATCAATTTTATAATTATTTGTTGCTTTTTAATAGGTCAATACATCTGATGCCATATGCGATAATTGTTCGAATTTTATTCACTTCGCATACACGCAAATTCAATTTTATGAAAAGCAGCAAAAGAAGACAGACAAAACAACAAAAGAATAGAGGCATATCCAAAAAGAGAAATGACGACAATGAAGAAAATAACAGCAATTACAGAAACAAAAAATTGAAAATGGATTCACAAAATGATTTCACCTGTGGTGAAAATGTTCACATTTTTAACACTAAGACATTGAAAGCGGATAAAGCCATAATTGTGGCAAGAATCAATTACAATCAGTACAATGTAATGTATAAAGATTCATCGAAAATTATGAAACGCCATGTGCAATATATTTCCAAATTGGGAAATTAAATTAATAAAAATGATTTAAACATTTAAAAAACAATGTAAAAACAATTTGTTATTTCATGAGCCAAAGATTTTCAGATTTCAGATACTCATTCACTATAACAATAATTGAAATTCCTATCATTACTGCGACACAATGTCGTAGTTTTTGGATGACATCGTTAATTTATATCATTGTTTGCATTTTTTTTAGTTGATAAATATTTGAGTGTCTGTGTTTATATATTTTTCGGGCATTCAATTATTTATCTAGAAAAAAAAAACAACGATTAGCAAAAGTTGAATTGACAAAAAAGTAAAAAAAAAACATCAAAATTCACCTAAAATTTCTAATAAAAACAAGAAAAATCCGAATTAAAGAAATGTATTAAAAAATCCCATTTTCAAGCATAGTTTATTGCATCCATCGCTTATCTTATGTTTAAATTTGTTTTGAATTCTAACCTCAATTCATCGGTTGCTTGAAAACGTATATATACAACCGTACATCGGATAACACTTGACAAAACTATCAATGTGAATGGGCTGTATAAAAAAGGAGAAAAGGTAAAGAAAAAAGTACAGACGGCATTTTTGATGAAATTGAAAATAAAATTGCATAAAAAATGCCAGACAAAGTGAGCGTGAAAATTGTGATTGGACGAAATTTGCCTGTAATGGATCGAAGCAGTGACACTACTAATGCAAATGTTGAAATCAAATTTGTTTCAGTGAAAACGAATGTCTATCGCAAATTTTTGCATTTACAATGGAATTTGAATTGGTTTCAATTTAAAGTGAGCATTTAGAATAATTAATTGATTGAAATTCCTTTACATGACGTTTTATGACATTTTGACAGATATTTAATTTCCTTCAAAATGAAAAAAAAAAATGATTATTATGAATTGTTTTAATTGAATTTGATTTATTTGATACAGGTGATGCTGCTTTACAAGAAGAGCTATTGCAAATTCGGATTATGGATCATGATACATATTCAGTGAACAATGCAATAGGCAAAGTCAATATTAGTTTAAATCCATTGTTTTTGGCAACTTTAGATGCACCAATTCAACCAAAATTTGGAATAGGCTCTGTCATGTTTGGTTGGTAAGTGAATAAAATTGATACTTTTATTATTACAATTCTGAATTTACGTGTTAAATTCATAATTTTGTAGAACATTTAATAAGAACTCAATATTTTCTAGCAAATTTTTTAATAAACAGACAACTTTTTATCCGGCAATTGGCGTTGATAAAATGACCAAATTGCGCATCCAAAGTGGATAAATCATCAGTGAGTACTTTAATGTTTTGAGTTTGAAATGAAATTTGAATTTAATCCAGATTTTTTATAAGAAATTTACTTAAATAATTTAATTTAATTTATTTGAATTTTTCATTGGACTTTTAACATATAGTATTATAAACTTTTTGGATGAATTTTTCAAAAAAGCATTTTCAATTTCAACAGAATTTTTTATCGTATTTTTGATAATACAGGATATACGATACGGAGGCAAAATTTTATATGATATTCGAAGTCTATTTTTCTTTTTTTTTTAAGTATGTTTTTTCGGTTTGATAGAAGAACCGTGTTTAATTGTCTAAACTATGCCAATGGATAAGCTATTTCATTGAATATAATTCGATTACATATATTTCTGGTACATTTGAAATTTGAAAAAAAAAAAGAAAAAAGATATTTAATATAAGAAAGTTTATTGCGGCTTATTGTCATTCATCAGAAATGTAAACAATACTTCAATGCGACAACATAACCTCAAATCATATTTCGTTGTATAAAGATAGACAATTGCACTAAAGAGAGATTTGATTGAAAATTTCCATGTATTAAATATAGAAAATAATAGAACTATTATTCATTTTGTTTGTGTATGGAAAGACAGATCTATTTTGATTAATTTAAATCAATTTAATTACACATCTCAAATTATTGAATTGAGATTATTCTTTTTTTCTAAAACAGATAAACTTAACTTGCTGGCGACCGAACAATGGAAATAATCAAATTCTGCGTCGTTTACCAATTCAACGAAACCAAAAAAATACCACCGGTAAAGAGAAACTTGTTGGTGGATACTTCCATGGCTATTGGGCTGTAGTGGATTATCGATGGCAAATGACTATGAATGTAAATTCAAAAACAAGGATTGTGATACCAATTAAGAATTAGTTTCTGGTTTTCAATCTGATTCAGAGTGTAATGCAATAGCATACTCATAGGCGTTTAGCCGAGAGATAACTTAACTAACCACAAGAAGTAATAAACCACATTGTATTGGGTTAGAGTAAGATCAATATAAAAGGAGAATCAAAGAAGATGTTAGATATAGATTGTTGTGAACCATCAAAACGAAAGGTTGCTTAATAAACATCTATCAAAGAGTAAAACAAAGTCTTTCAATTAATACTGTCTCATGTAAGTATTCCCACATATATTATATGGCGAGTCTAAAAAAAAAACAGTGAAGCCAAAAGAACCAAGAAAAAAGTGAATTGTTGAAATGAAAAAGTGAAATGGTGTCAATAATAAAAGAAGAATTCATGTGCAAGTGCAAAACAATATTTTTCAACAGAGAAGATTTGCAAGACGATATTAACGGATGCTGGAATATGAAATTTTATAAGATATACAGTAGCAAGATAAACAAAAACAATATTCACGTACGAACAACATTTTCTGATTGGAAAGTACCAATGCTAAATATTCATTGTCAAAAGTGTGATCATTTGATAGGATGTATTGACAAATATACAGATTTAAGTGGAAAAAGAAACGACAGAGCTGCAGATCCATTACTCGAAATTTGGGGAAGCTCAATTGGTAACAGAATAACCGAAATCATAATAACAGATATATATGATAATAATAACGTAAAAGTGCAAGGACAGTGGAAAACATATTTAAACGTGATAGAAAAGGAAACCTGTGAAAATCCAAGAGAATGAAAAATATAAAAATAAAATTCTTAAAAGAACTCAAAACAGATATAGAAAAGACAGAAAAAGACGAAATAGAGGGTTTTTATGTAGACACGGAAGACTTTGCAAATATTTTTCGCGGACTAAACAAATTCTCAAAAATAATAAAAAACACATTTAAACAAAAACAAAAAACACTAAAATATCTCAATATAGACGAAATATGGAAAATTTTTGAAGAAATAGAAGTAAAAGAGTACAATAAAATTAAAAATGAAACCGAAATACATGAAATAATACAAGAAATATTCGACACAATAGATGAGAGTGAAAGAAAGCTGGATAAATGTATACGGCTAAAAGAAAAATGAATGGAATAATGACAACGAAATATTGTTGTAGTGATTGTGAGCAAATACTGTTTGACGAAAATAAAATAAAATATACAATCATAATACTTGGCACAAAATATTTCAACGTGAAAATAAAAGACACAACAGAAGCAAAGACAATAAAAAGTACAAGAGATACAATTCGATGTGGACTATGCTACAAAATAGTTGGAAGAGTAATATACGAATTTACAAGAATAAATGGATACTTGCATCAAGAGGAAGTAATACAATTTAACAGTAGAAATATTATAAGAAAAATCATTGAACAAAAACAAGAATAAAAATGAAGGCAAGCTCAACAGAAAGCACAATAACATCGACGACAAAGTCAACGACGCAAGCACCTTCAGAAAATAATAACGAATGTGAAAATTTAAACATAACAGACGTGTTACTTATCATACTAACAATTGAATTGACATTAATATTGTTTTATAAAGTGATGAAAGCAATTAAAAGAGGATACGTAATGCACAACGAAAACATTATACGAAGACATCAAAGCACAAGTTCACAAATATAAATATCAAAAAAAAAGAAAGCAACATGTTGAAAAGTTCAAGCCTAAATAAAGATCAACTGCAAGAAATATTAAACAACACAAAAGAAACAATAGTCAACGGAATAGGAGAAGAGAAAATTGAACCCGACGACATTCTGGAAAAATTCAAAGAAATATCTACAAAACTAATAGCTGAGAAGCTTTATGAAAATCAAGGTGAAATAAATGATATAGACGAAGAAATTGAAAAAACATTTATAGAATTGAAGAAACTACGAAGATTGGAAACGAAAAATAACATGGAAAAAGAAACACAAAGAAGAAAAATGAATACGGCACATCTGCAAAATGAATTAAAATAAGAGAATACGTAAAAACATCACAAATTAAAGCGACAGGGGATAGTCCAGCGATATTTAAAATTAATAGCATCGAAAAACGTTTTTGAAACCGACACAAACAACTCTATTAAAACGATAAATATACCTGAGATCGAAGCCGAAAGAGATCGAACAAGACATCATGTAAGCAGAGGAACCAAGAAGAGGAAATTAAGATATCAACAAAACCGCACGAGACAAAAGCAATAAAAATATAACAAAATCGTAAAACAGATAAGTAATAAACTTTAAGTTAATAAAACATAAGGCTATAAAACAATGAATATGAAATGATACCAGAAGAATACTACGATTATCTTTTTAAATTTGATTCAGCCGAAAAAGAAATAAGGAAAAGAACCAGAAACGCAAAAAACTACGAAAAATTAGCAAAACACATAATAAATCAATATAACCAAATAATAAAATTTGCAAAGAACGTATTTGAAGGGAAAAGCGTAGAAGACAAAAAGATCGTAAAAAACGATTTAGTAACCATTAGGGACAAAATAACACAAGATTTAGCAATTCTAAAAAGAACGGATATAATAATACCGTCTGATCTAACTCAAGAAATTGAATATTTTAAAGCAAAACCACAAGACAACACAGCTACAAAAATGTCACTAAGTGCGTCAGAATATTATAAAATGTGCCAATCATTACCGTCCACCTATGCGGGTGATCCATTAGATCTTCAACCGCTCATAAACAAAATAAAAATGATCCAAAAGGCCGATAAAGAGAAAAAGCATACGGAAATGTTGAACGATTATGTATATTCAATTTTGAAAGGTAGGGCTCTTGAATACATGCCGAAAACACCTTTAACAGCAGAAGAAATAATGAAAATTTTGATAGAAAAAATAAGTCCAGACAATAGTACAGTAATAGGAGGAAAAATGGAAGCTATAAAGCCAGACAAAAACAAATTAAATGAATACCAACAAACAATGACAGATTTAGCGGAAGAATTTAAAAGAGCTTTAGTAATGAAGGGAATACCACCAGATGTAGCAAATGACATGACCGTAGAAAAAACAATTAATGTATGTCAGGCAAACACAAATTCTCAACACGTTAGAACATGTTTAGAGTCAAAAACATTTAAAGAAGCAAAGGATGTACTAGCGGAATACACAATATACACTAGAAAAGAGAGTAACATAGAAAAAACAGCAAACGTATTCGCATTCAGGACTAACAGAAATTATCAAAACAGATACACAAATCAAATGTATAGAAGAGGTAGAGGCAACAATCGAAATAATTACAATAGAAATTATAACAACTATAATCAAAATAGATTCAGACAATACAATAATAATTACAACAATAACTTCAGAGGTCGATCAAATAATCAAAACAGATATCGTAGACCAAATCAAAACAACAACAGTCGTGTATACTACACAGAAAACGACAAAGAAACAAACGAAAACAAAATACCACGTGTTACTATAATACAGGCAGAAAACAAACGTTAAAAAAAAGAAATAAAGCGAACAAAAAAGCTCTAAACAGTGAAGAAACAAAAAAAAAAAAGCAAAAGCACAATGGATTACATAGAAATTAAAACAGACATATCGGAGGAAAATATACAATTCTTAGTCGATAGTCAAGCAGACATTTCGATAATAAAAGTAAGTAGTATAAACGATATAAGTAAAATAGATACATCAGACAAAATAGATATGAGGGAATAACTAGGAATAAGGTAACAACAATAGGTAAAGTAGATATAGAATTACAGTTTTCTAAAACAAAAATAACACATACATTTAATGTGGTAGAAAATAATATTAATATACCGGTGCAGGGTTTAATAGGTAAAGAGTTTATAAAATTATATAGTTGTATTTTAGATTATGAAGAACGCACAATAACAATTAATACGGAATTGGGTAGCGAAACATTGCAAATGTATACGCAAAACGGTTATGATAAAATAATAATACCAGCAAGAACTGAAATGCTCCAATTGATTAAAATAAATGAGACAAATTTTCCAAAAGTAATAACAGCAACACAATTGTCAGAAGGTGTCTATACATCAAACACCATAGCACACGAGGTGGAAATAAAAATATCAATAATAAATACAACAGATAAACCATTCAAAACAAAATTAAACACTTTAGAAACACACGACATAAAATTATTTCACGTATATACAATGAATAAAGTAGAAAAAAGTAAAACTAGAACAAAAGAGGTAATAAATCAGCTACAAAAGACATTTCCAGAAGACGAAACAATTAGAAAGCAACTAATAAATTTATGTACGCAATTTGCAGATATTTTTGCTTTAGAAACAGATCAAATGACAGTAAACAATTTTTACGAACAAAAATTACATTTGAAAAATTCAGAACCAGTATACATCAAAAATTACAGAATACCACAAACACAGAAAGAAGAAATAAATAAACAAATAGGAAAATTATTAGAAAATGAACTAATAGAACCAAGTACATCAAGCTATAATAGTCCAATAATATTAGTTCCAAAAAAGGATTCAGGTTTGGGAAAGAAATGGAGAATGTGCATAGACTACCGAAAAGTTAATCAAAATTTAATACAAGATAGATATCCATTACCAAGAATAGATGAAATATTAGACAATTTGGGCAAGGCAAAATATTTTTCAATATTAGATTTATATTCAGGTTTTCATCAAGTGCCTTTAGAAGAAAATTCAAGAGAAATAACTACATTTTCAAACGAGAGTGGAAGTTACAAGTGGAAAGTTTTACCATTTGGATTAAGCGTATCACCAAATTCATTTAGTAGAATGATGAACATAGCATTTTCAGGACTACCACCGGAAAAAGCATTTATTTACATAGATGACATTATAGTGATAGGTAGGAATGAGAAAGAACACATTCAAAACTTGGAACAAGTATTTGGTACATTAAGAGAAAGAAATTTAAAAATAAACCCACAAAAATGCAAATTCTTTCAATTAGAGGTGATTTTCTTAGGCCATAGATGCACATCAGAGGGAATATTACCGGATGAAAGAAAAATAATAGCAATACAAAAATATCCAAAACCTCATGACAAAGATGCAACAAAAAGATTCGTAGCTTTCGCAAATTATTACAGAAAATTCATATATAACTTTGCAACAATATCATCACCACTCACACAATTAACAAGAAAAAGAGTAAATTTCGAATGGAAAGAAGAACATCAAGAAGCTTTTGAAAAATTGAGAAATGCATTAATATCACCACAAATACTCCAGTATCCAGATTTCAACAAAGAATTTTTAATAAAAGTAGACAGCAGTAGTTTAGGGTGTGCAGGAATATTACTACAAAAACATAGAGGTATAGATTTGCCAGTTTCATACTTTTCAAAAACATTTCAGAAAGGAGAGAAAAATAAAGCAATAATAGAGAAAGAATTACTTGCAATTTACCATTCAATAGTCGCATTTAGACCATACATTTATGGAAGAAAATTTGTTGTTTATACGGATCATAAGCCTTTAGTGTACTTATTTACAATGAAAAACCCAGCTTCTAAGTTAGTTAGAATTAAATTAGATTTAGAAGAATATGATTTTGATATCATACACATAAAAGGAAGGGATAATATTCAGGCGGACGCGCTTTCAAGAATACCTTTCAGCGAGATAAAAGAAATTGAAAATGATAGTAAAAATATGCTAGCAATAACAAGAGCAATGGCCAGGAAAAATAAAGAAAATAATGAGCAAAATCAAAAAAGAGCACATGAAACATATAATGATATAGGGGCACAAAGGGCTAAAATAAATGAAGAAATTATTAATGAAGTGAATACAAGAAATAAAAATCAAAGCGCTATCTATGAAGAATTAAATGGCTATAATAAAAATGTGCTCAAATTGAAATCAATGATAAATAAAAACGAAATAATAATAAATGCTCATCAGAAGAAAAGAATTATATTTCAAATAAAGATAAAAATAGACGTCGACATTAGCCTATCAGAAATAATTGAAACATTGATAAAAGCCATGAAAAATAATAAAATAAAAATAATACAGTTGCCCATAAATGATAAAATATTTGAAGTATTCACTATTGAGGCATTAATTAAAGCATGCATGGAAATAATCAAAGATGAGAAAATTGTATTAACAAAACCGGTAAAGCGCATAACAGATGAAAAAGAAAAGCAGAAATTGATGGAATTGCATCACAATGATAGAATACACGGGGGCCATACGGGTCAGAAAAAATTATATGCAAAATTAAGACACAATTATTATTGGAAAAACATGACGAAAGACGTAGCAAAATACATAGGAAACTGCGGAACTTGCAAACTAAACAAACATAAAAAACATACGCGAGAACCTATGGCAATCACACAAACACCACAAAAGCCATTCGACATAATTATAATTGATACAGTGGGACCGCTTTCAAAAACAAATCAAAACAATATTTACGCATTAACCATCATATGTGACCTTACAAAATATTTAGTAATGATACCAATTAAAAATAAAGAAGCAAATACAATAGCAAAAGCTCTATTTGAAAATTTTATATTAACATTTGGAACACCTAAAAATATAAGAACAGATTTGGGAACAGAATTTAAAAATGAAATATTTCATGAACTATGTAAACTTTGCAATATTAACCACGATTTTAGTACAGCGTATCATCATGAAACATTGGGTTCTATAGAAAGAAATCACAGAGTATTCAATGAATACATAAGAAGTTATATAGATATAGCAGAATGGGATATTCAATTAAATTACTTCGCATATTGTTACAATACATCATATCACGCAAGTTTTAATATGGAATATACACCATTTGAATTGGTCTATGGACGAAAAGCAAACGAAATAAATTCAATAAAAGACAAAATCGAACCAATATATAACTTTGAAAATTACGCAAATATAATGAAACAAACTTTGCAAAAATGTCAGTCAAGGGCAAAAATTTTATTAGAAAAATCAAAAGAAAGAAATAAACAATTTTATGACCAAAAAATAAATAAATTGGAATTAAAAATTAATGATTTAGTATTGATAAAAAAGGAACCTTATAATAAATTCAAACAAGTCTATAGTGGACCATTCAAAATAAAACAAATAAAGGAACACAATATTATAATAGATTTGAACAACAGAGAATATGAAATTCATAAAAATAGAGTAATAAAATATTAATAAAATAAAAGAGTATACAAAATCAAAAAAAAAAAAATGTAAAATCAAAAAAAAAATTTGGATAAAAACGAGAGACTGATCAACTCAAAGCTTTTATACAAAAAAAAAAAAACACGAAACATATAAAATACTCGAAACATTAACAAAATGAATATTCAAAAACAAAACTAATAAAAATATTATACTCAAATTATTCATTTAATCAAAAATAAAACATTATACAATCAAATTATTCAAACTACTCAAAATGTAATACTAACAAAACTAACAAATTTTAATTTTCGAGGTGAAGGGAAAAATGCATATTAAAAACAACTCTTTGAAAGAAGGAAGGTATATGAATAACAAGAAACAGAAAGCAACATTTAGGAAACATGAAAAGACACTCCTACATATATGCAATTCGTTATTTTCAATATTCATTTTTTCTTTTGAAGAAGGGAGGTGTAATGCAATAGCATACTCATAGGCGTTTAGCCGAGAGATAACTTAACTAACCACAAGAAGTAATAAACCACATTGTATTGGGTTAGAGTAAGATCAATATAAAAGGAGAATCAAAGAAGATGTTAGATATAGATTGTTGTGAACCATCAAAACGAAAGGTTGCTTAATAAACATCTATCAAAGAGTAAAACAAAGTCTTTCAATTAATACTGTCTCATGTAAGTATTCCCACATATATTATAAGAGGCTATTTATTCGGGAAGAGGATCGCCCTGAACAATCGTTGCCAGTGCAAAAATCAATGACTGACAAGTGTCAACAGCAATTACAAATTATTACAAATATTAATTCAGATTGTATTGTTGGTTCACAAATGATTTCGAAGTATGGTGAGACTAATTTATCAGAAACATTTAACAATTTAAATCTAAAAAAAAACCCATTGATTAATAATTTGTAAATCCATGCATAGATTAAACCAAAGAGAAATTAAATCATCAACAACAACAACAATTGAATCAACAGAGAAATTACCTTAACCAAATTTGGAAATCATGTAATCGACAATTGTTTTAAACCAACAACGGCACCGTGATACGTAAGTATCCAAAAATATATACACGGAACAAGCGACAAAAAAATGCAGCTTTCTTTTTTTTTCTTTATTTTTTTGTTCATCGAAAAAAAAATCGCAAAAAAGAGAAAGAGATTGTTTCGTGTTGTTTCAGACAATTGGTAAATAATTTCTATTTAAATTTCCTTATTCTTTTATTACTACAGTCAATTAAATCTGGCGGCTATCAATGAAATTCTATAAGTAATCCAGATAATTATTCGCCCAGCTCCAGCACCTTGGCGAATAGATTTGAAAAATGATGATGGTGAAGCGTCAATTCATTTAGTTGCGATCATCAAACAATCACACCTGCTCGCGGCCAGAGCCAATGTACGTAATGTGTATTTCCATTTGTTTTTTCTTGCAAACTGGAGCAAAAATAAATTTATTTTTTCCCTATTTATATTTGCTTGTTCTGCTGAAAAATTAATGATCTTACGAAAAAATATCGTTATCATGATGTTGTTGCAAAAATATTTTCGTCATTAAAAAACCAAGAGAGTCATCTGTAATTTTTTCATTAAATGTCTATTTTAAATACGATGAACCTATTCATAAGGACGATGGTTTTCATTTTTTTTTTTCTGTAGTAAATTTTGCATAGACACGTCAATGTGCGATTTTTACTTTAGAATTGGCTGACAATTAATGAAAAATATTATACAGCCAAGGACAATTTCGATAAGTATGATTTTATAGTCACAAACAGTTTATTCCATTTCTCTGAGCTATGTTTAATATTAAGCAATAGCATAATGTGTGTTGTATCGTGTGTTGTATGATGTTTTGATTAATTTTGTTTTCTTTTATTTCATTGTAGCGGTACAAAGGTGAAGTTGCTTCATGTTTATCACCGGAAGGACGTCGCAACGGTGAAGCATTAATTCGTTCTGTGTCTCAGGAGCATAAAGACAGCATAAACATCACATTGGAAATCGATATATTGAATCGTATCAATCTAATGGAGAAGACTTTATGAAGTGATGCACCTTTACTATCAAAAGGTTCACAACTTATCATTCGTATGCACGGATTGCCGTATCTTTGCATAGCGAAACAATATTGAAATAATTTGTATTAATGTTGATCCGGGCTGGTGCTGATATCAAAGCAAACTTAATGCGGATTTTCAAAGTTCAACCAGTTATAAATTGATACAAGCGATAACAACAGTTACAAATTGATACAAATATTGATTTCGTCCAATTTAGCTTCGATTCGTTTTTTTTTTCATGCTTTGCAATTTTTGAAAAATGATCAGGGGCCTGTTCAATAAATCGGGCATTTATTATTTTTCATTATGATCAACATGAATAAGTTCATCGAAATTATAATTTGTGGTGCAATAATGTGTGTGATTTAGAATGAATGAAAAATGCACAACAACATTTACACGTGTGTGTACGCAACAACATTGATACAAGTAAATAATATCTTTATATTTCTGTTTTGCCATCTTTTTTCTCTAAAGGCAAGAACCAGACAACCTTTTATCCGGCAATTAATACATTTGCATCATGATGATGGGCGAATGCGTGAAGAATTAGATGTTAGTATGCAAATCAAACTGATTGATTCCTCATGCTCAATCGAGATGATTATGAGTTTTTTTTGTTTTATTTGATTTCAATTCTTTCCAAATCGGATTTCATTTAAATTTTCTTTTTCAATTAATGTTCCTTTTATAGGACTTAATCGATGACAATCCGATCGAAGAAGACAGAGATGCAGAAAATTCAAATCAATCGGGCCGTCAAAAGCGTAAAAGTCGAAGTGGCGATGTACTTGAAGAAAATGTGGGCATTAAAGTGCAACGAAGAGTAAGTTAATGTCTTAAAGAGTTGAAAAATTGAACTAACTAATTCAATTCAATTGAACTATGTGTTGGATTAAAAAATTAATAAGAATTACGAAGTGATATAAATTGACTGAAAATTTTAAATATGTTACAGAAACGTTTCAAGCGGTTAAAGCGTATGCAAATTGAAGACAGTGATGGCGAAGAAAACGATATCGGTGGAATGGATTGATAATTGCCAATGAATTATTTGATGACGATTATGTGAGTATTGTGCATTGATTAAAAACCAATTTTACTAGCATGTTCGGCAATTTTATTAATTTGTTTGTGGTTTTTTTTATTACATGTACTATGGAAAAATACATGTACTAACTTTGTGCTTGTCTTTTGATTCTTAATCTTCTTCTTATTTTGCCATAATTCGAAAAAACATTTTTTAAAATTGTTTTTTCGTATCATTTTCATTCTTTCAAGCCACAAAAATAACAAAACAAATGACAAAAAAAATGTTGATCAATTTAAATCAATTTTATTAAATATCCCAAATTATTGAATTGAAATTAAAAATTTTTTTCAAAACAGATAAACTTAATTTGTCAAAAACATTAAATTGTCAAATGTCGATTGACAAATGTCGCTACTGATTGACTTCAAACGTCATTGAAAAATTCTGACTGTCAGAGTCAGCATTTAAAATGAAAATATTCGATATTTTTCAATAAACATCTCAACTTGAATAGGAACACTATATCGCATTGAATATAGATAGAGGGAACATTTTATTTTGTCATTTCATTTCATTTCTGTCACTGTCATTCATTACATTGGTGTATTTTTTCGTTTGTTTTTGATTTCAAATATTGGTTTCGTCAAAGTCAGCACAAGTGATTAAAGTCATTCGTTATTCATATTTAACATAGCGAAATTTTTGTATGGTCGTTTTGCCGATTGCTGACGTCTCATTATACATTGAAGGAACTTTCTATTGAAGAAACTAAATCTATTGATTGAAAGGTAATAATAAATTGGGTTTTTCAAATTGCATTGACTGATAAAACATTTAACACATATTTTGATCTTTAGGTACGCGAAGAAATGGCATTCAACGATTCAGTTAAGTTATGTACTTTAACTCTGGATGTCGCAGCTGCGTTATTTAGAAATGGAAGTTCGAATTTAAATTTCTTCACCCAAGCGATCATCAAATCATTCGATTTCTCAGGTAAGATCAAAGAAGGGACTAACAAAGCTCGAGAAAAATGACATTGTGGCACCTCCATTCATATTTCGGATTGTTTCCATTGAGACTTGATTGAAAGATCATGAAATTTTGAGGCTTGAGGCTTGATTTAGAATTCATGGCGTTTTGAGACTTGAGGTTTGAGATTTGACGCGTCTCCAAACAATATAGTTTTTTTTACTATTCTTTTAATTTTTTTAATTTTTTTTGTGTTTGATTTTCATAAAGGCCTAAAAAATTAATTTGCATCGCTATTTTTAACTTAATTACTTATTATTTTATTTTTTTTTTTATTATTTATTTGTTGTTACTCTATTGAGATTTCGCACGAAACTTTCACCTTTCGTTATAAATGAAGCCAATTCAAGTCCAAGCCTCAAATGGGGATGCCAAGTAAAATGCTATGTCAAGCTGTTAGTCTATTCTTTTTATGTCGAGTATTTTCAATTTAACATTTATAAAAATGCATCAAATGCAAATTTTTTCAGATTCATATAAATGCTGTTCATCGTGCAAAGTTGGAAAGATTCAACTATTATACAATTGCGGATCAAAGTGCTTAAAATGCAAAAATGTTAACGAGTCCTTTGACTATTTTCTTGCTGGGAAGGTAAGTTTTCATTAATATATTGATTTTTTGCCTGTGTTTTAAGAAAAACAAATTGATGAGTGAATGATTCATATTATTTTACTAATATAATTTTTTTTAGATTGAAATAAATCAAAACGACAAAAGCAGTTTCATTGTTTTCCACTGCAATCAACTATATGCCATGTTACCTACAAAATCTCGCAATGAGATTCAAGGTATTGTCAAAAAATCAGGATATCATGGTTTGCAAGTACTATTGAACCCATATATTGGTCAAAAGCGCACAATGCGCATTAAAACGTCCAATTTATTTGGCGAACCATTATTTTCATTCTTCTGCTTTGTTGCAGGTAATATTATTTTTTTTCTTTTCTTTTCTTTTCTTTTCTTCTGTTTTCTAACGTTTTTTATTTACTACAGTTCGGACATCAGAAATGCTGGATGATGGATTGAACGAGATTTTGGTAATTAACACTGGCGACAATATCAAACCAAATCGTGTTGTCGGTCAAGATGAGGATGAAAGTCAGAAGAAGGATGAAGGTCAAGAGAAAGATGAAGATCAAGAGAAGACTGAATGTGCCCGTACGGCTAAACGCCAACGCACTGAATAATAAAAAGTGAATTTTTTTTTTTCAATTTTTCCAAAATTTCAATCATAATTTTTTCAATTGAAAAATAACATTAAAAACAATTATTAATTTAATTTGTTTTATCCGGTTTTATCATTTCAGAATCCATCAAAATTTACTGGTGTCGTTGTTGTTCCAGTTCCATTTATCGCTGCTGTCATAAAGAAGCAAAAAAGAAAAAATCCAAAGAAGAATATGGGCTTCCGTATTTTTAATTAAACTACTTTTTCCATCTTTTTATTTATTAAACCATGTTTTGAACTGAATTAATTTTATTGTTTTTGTTCTTGACCAATTACATTTAATACAATCAAGCAAAATGAATTTTAATTTTTAAAAAATTTTTACACATCAAATTGTTAATAATAACAAAATATAGTTTTCATTCAACAATTGCATTATTATATTTGGCGCCAATCATCTCATACAATCAACATGGTTTTTTTTAAGAGTTTGAAATTTCGAATACCGAGAGCATTAAATGAAGAAATGATTTATTCAAACAATCGTTAATTTGACTTTCAAATACAATTTAACATTTATCATTATTCAAAGTAGTTGCGATTTTTATCATGGAAACCGGTATAAACTCACTCAACCACTCAACTGAAGCTATTGTCAATTGAGTTGATAAATAATTTCAATTTATTTCAATCATCCATTGTGTAAAATATAATATTTTTGTATAATTGAATTCAAAATGCCTAAAAAAGTGGAATTTGACAGTTATTTTGAAATTTTTTTATTAATTTTCTTATATTTTTATCGCTTATATATATGCTTATTTCGAATTCATCGGTTATTTAAGAACATTGCTTACAACATTGTATCGGACAACACTTGACAAAGCTATCAATATGAATGAGTATCTGTCAAGCAAACATATATAAAGAAAAACAGAAAGTAAACAAAAAAAGTACAGTCGGCATTTTTGATGAAATTGAATACAAAACTTTGAATGAATAGTGAAATAGCGTAAATTTCTTAGTGAAAATTGTGCTAAAAGTCTGTAATCATGGCTGATCAAGAAGCACGTAAATTGCAATATAAATACAAAGCGGTAAGTGATATGAAAATTATTTTCCCCAAAAAGAAAACCATTCATAACCTCAAATTCACGATATATTTTGTTTATATACGTAGTAAAAACGTTAGCAATAAGAGGAAAACCCTCAAATTCTCATCAAATTAATCTCTAAATTTCTCATCTTTTCAGCTTGACAATACAAACGAAGAAAGTCACAAAAAAGAACGTCCATTTCATCCACACAATATCGATGCCTATTGGTTACAACATTGCTTAAGCAAATACTACAATGATGCAATGATCTCACAGGCAAAAGCCAACGAAGTGTTGAATATTTTTAAAGTGACAACAACAGACAGCGAATGTGAAAGTCAATTGATCTTATTGCTTGACTACGATAGTTTTGATCTTGTTAAAATACTAGAAAAACATTGTGAAATGATTCTCTATTGTACATTATTGGCATCATCGCAAAGTGATTCAGAGCGTCAGAAAATTCGTGAAAAAATGCGTTCCGATGCAAATTTGGAGAAAATTTTATGTCAATTGGATACCAGTAAAAATGAAGACAATGATATGCATGGTTCATCATTACGAACCCAAAGTCATAGACCAGACAACGATGATGGCAGTGTAAATGATGCTGATCAAGTGACTGACCGTCAATTGCTTGAGTTTAATGAATTGGCCATTACACAAGGCAGCCATTTTATGACAAACAAACATTGTCAATTGCCAGACGGTAGTTTCTGTGAACAAATTGCTGCTACACAAGCTATTGTTTGTAGACCGGAAAAATGGGATATTATTATGCGAAAAGGTGGCGAAAAAACATTTACATCATTGGTTCGATTGGTGATTATCGACGAAATTCATTTTTTGAGAGAAGGATCGGCTAGTATGGAAATTTTACGTTCGGAAGCTGATCAAGTTAAAAATCATGAATTCAAAGATTTGCTACCGTATGGATTTGCCATTCATCGTACTGGTATGACACTAGTGGGAAATAACCCTTTTTAATATTTATATATTTAGTAAATATTTGGAATACTCAAGCGATATTTAAATATTTATGAGATAGTTGTTAGATTCAAAACAAAACACAATAATTTTTTATTTTTATTTTCTTTTGTTGTTTCTCTCTAGGTATAACACGTGTTAATCGAACATTGATCGAGGATTTGTTTGCTGATCGACATATTCAGGTGCTTATTCCAACTGCAACACTTGTTTGGAGTTTTATCTTGCCAGTTCATACACACAACCAACTTCATGAGAATTCAATGTACGTAATCTGTTAAAAAACGGGGTATGTATGTATTTCATAAAATAGTATAGGAGAATTGTACAAAAATGTGATGTTGTACAGTTTCCCTTTAAATTTTATACAGAATAATACTTTGGTGTAAGTGTGTGCGCATGTTTATGTGTTTTGTTTGCTCACCGGCTCAGTGGGACAATTGTCATTTAGATTCATATTGTGCTGACAACAAAAATAGAAATAGTTCTTTCTCATATATTTGTTTTCTATTATTAAAACAATGGAATTGGCATATGAATAATTATAAAATCAATAAATTTTTGCGCATAAACAAACTAAGTCTCAGCACACAATGAGCTGTCATATACACATAAACATGCGCATACAGTCACACCAAAGTAGTATTCTGTATAAAATGTGAGGGGAAAATATATAACATCACTTTTTTGTACAATTCTCCTATACCCCGTTTTTTAAACAGATTACGTACATTGAATTCCTATGAAGTTGGTTGTGTGTACAGTATATAGATGAAAATAAAATATTTTTTTCATATTTTTATAACAATTGTCACATTAGTTAAATTTGGTTTAATTTCAAACTAAATTAATGTAAATTAGCTTCATTTACAAATTTATTTATTTTTTATTTTTAGATCTGCAAAACTTGGTAAGCTTACTTCTTTTTAACAAAATATCAAATAAAAAAACAAATGAAAATATGAAAATGGAGTTTCAATTAAATCGTAACATTTTGAAGTAATTATTTCATATCATATCTAAAGTAATCATAAATTCAATGTTCATATCGAAGTTGCTTTAACAAAAAAATTCATTGTTTCTTACGCCATCTCTACGAGTGTGGATTTAAATGAATATCAAAAAAAATTGCGAAAGTTCACACAGTGCTTTCATGCCGTGGGCTAGTACATCAATGATCGATTAATGTACTACGGCATAAGTCGTGCGGCGTTATGTTGCAAGCGATCTCTATCATCTATACACTGAATTGCACACACACCGTTACGGAATGCAAACGGCAAAACATACTTTTTTGCCGTTTTCGTTGGTATAGTCAATGTACAATGTACATGGGTGGCGTCAATGTCTTGAAGTCAATGCTGTTCACATGTAAAACGATACAACAAATTCCACATTAGTTCATAATTGTTTATACGTTAAAATTTTAACGTCTTTTCTAAATACTTGTAAAAAGATATAGGTATATATTTTCGTATTTTGGATTAAATCAATTTCCATCACTGTTCATAAGAAAAAAGTTGCGAATTAATTGAAACTTTCAACATTTAATAATTTGGTGCCGAAATTGAAATCTTTTACAATATTCTTGATTATTTTATATAATTAAATCAAAAAAAATCGTAAAACATAGCAATATTTTAATTTATTCATCAATGTACTAAAGCGCTTGATAAATCTGTGATGAGGGAATATAAAATAAATACCAAATCTTTATTATTTTTAAAAAGACCATATTTTCGAATTTCAGCCAGATCTAATCGTTTTTACAGTTTTTTTAGGCTTTTATAATATAAAACCTGAAAAAATCACAATCAAACATAACGTTAAAGTATATGTAGGACATTTTCCTTTTGAAATTTATCAAATTTCAAATGACATTTTTTCCTTATAGAACTATATGTATAATCAAATAAAATAATAATACAAAATTCGGCCCAAAAAATACAAAAAAAATAGTAAAAAATACCAAAATTTTCCCATAAAAATACTAAAATCTTCTCATAATTATACCAATAATTTCTCAAAATAGCACAAAAATCTCCTCAAAAAAAATACAAAAACATCAATAAAAAATACGAAATTCGGTCCAAAAACTACAAATATATACTCAAAAAATACAAAAATCTTATCAAAAATTAATTTTCCTGTATATTATTTTGTTTTCTTTTTTTAACTAATAAATATTATTCGGCCGCATTTTGAACATTTAATATTTTATATTTATTTATTTTAAAATTCGACGAACATTTATGAGAATAAACTCAGAAATAAGTGAAATTTAACAATATTTAACAAATATATTCTTCTCATTAATTATTAATATTGTTATATTAACGGGATATAATAACAAGACATATCGAATCGATGATGTAAACTATAAAATTTCACCATCAAGTACTTTCTCACGAAATAAAAACGAAGTAACAATTGAACAATACTACGCAGAGAAATATAAAATTAAAATAAGAGACGTCACTCAACCACTGTTGGTATCACAACCACGTGCAAGAGATTTACGTGGCGGTGAACAGAAACCAGTATGGCTTGTACCTGAATTGTGTCGAATCACGGGATTAGATGAAAGACAACGAAATGACATGGACTTAAAAAGAGCACTTCGGCCATATTCACAAATGGAACCACGAATACGACGGCAACGTTTACTTGATTTTAATAATCGCATACAAAACAGCAATGAAAATGCTACAATTCAAGAAGAATGGGGACTTGAAATACAACGTGATCTCATAACAGTGAATGCTTATTGTATTAAACCTGAAATTTTAACTTTTGGCGAGAATGCAACACTTACAGTCGAACGAGCTAGTTGGGATAGAGATTGTGGCAGGGAACGATATAAAATATTTGCACCAGAAAAATTAAATCGATATTTATTAGCTTGTCCTCAATCAATGGAAAGAGAAATGAAACAATTTGTACAGCGCATAAGAGAATTTTCTTCAAATATGGGTTTTGAAGTTTCAGAACCACGCATCAAAATATTCGATTCCGATTCGCAAATGGCACGGGAAATTGATCAATTAGCGAATTTGAATCCTCGTTTGATTCTATTTGGAAGTGCTACCAATTGCCGAAGGAACGCAGATTTATATGCATCTATCAAAAAGAAATGCTTTGCTGATCATGCGGTTGCATCTCAAGTGGTAACAAAATATATTCTCAACAGTCCTAAAAATAAATACGATTCAGTTGCCACGAAAGTGGCAATTCAAATGTGTACAAAGTTAGGTGGTGCACCATGGTATACTCGATGTCCATTAAAAAACGTTATGACTGTTGGCTTTGAAACGTTCAGTATGCCTGTTTAGTAGCAACAATGGATCTAAGAGAAGAAGTAAGTTTCTTCAGTGCAGTTAATAAAATCGAAGGGACGGACTGTAGTCGAGAACTGGTAATAAATATTACCAAAGCATTAAACAGTTATCAATCGAAACATGGTACACTACCAAGCATCATTTTTTTTTATCGGGGAGGAGTCAGTGAAGGTGACTTGCTTATGGTTCGTGACATTGAATGGCAGTATTTAAAAAAAACACTAGAACAGAGATATAAAGCACATAACATTGAATTGCCGATGAAAATGGCTTACATAATTGTTAGCAAAAAATAAATAAATAAAAAAAATAAAAAAATAAATAAATTAAAAATAAATAAAATAAACTTAACTTAACTTTAATAAATTTTTAAACTTTTTTTTTTTTTTTTTTTTTTTTTTAAATATTATAAATTTAATTTATTATTAAAAATGATAATGTTGTATTGTAATTGTAATTTGCTTATACGATACGCTATGAATGAAATGAAAATATTTATATAGAATTAATCTTTCACGTTTTCATTAACATTCACAAAAAGTACAGTTTATCGCAAAGACTTTCATTTGGTATGCGATGCATATAATTGGAGATTAAAAAGCCCAATTTATTTGTATATTGAAGAACAGCTGGAATTCGCGTTGTTCCATACCAATTGTAGTACATATGAGCTTGAATATATGTCCAGTCCTGAATTCGTTCTGGAAGTATGCCAGTTGTATCGAAAATAATGTTGTAATTGGTAGGTGAAATCGTTCCCTGATTACATTTTTGTGAAATCAAAAAAAATTCATATCTCTCTTTCAGAGTGACTGTATTATCAATGACAGTTCCTGGATCAGGATTTCTAATATCTCCACTGTTCCTTTGAAAGAATCTTGTATTGATTTTTTTGCTAACAATTATGTAAGCCATTTTCATCGGCAATTCAATGTTATGTGCTTTATATCTCTGTTCTAGTGTTTTTTTTAAATACTGCCATTCAATGTCACGAACCATAAGCAAGTCACCTTCACTGACTCCTCCCCGATAAAAAAAAATGATGCTTGGTAGTGTACCATGTTTCGATTGATAACTGTTTAATGCTTTGGTAATATTTATTACCAGTTCTTGACTACAGACCGTCCCTTCGATTTTATTAACTGCACTGAAGAAACTTACTTCTTCTCTTAGATCCATTGTTGCTACTAAACAGGCATACTGAACGTTTCAAAGCCAACAGTCATAACGTTTTTTAATGGACATCGAGTATACCATGGTGCACCACCTAACTTTGTACACATTTGAATTGCCACTTTCGTGGCAACTGAATCGTATTTATTTTTAGGACTGTTGAGAATATATTTTGTTACCACTTGAGATGCAACCGCATGATCAGCAAAGCATTTCTTTTTGATAGATGCATATAAATCTGCGTTCCTTCGGCAATTGGTAGCACTTCCAAATAGAATCAAACGAGGATTCAAATTCGCTAATTGATCAATTTCCCGTGCCATTTGCGAATCGGAATCGAATATTTTGATGCGTGGTTCTGAAACTTCAAAACCCATATTTGAAGAAAATTCTCTTATGCGCTGTACAAATTGTTTCATTTCTCTTTCCATTGATTGAGGACAAGCTAATAAATATCGATTTAATTTTTCTGGTGCAAATATTTTATATCGTTCCCTGCCACAATCTCTATCCCAACTAGCTCGTTCGACTGTAAGTGTTGCATTCTCGCCAAAAGTTAAAATTTCAGGTTTAATACAATAAGCATTCACTGTTATGAGATCACGTTGTATTTCAAGTCCCCATTCTTCTTGAATTGTAGCATTTTCATTGCTGTTTTGTATGCGATTATTAAAATCAAGTAAACGTTGCCGTCGTATTCGTGGTTCCATTTGTGAATATGGCCGAAGTGCTCTTTTTAAGTCCATGTCATTTCGTTGTCTTTCATCTAATCCCGTGATTCGACACAATTCAGGTACAAGCCATACTGGTTTCTGTTCACCGCCACGTAAATCTCTTGCACGTCGTTGTGATACCAACAGTGGTTGAGTGACGTCTCTTATTTTAATTTTATATTTCTCTGCGTAGTATTGTTCAATTGTTACTTCGTTTTTATTTCGTGAGAAAGTACTTGATGGTGAAATTTTATAGTTTACATCATCGATTCGATATGTCTTGTTATTATATCCCGTTAATATAACAATATTAATAATTAATGAGAAGAATATATTTGTTAAATATTGTTAAATTTCACTTATTTCTGAGTTTATTCTCATAAATGTTCGTCGAATTTTAAAATAAATAAATATAAAATATTAAATGTTCAAAATGCGGCCGAATAATATTTATTAGTTAAAAAAAGAAAACAAAATAATATACAGGAAAATTAATTTTTGATAAGATTTTTGTATTTTTTGAGTATATATTTGTAGTTTTTGGACCGAATTTCGTATTTTTTATTGATGTTTTTGTATTTTTTTTGAGGAGATTTTTGTGCTATTTTGAGAAATTATTGGTATAATTATGAGAAGATTTTTGTATTTTTATGGGAAAATTTTGGTATTTTTTACTATTTTTTTTTATTTTTTTACTATGTTTTTTGTATTTTTTGGGCCGAATTTTGTATTTCTTACTAAGTTTTGGGAGGATTTCTGTACTTTTTGGGAGGGTTTTTGTTGAAAACGATTCTTTTTTCTACTTCATTTCACTTTATTTAATTTTCACAAAAAATTCGGTTTTCATTCGACAATGTTCTGTATGAAATTTATCTCCAACAACACTTATCGGTGAATGTTGCAATCAGGTTTTCCCTCGTTGTCCTACCATGTGGTGGGAGCGACATATAATCGCGTTGCACTGATTGTTTCTCGGCAAATATCTGGTTTATTCAATAAATGGTCCTGTGGTTCAGCAATCAATCAATAATCTTGTTGTTCCATTTATTGACTTGTTGTTCAGCAACTACTTTAAAGTAAAAATCTCGTTATTAATTATCTTGTTTCTTACATGACTAAATGTGCTCTTTTCTTTATCAAAAACTACGTGTGTTCGTATCGAAGTGTAAAAAGGAAGAGAGCGAACATTGTTCATGTTCGCTGAATGATACAACTCGCCATTTTGCCACATTTTAGTACAGTCGGCCATGTTGTATTTCTCGGACCAGTTTTGTTCTTTTTCGGAAATTCATGAATGTTTTATGCTTTATGTCTTTTATGTTTTTCAGATTTATCTTGTTTTGCGTATTTTATAATCTTGTTTCGCTTATTTTATAATCTTGTTTTTCTTAGATTTAAGTGTTTCGCCTTGTTTTGTACATTATTTCTTATTTTATCATGTTGCAATTTTATTAATTCGTTATATACTTTACATTGGCTGCTCCACTTATCCCTGTTTCTCATTTCTTGACAATATTACATTTTGTTTCATTGTGATTCGCATGTTTCATTACCGACTCTACTTGTTGCGCTTATTTTCTGAAGCGAAATATTTTATTTAAAAAGAAGTCGATTCAGATGTTTTCATAAAGAAAAACAATTGTTGATAATAATTTTTTATGGTAATGCAAGTTATCTATATAAATACGTGATTGAAAATTTTGACCACCCTCTTTCCCCCTCTTAAAATTGACAGAATACCATCATATATACATCATTCGATAGGTATTCATGTGTAGATGTGTACAATACAAAAATTTTTTCAATATGTGTACATTTACTCAGGTAAAATCCATCGGATTTCCGCCTATGTATTTCCCTATATTAAGTGTACGTGTGAGTTATTTATATGTAGTAGTACTCAACAGAGCTAATGCCATTTGAAACACATTGACTCACTGCTCAGTTGTTTACTCATACACTCAAAACGCTCACACGTATATTCTCTTCCGTACATTTGAGTGGAATTGATCGTTCAGTGCTACTGTTGCGATGGGAATATACGTGTGAGCGTTTTGAGTGTATGAGTAAACAATTGAGCAGTGAGTTAATGTGTTTCAAATGGCATTAGCTCTGTTGTTCACCATTACATAGAATTTACATGATTTTTAAATTTGATTGCTACTGTTTCAATGTATTTACGGGAATGTGCGCTTGAGTGTGTTGAATGTTTTGGTAAAGTATTAGTCTTGCCAATATGAAATACATTCAAGCGCACATTCCCGTAAATACATTGAAACAGTAGCAATCAAATTCAAAAAGTAAATTCTATGTAATGGTGAACAACGGAATTGTTGCTGTTTGAAATACATTGGGCTCACAGCTCCGTTGATTACTCATACATTCAAAACGCTCACACGTATATTGAATGAGTGAATAGAAATGTTGGCATCTTTTTTCGCTTCATAATGTCATTCACCCGGCGGGAAGATTATTTGATTTTGATTTATTGCGATTATAAGTTCATCGAGTTCTGTTGGAAATTATTATTCATATCTATATATTTATATAAAGAGATAGATTGAGTAAATTCGAAAAAAATGATCAAAGTAAATTTAAAAATATTAAAAATTATTGAAAATTCATAAATTAATTATATAAATTGAAATTAAAGGAAAATAATTATCCCGCTGGTTGGTTTGAAGAAGAGGAAGCGACATTGATTGCCGAAAAATACTCCGTATCTATTGAAATTGCCAGACTGGTGGTTCACATGGAAGTCAATGATGCGCCAATGAGCGAGGCAGAATTGCATATCAAAAGAATTCAGCGTATTGAGAAAATTAAAAAAAAAATGATAATTTTTGTCAAATTTGATTAAATGAATTTACATTTTTATATGTAAATTCACAATGTTTTTTTTTAATTATTAATATTAAGTGATTCTTCCAACTAAATGAGTTATTGTTTATCAACATCAACTCAATTGAATGTTATACTTACATTGACCACTTTCGGCCATCGAGGAGCAATCGTGGAGCATACTTTGTGATCATTTCAATAATGATCTCCTTGTATTGCCTATTCTTTGCTAATTTCCGTTTTTTGGTGACGACTACCTCACCTTCTTCAGCTTGTTCCTCTGCTGATGGACGTTGCCGTTTGCGTGATGTTGATGGCTGTGATGTTGATGGCTGTAATGGTGATGGTGGCTTGAACGGTACCGGATTTTCTTCCATGGGTGTTGATGTTGCACCAATTATATCACGTAATTGTGTAAATGACAAATTAGTTACATTTTCGCAAGCATCTTCATCACTGTCGCTTTCTGGTTGCTGGACTTGCTGGGGAATGAATCTTGGCACACGAGTCGATTCTGCACTGCATTGTTCAATAATGAACCGATTGGGGTCTTCGACCTCTTCCACTTCCATTTCATAAGAAGGGGATGCAACGTGCGAAGCATTTTCAATTTCACCCAATGCATTTTCATCGATGATCGTATCATTTGCAGCATCTTCTTCGATATCAATCGCTCTCAAAAGTGCAGCTGGATTGAAATCATTCGGATACCAATTTGCCAATTTTTTGTTGATGTATTCATCAAATTGGGTCCGAACAATGCGTCGATGACCTTCTTCCATTGAAGACTCCGCCAAAACTGCATGAAATGCTGGATTTACAGCATTTAAAAAACGATCTTGTGCATATAATACAGTTTTTTCAACATTCTAATGAAGAAGACAGAAATATTAAATTTATGATTAATTGAAATGAAATTAATAAAAGTTATTAAAAGGGAGTTATTGTATGTGAACATCAACTCATTTTATTTCAACGAGTTCTTGTATGTGAACATTTATTCATTGAAATAGAATGAGTTGCTGTATATAGACATTTATTCATTGAAATAGAATGAGTTGCTGTATATAGACATTTATTCATTGTGAACACACATATACTTACGATCATAAACTTGAGGACATTTTGGCTCCGGACATAAGAAAGACTACGCGCAGCCAATGTTTGATGAACTTCAAAAATCATGCAACAAAATTTTAGCACAATTTGATCGTCCGTTGTCTCAACATAATGTTGCAACAGATCCGGTTGATGAAAAATGAAATTTGTTTCATTTTTTGTCCATGGCTCCACTTTTGCACTCATAATTGCAAACAGCATGATAGCCGAAAATGTGAATGCATTTGTGTCACTATTTAAAACAAAATGCTTCAAATCGTGATTAATGGCATATTCACCATTACTTAATTCCGTTTCTGTTTCTTCATCTAACGGATCGAGCAAATTATAATTTTCGTGTCGCCAATTGAGTGTACCGATCAATGTGCTCGGCATTGCAGCGAATTCTGACGCACATGTGGATCGCAAATATTTGTTCCAAAATTTCGGACAAAATGCGAACAAACCTAGAAGTGATTAAAGTTATATATTTATATAAAATGAATATGTGTACAATTCCAATGAGTTGATGTTCATATGCAGTAACTTGTTGAAGTTCAATGAGTTATTGTAAATATACATCAATTCATTGCAATTACATATATATATTCCATTCATTTTTAATATAAATAATTCTTACCTGAACGCATGATTTTTTGTTGCCAATCATTAGATTTATTTTCAATGATTTTTTTAATATAATCAATGAATTTCGTTCCTGCACCATCAAGCAGGATAGACGTGGCCAGATCGGTGACAACAATTGGAATGCCTGACAATGGGGACAGCAAAATATTTGATGCTGTTAGGCTGACACCAGAGTCCAATGGAGTGGCTCCAATTGTGCCGCTATATAGAATCAATTGATTCTCCAATTGCGCCCGATTTAATGCTAATGCATGTGACACAACGATGGCGTCTTTTTCTGCGTCATTGAAGTACAACGAGTTACTGTTAGTTAACAGCAATTCATTGAAGTACAACGAGTTACTGTTGGTTAACAGCAATTCATTGAAATACAACGAGTTACTGTAAATAGAAATTAATGAGGTTTATTTATTAATTAACAAATTGGATTTTAATTTGAATTAATTTTATTGATTTTCGAAATGAGGGATTTTTTGGTTAATTTTATAATATTTTGTGTCGGCCTCGTCATCTGAATCCCATTCATTGTATTGTTCGGGACGATCTTTAAGGCTGGCAAATTTGCCAACCGAAATACCAAATGATCGATCGAAATCGGCCCGATATTCTTCAGCGACATCGTTGATGTTAAATTGCATATTGTAAATTGACAATAATTGCTTCTGGGTGAATCCTTTGCCTCGTGTTGACAAGTGGCGTAAAATCTAATTTAATTATAATAATTAATATAAAATATATACATATTATATATATACATAATAATGTAACTTAATTATGTAACTTACCGCAAACATATTTGACCGATTGTCAAATTTTACGAATCGATTGCACATTGAGCAATCGTGACAACGAAATTTGGCGTTGTCTGCACCAATGTCCACGCGGCCATTTCATTGGCGTACTTCTGGTGGCACAAAACGTTTAATGAAAGCCACGAGGCCTGTGTCACAACTACTGTATACCTTTCGGCAACAAACAGCGCAATTCATCCAATGGATTGTACGTTTGGAATTGCGTGTCACACGACCATGTTGTCCAGGCTGTGGAATACCTTTGTGAGCCTCCTCACCCCACATGTGTAAATACAACTAAAATATTGAATGAGTTATTGTTTATCCATATTAACTTTCTCTAATCGAATGAGTTGTTGTCTACAAACATCAACTCACTTCGAAAGGAGAAAGTTATTAACTACAAACGTCAACTCATTTCAACTCTTTTGTGAATTTCAATTACAAATTGAATTTTTATTGTGTAAACAGTGTTTCTGGGGAGTCACCTTTTGTGAACTTCAATTTTAAATTAAAATGTTCAATTGTTTTAATGTAATTTACATACATTAATTAAAATTTTTGAAGAAAACAATTAAAAAAAAAATGTGGATTCATTTTCATTTGGGATTGTGTAAAAGTTCAAAATATTTCTATTGTTTACAGTTTCATATTAATAGCATATCATTGAACTTGATTTGTAGTGTTATATTCACTATACATTCGAAATGATGCTATGCGTTATTGGCTTAAATGTGTGCGCATAGTTGTATTGGTAGCGTCATATAGTCACGTGTTATAAATGTGAGAACGCTATTGGCTTATTTTTGTTTGTACAGTCATACAACAATATTCTTAATATTTTATATGGGTAACATTTTTGTTGTTTTACTCATACATTCAAATCACTCATAGCCAATATACAATTTTGGCTGTATGTTTGTGTTTTTGACATATGGCCACCAAATGTGTTTAACAATACTGTTTTTGCATTTGAAGTTTGAAATGTGACCGTGTAAGCATGAGGGTTTCATAAATAAATATTTTATTTAACTTTTGTCTCTTATTTAATATTTTTGTCTATTCATATTCAAAGTGCAGATATTTTATTACATAAAAAATAAAGAAACAATGCAACAATAAAAATAAGAAGTTTTAAAAAGAAATTATTTTAATGGTGCATTTGCGTGATTGAATGCTGTTTGTACTAAACATTAGTCAATTTTGTTGAGCGTCACTAAGGAAATGAATGCATAGAAGAAGAAATTGGTTTTATTTTTATTTCTCTTCGTGTTGTTTATTTTGTAATTGTGCGTTCTTTGCCACGGCATATTTCTCAATTTCAAAGTGCAGATAGGTCATAAAATGAAAATAAATAATAAAACAATTTAAATTATCAAAAATATATTATATGAATGGTTCCCTTTTGTGATTGTTTGCAGTTAGTGATAAACATTAGTCAATATCGTTTTGAGTCATGAGAAAAATTAGAAAAATGAATATAAAGTATTCATGAAAATGTATACAAAGAAGAAATGTGTTTTTTTTTTCATTTCTTTTCGTGTTGTTTTTATTTTTTCAATGGTACGGCATAGTTTGCGTTAATGCTAAGCACATGTTCTTCATGATGATTTTTGAAAGGAGAATTTTTACGAATGAATGCAAAGAAGAAATGTGTTTTTTTTTTTTCATTTCTTTTCGTGTTGTTTTTTTCCAACGTAATGGTAACCATATGTTCTTTATGTTGATTTTCGAATGGAAAATTTTGTGAACATGAAAACATAATGTTTTTTTATTTGAATTAAAAAAGTCATATGGCCACCATAAGTGTCTGTTTTTCGATGCAGTTTGCTTGAAGTGTAAGTATAAATGTATTGGTAGTGTCATATGGTCACGTGTTATAGATGAAAGTATAGTTGTATTTGTGCGATCATATGTTATTTAATATTATTGTCACTTACACAATTTTATACTGCTGAAACCATGACCTACAATTTGTATTTTTGTATAATCATTTCGGTTTATTCATTTTGAGCGAGCAACACGTAAAATTCTACGAATTTTCAAGCGGTGTTCATACGGTAAGTAAATTTCAAATTAATTTGAGTTTTGTTTGAGTAAAAATTTTCTTATTTATTTGTGTACAGTCATCAAGCTTTTCAATCTGAATTTTACATTTCTTTGGAATGAAAAAAAAAAACATTTTCGATTTACGGTCTTTGTTAATTTTTCATTTTCAGTTGCAGTCACACAACCATAGTCAAACAAGCGGTTTTGCATTCATTAGGTTCAAATTGCTTCGATTGTGAATAACGGTGAAGATAAACATAATCAAGCCAATCAATTTTCAAGCGGTGTTCATACGGTAAGAAATCATTTTGAAGTTACAATTATTACATATTTTGATCAAAATGTTAAATCTGAATTTCACATTTCTTTGGGTGTGATATTTAGATTATATTTTGAACATTGATTATTTTGGTGTTAGTTTGGAATTTAAAAAAAAAACATTTTCCATTAATGCTCTTTGTTAATTTTTCATTTTCAGTTGCAGTCAAACAAGTGGTGTTTCAAGCGGTATTGCATACATAAGGTTCAAATTGTTTCGATTGTGAATAACGTTTCTCATGGATCTACTCTTGACAATTTCAAAGGTGAAATTTTAATAAGTGACATTAAAGATAGTTGCGAACTATTTAATATATGTAATCATGTCATTTAACTAATAATTTTGAATTTATTTCGATTATAGGAGCATTCCAAGCAATTCATGGTCGTTCGGTTGATTTGAATTATGTATTGCATCTATTGATTAATGGTCGCATAAGTGCAAATATTGCTGAAAAAACAATTTATGCATCAAATAATTATTATTACAAATTCGATGCTCATGATATGGCTGATATTGAATTTGAATTCTAAAATTTTATTTTGATTTTATTTTCTTGCTATGCTTCTACTAAAAATTTTACTTTTGATTCATACTTTGTACTAATTTAGAATTTAAATGCATTTTGATGACTTTTATTCAAGAAATTTCAGTTAATGTATTATTTAATTTTATTTTTTTAATATTTCCTAATTTATAATATATTTTATTTAACATTCAATCAAAGTGTTTATTATAATAAAATAATTATTTGTGATTTTTAATTTTTTCATATTTGCTAAAATTAATCATTAAATATTGTTTTCGAATAATTTCAGTTACAATATGGCAAGTCAAGTTCAAGTTGAGATGATTATTGATGAATCCATGAATGTATGTGATAATGAACACGATGATATTCCCATAAATGAAGACGTTTATATTGATGAGGATATCCAAAAAGGTGCAATTATCGAAAACGGTAGTGTGCTTGAAATTTCGGCCGTATTCAAAACTAATAATCAAAATGAAGATGGACAAATTGACGCAGATAAAATTCTGATCGAAGACGATTACGAAACATTTTTGGAAAAATTTGTTGATCCAGTTAAAAATGATATTATGAATAATTCTGATAATGATAATAATAATTTGGTAGAGGAAAAGTTTGCTGAATTTAAAGATAATTCAATTGATAATGAAAATGAAGTCACTGAAGAGGGGCATATTATGCAAGAATATGTTTCTTTTCGTAATAAAAAATTAACTAAACGTTTGAAGGTTCTGACTAAAAAACAAAAAAAAATTGAAAAAGATATCAAAATTTTGATTAAAAATCTCACAGCAAAACGCGATTTTTATAAATTTAAGGTTAATGAATTGGAGAAAACAATGAAATCAGATTGTTTCAATTATATTCATCCCATTATTCAAGAGGAGTTAATTAAGAGAATTGACCAAATTAAGAAGGAAAGAGATGATTATAAGCATAAATATGATGTATTGAAGGAATCTGATTCAAATGTTCCAAATAAAAGTCAACTGTCAATTCGTGAATATGTTCAAGAGATTGGGACATCAAATGAATATGAACTTATTCTGACATTGATTGGTTCTTTTAAGGATAAGGGTGCTACAGTTAATGAAGTAATTGGAACATTTGAATTGATTTATGGTAGAAAAATAGATTTTAAGTATGTAGTTAATTTAATTGTTAATGGTTGAATTATCATAGAAAACTAGGGGCATTTAACTTGAACGAATACACTCTCAAACGTACGAATTCTTTGGTTCGTATGCGAATGGCTACGAATAGTACTTTAAACCTACGAATTCTGCGAATACTCAACGAATTCTATTGCAATATGTGTTTCTTCAACACAAATATTCCGAATACAAATTCATTAGACAACCGATATCAAATAAGTTATGAGTTTGCATTTTCAATCATTAAAAACAAAACAATAAGAAAATGGTAAGTTGAATATTTGTTTCTTCAATCTTAATGAAATTATAAAAATAAGTTTGCTATTGAAAAATTTTATTTATAGGACTCGAACCAAATATTTGTACGTTTAGAGAAAGTTTTAAAAGAGAAAATTCCATGCGATATCATAAAAATATTGAAAGAAAGTGGATTTGACACAAATGCATCTCTATCAAGCATTAACGATCAAAGTATATTAGAAATTGAGCAGTATATTAATGAAGAGCGAAATATTTTAAAAGGGACATCATATGAAAATTTCGAACGCTTCAAATTTAATTTTAATTTTTTGGTTTATTATAAAATTTTAAATGATTTTTACCTATATTTTATATTGTTATTTCACTGGGATATATATATTAAACACAAACTATAATTAAACCAATATTATTCCAAATTTAAGATTGGATTTTGCTCGGAAAAATTTATTTTATAATGGAATAAAAATTTATAACAGTTTCCAAATGATTTTAGAAAGCTAGTTCATAAATGTGTTTAAAACAAAATGTAGGAGATATGTATTTGAAAATTACGAAATAAGTTGATTAATTTACAACAAAACCACAAAAAACAAATTCTAATAAATAAATAAATAAAATAAATAAAAATTTAAGCCTGGACACAAATGTTTGATTTTAAGTTTTCCACATCAGTTGAAATTACTAAATGAAACAGAAGTCAAATATAATGAGCAATTTTCCCAGAACCAATTGGTAAACTCAGCCGATTTTTCATTTGTTCTTCAAAACTTAATCATCACCGCACAGAACAATGCAGGAAAACATCCAAAAGGCTACAGGTATGGCGAGATTATTCGTCATTTTGCTACATATATTTACTTATTGTGCGGAAGAGCATGTTATGAATCAATTAGTGCCAACCTTCCAGTTCCACATGTTAACACAATTTGTAAGCGACGTACATTGCTTAAATACTATTATTTGTGTTATAAATAATTTTTTTCCCATTATATAGTACATAACATCAGCCAAAGCAAGATCAAAATAATTGAAGGTGAACTACGTTGTAAAGAATTGAGTCATTATTTGGAATCTCTTAAACTCAAAAAATGTGTCTGGTTGTCCGAGGATGCTTCAGCTATAGTGGCAAAAGTTGAGTATGATCCCGGAACTAATCAAATGGTTGGTATTTTATTACCAATAAACACTAAGACTGGATTACCAGTGCCATTTACTTATTTAGCGCGGAGTGCTGATGAAATAAAGCAGAATATAAACAATGAAAAATCATCTTTAGTATATGTCATGATGGCACAGCCATTAAAAGAAAATGTACCACCTTTTGTAATTCAAATTTTTGGCACAAATAATAAGTTTACGGCTAAAGATGTTTTGCGTCGTTGGCAATACACTGTGAATGAAATGCAACGGTAATATATTATTGTCTTTGTCCTTTTTAATAATTTTTTAAAGGAATTGATTGTTTTAGTAAATTTTCAATAATCTCACTACTATTTCAGCCATGGAATTGAAGTTGCCGGTTTTTCTTCAGATGGAGATAGTAGATTGGTAGCTAGCATGAGACATAATATAAAATTCAATTCGGTAATGAAAAACAATGAATGGTTTGGTACAAGCGATCGAAATATTTGCTATCTTCAAGATGTTGTTCATAGTGCGTTAAAACTACGAAACAGATTATTGAATCCATCAGTTGTCTTATTGATTGGTGAAAAAATCGCAAGCGTTTCACACTTAAAATATCTTTTGAACACAGTATCGAAAGATGTTCATGGTTTGGTTTATTCGGACATTTGTCCGGATGACCGGCAGAATTTTGAATCATTGAAAAAAGTAATTCAACCAAAAGTACGGGAAGCTCTGGCTGAATTTGTTATTGATAGTGAAGCAACAATCGAATACATCCGAATTTGCGAAGAAATATCTTCTAGCTTGTATGAAGATAATTTACCACCATTGATGAGACTGTTTCGTATATGGCGTGCTACATTTTTTTTACGTGCATGGCGACATTTTATAAATACAAATTCCAAAAACCCAAATTTCAAAAATAGTGATTTTATCACTCAAAATGCATACATTTGTATCGAGATTAATGCACAAAATTTAACTATATTAATGAGAAAATTTCGAGATGAAGGAATTAGTGATTGTTTTCTTCCGGTTCTATTTAACAGTCAACCGTGTGAAGAAACCTTCCGGCAAATGCGATCCATGGGCACATTGAATTTCACGAAAATAAACTTCACGCTATTAGAATTAATTCATCTAATTGGTCGGGTAGAGTTAATGAATGAAATTATGTATTTTAAACTAGCCAATGCTGATGTGAAATTTCCACGAAATCGAACCAATAAATCAAGCCCAAACGAATTCTATTTACCCTCCGATAATGAAATTGACAACTGCATTCAAAGCGCTCTTGATATTGCAGTCGCTGATGCTTTTCGATTTGGAATTCATGTGACTAAAGAAGAGATAACTGAATGTCAACTTGAAGATAGAACAGTAGACCTAAAACAGTCTAATATTGATAATATCGACTTAAAAATTGGAGCTGAAGAAGAACGTAATCAAATTGATTGCCAAAGTTTAAAAGATTATTCTATTGAAGATAAAATTGTGGATGAAAGTAGTCCTTATGTAAATGTTGCTAGCAAAAATGGACAAAAAACCGTACGAAAAACATCGTTAATGTGGCTGCTATCTGAAACAAAAGACAAACTTAGTTCCGATCGATTGAAGCGCGTTCAACGCAGTGAATTTAGAAAAAGTTGTCGACGTCAGTTGGAGTTCATTGATGTATCGAACAATGATCGTTGCATTTCAAAAATGAAAGAAATACAAATAAATGATTGGTGCATTTTCTACAACCAAATAAATAATTCTAAAAATACAAAAAATAATTTTATGTTGGGCACCATTTTATCATTTAAATACATAAATGGAAAAACTAATAAAGAAAAACAATATACGTTGGACTTTGCCCCAATATTTCATGAAAATAAAAGTACTTCACGTGGCATAGAAGTTTTAGCCCGATGGTATAACGTAAATTCAAATGGTGTTATAAATACATTCAAATCAAATTGTTGTCTGTACGTAAATATTGATTTTTACTTTGCGACCTTATCGAAACAATCCATTTATAAAGATGAAAATAATCAAGTCTATTTTACAGAGAAATGTTCATGTGAAATCAATAAGATATTAGAAACTTCTCAATTTGATTGAAATAAATATGTAATAAACAATTTTCTGTCAAAATATATAGTTTATTTTGTTCTTAAAGCACATCAAATTAGATATAAATTTTCACTTTTAAAAAATCACATCGAGTTTTAAATAATAAGCGTTTCTTTGATATCACTTACATTCATGCATTTTATCTTGTACTTTTTGGTGAAACTGAACAAAATGTACAAAAAAGTTCAAGTCTTAAATATATAAGGTATATTAATAAAGTCTTTCATACTATGTATGTCTTTTAAAAGTGTCTGGATTAACATTAATATTGTGATTTGAACTAGTTCTTAAAAATGAAATGTTCGAAAACAAAGATCGATAACAAAAAACTATTCAACATCTTTCCTTACGGTCATTCATTGACATTTTGATTTTTTTTTTTTAAATAATTAAAAATAAACGTCGAAAAATAACATTCCGCTTTTTTTTTCTATGTGCCATAAATATTTGCAAATTTTCAGCAGCAAAAAAAAATATTAATATGGAAAACCTGTAATGTACCTATTCGATTGTTTTTAATTGAAATTTCGGAAAAGCATTAAAGATTCATTAACTTGTAACGATTGTCGATTAATTGAACTGAATATTACTAACTTGTAAATATTGAAAAGTTTCAACAACTCTTTTTTATATATAAATGAAAATGAACGGCTATTATAAATATTTTGAGCATTCTCTCACGTGTTTTGTGTTTAGTTGTATTTCGTATGAATATATGATTTTGTCTTTTGCTTTGATTAAGTGTGACTCAGTCAGTTGCGTTTTCGGCTACACGGAATTCATTCTTGTATGTTTGAATTAATTCAATGCGATCCTTCAAGTCCGCTCCACACCGAACAATGAAACAAGCTGGTGAATAAGAACAGTCATTAGTAAAAAAATGTCTATTATAAATATAAAAAAATACCTTTAATAAAATCCATCACTGCCCCGCTGACAATGCCCGCATCGAGTTCATCCTTTTCTACCAAGCACAATAACAAAGAGCGACAAATCTTTCGATCATATTTAACTTCATCGCGATTCGAATTGTTCCATTCAATTATTTTATTGACAACAATGAAAGGAATTTCAATCAATTTTCCACCAATTACATAGACGCGACCGGTATCCTAAGCACAAAACATCAATATATTTTTTTATGAATAAATTTAATAATCACAAAATATCACTTACAGAATCATTAAATGGAATGTCGCCACTCATTTCATCTTTCTCTCGTTTTACCATAGATACGATTTCTGTAGGCGGTTGAGGAAAACCAGTTTTTGGTACAAAAAACACAAGATCGTCATCATACACATCCTCATCAAGACTATCTTGGGATTGATTGAGCAGCTGGTTTATTTGTTCGGCATTGCTTGTATGAATGGTGTTGAGCTCAGTTTTGATAACAATAGAAGCGATCGATAATGGGTCAGTTTCGGTTGTATTTTGTTCATTTTGAATAATGAAACTCATTTCTTCTTGATCGATATTCTGGTGATGTGTTTCACTATCACTATCATATGAATTAGCAAAATCATGAACAGCAGAGAAGTTCACCACAGATGGTGATATAATTTGGCAATTTTGGCTTGAAATATCATTTGATGGAATATTATTAGATTCGCTTGTTGCTTCGACCGAAACGTTTGCAAAATTGTTGACTGTAACATTCAATTCAGATACCGATACATTTAGAGCATTTTGATTTGCAAAATCAATTGTTGGTGTGTCCATAGAATCAATAATTTTGTTTGTTGCTTCATCGTGAATCGAAATTTCTGTCAAATCATTTGTTGAAGCATTTGCTACGGCATGATTGTCATTTTCAATTGCGGTATCATTCATTGATGTACGACTTTCAATAGTTGTCTTCGGAATTGGACGTTCTTTCAAACGAAGTGTATTGTAAACGGGTGGATGTATGTTACGTTGTCGATTCGTGAATAAAACAGCGTCTTCGTATTGCTCTGAGAAAAAAACGCATTGAATTTAAGAAAAAAATATCGTTTTAAAATTATTTGATTCATTCAACTTACTTTTGTATTTTTTGAGTTTTCCAAGAAAACAACCATCGAATGATCCATCTGTATTAGCTTCGTTGACCATGTTTGCAGAAAAATTAGGAGAAAAATCAAATTTGGGGCACATATTTTCATCGAAAGCGGCTGGATTTGTCGTGAAGTAGCACAAAAATTGATGATTTCTATTGATACTGTTATTGATAAAATTTTCTTCGTGTTTATCAATATCCAAGATCCACGATTTCGGTAAAATTACGTTCTTTTGTAATTTATTCAAAAAAACAACGTAATACATTGTGGCAAAAAAAAATTTTAACAAAAAAAACACGTAAAAATTGAATTGACGATACGTCTACGAGACTCGGCTAAATTTTGTTGAATGACGCTCAAAATACGTTGAATATTTAAAATTCTTATTTACGAAATGTCAAATACAGCTCAAATATTTGTCTATGACGCCATCTTCATTCAAATTAATCTTCGTTTAAAGTTTTGTCAAGCATTTGTTGTGTCTCACTATTTTTGTAAATTGTTATTCTTGAATTCAGAATGTTTTGATTATTCTCATCATCATTATTCACTTCAAAGATCGAAATATCTTCAACAAATTGAACATCTTTATCAAAATGTTGTTTCAAATGTTTTTCGAAATTGCTTACATTCCAATATGTGTTATAATAACAAGTATACTTCGCTTCACAAATCAAACATTGTATTTTGCACTTGATTTTATCACAACTTTTTTCAAAATCAATTATATTTGATTCTTCAATGACTAAATTGAACGAGTTCTTTATGCCAAAATTCACTATTTTATTAATTAATAATGTTTTTAGTTTTTTTTCATCAGTGTGTTGTTCATAAGACACAATATTACCAGTATTCAAGGTTTCTGCAATATTTATTGAATCAGATAATCCATTATTGTCCTGATTAACACATTTTTCATTGTTAGCGCAATTATTTCCTTTGTTTTTTCTTTTTATTTTGTCTTGCTCTTTGGATATAAGAACCGGCAAACTTAAAATGAGTGCTTTGTGTCCCGGCTTAAATTTGAAGGGATTACTATTTTCGTATGGTGTGTCTTTTATTAGACCTTTGTTCGAATCTACATATTCTTCAATAGATTTAATTGAATCAGAATTTAATAGTTTAATAGCTGACTTTGTCTCAAAACCGGTTTCGATAAGAATTTTTTCTAAATCTGATGGAAGTTTTTCGCCCAACTTTCGTTCAATTTCTCTATAAATATTTCCTTTGGGCATTCTTGTTCACGATCAAAATAATACTGACATTATTCAAGCTGTCAAATCTTTATTAGTATTGTTTGTTGCGTACGTAATACAAAACAACCGAATACTGTTATTATGACTGTGAATAGCTGCGAATAGTACTACAATCCTGCGAATACTACACATTGTATGCGAATTCATTACGAATGGTGGTTTTATGTTACGAATAGAGTCACAAAATTAGTATTCGTGAAGAGATGAATGCCCCTAGATAGAAAATGAACGAATGAAGACTTCTGATGAAAAATATTACACGAAAAGTTTAGAAGTTTTATCTATGTTTTGAATATTGAAGTTTTAATAAAGTAAATAATTATCCCGCTGGGTGGTTCGAATAAGAGGAGGCTTATTTAATTTTTTTGAATCCTAGAATCTAGAAAATTATGTTTTTCAATGTTTATGGTCGAATTTCGACCACGGGCGATCCTAGTACCAATAATTTCTCAAAATAGCACAAAAATCTCCTCAAAAAAAATACAAAAACATCAATAAAAAATACAAAATTCGGTCCAAAAACTACAAATATATACTCAAAAAATACAAAAATCTTATCAAAAATTAATTTTTCTGTATATTATTTTGTTTTCTTTTTTTAACTAATAAATATTATTCGGCCGCATTTTGAACATTTAATATTTTATATTTATTTATTTTAAAATTCGACGAACATTTATGAGAATAAACTCAGGAATAAGTGAAATTTAACAATATTTAACAAATATATTCTTCTCATTAATTATTAATATTGTTATATTAACGGGATATAATAACAAGACATATCGAATCGATGATGTAAACTATAAAATTTCACCATCAAGTACTTTCTCACGAAATAAAAACGAAGTAACAATTGAACAATACTACGCAGAGAAATATAAAATTAAAATAAGAGACGTCACTCAACCACTGTTGGTATCACAACCACGTGCAAGAGATTTACGTGGCGGTGAACAGAAACCAGTATGGCTTGTACCTGAATTGTGTCGAATCACGGGATTAGATGAAAGACAACGAAATGACATGGACTTAAAAAGAGCACTTCGGCCATATTCACAAATGGAACCACGAATACGACGGCAACGTTTACTTGATTTTAATAATCGCATACAAAACAGCAATGAAAATGCTACAATTCAAGAAGAATGGGGACTTGAAATACAACGTGATCTCATAACAGTGAATGCTTATTGTATTAAACCTGAAATTTTAACTTTTGGCGAGAATGCAACACTTACAGTCGAACGAGCTAGTTGGGATAGAGATTGTGGCAGGGAACGATATAAAATATTTGCACCAGAAAAATTAAATCGATATTTATTAGCTTGTCCTCAATCAATGGAAAGAGAAATGAAACAATTTGTACAGCGCATAAGAGAATTTTCTTCAAATATGGGTTTTGAAGTTTCAGAACCACGCATCAAAATATTCGATTCCGATTCGCAAATGGCACGGGAAATTGATCAATTAGCGAATTTGAATCCTCGTTTGATTCTATTTGGAAGTGCTACCAATTGCCGAAGGAACGCAGATTTATATGCATCTATCAAAAAGAAATGCTTTGCTGATCATGCGGTTGCATCTCAAGTGGTAACAAAATATATTCTCAACAGTCCTAAAAATAAATACGATTCAGTTGCCACGAAAGTGGCAATTCAAATGTGTACAAAGTTAGGTGGTGCACCATGGTATACTCGATGTCCATTAAAAAACGTTATGACTGTTGGCTTTGAAACGTTCAGTATGCCTGTTTAGTAGCAACAATGGATCTAAGAGAAGAAGTAAGTTTCTTCAGTGCAGTTAATAAAATCGAAGGGACGGACTGTAGTCGAGAACTGGTAATAAATATTACCAAAGCATTAAACAGTTATCAATCGAAACATGGTACACTACCAAGCATCATTTTTTTTTATCGGGGAGGAGTCAGTGAAGGTGACTTGCTTATGGTTCGTGACATTGAATGGCAGTATTTAAAAAAAACACTAGAACAGAGATATAAAGCACATAACATTGAATTGCCGATGAAAATGGCTTACATAATTGTTAGCAAAAAAATCAATACAAGATTCTTTCAAAGGAACAGTGGAGATATTAGAAATCCTGATCCAGGAACTGTCATTGATAATACAGTCAGTGAAAGAGAGATATGAATTTTTTTTCAGAGTGAAAGAGAGATATGAATTTTTTTTGATTTCACAAAAATGTAATCAGGGAACGATTTCACCTACCAATTACAACATTATTTTCGATACAACTGGCATACTTCCAGAACGAATTCAGGCCTGGACATATATTCAAGCTCATATGTACTACAATTGGTATGGAACAACGCGAATTCCAGCTGTTCTTCAATATGCAAATAAATTGGGCTTTTTAATCTCCAATTATATGCATCGCATACCAAATGAAAGTCTTTGCGATAAACTGTACTTTTTGTGAATGTTAATGAAAACGTGAAAGATTAATTCTATATAAATATTTTCATTTCATTCATAGCGTATCGTATAAGCAAATTACAATTACAATACAACACAGTCAACTCATTATGCTATTGCTATAGTATTTGCTATTTGATAGGTCCTATTAAATAGTATCTAGTATGTACTATTAGCATACTAATATTAATTATCATCAAAAATCAAACACCAATCATCAACTATCAATCACCATCATCATGGTTATCATTATCAAGATCACCGTTATCATCATCATCAGCAACAAGAAGATAGTTGATAATAATAGTATGCTAATAGCACATACTAGATACTATTTAATAGGACCTATTAAATAGCAAATCCTATAGCAATAGCATAATGAGTTGACTGATACAACATCATCATTTATAATAATAAATTAAATTTATAATATTAAAAAAAAAAAAAAAAAAAAAAAGTTTAAAAATTTATTAAAGTTAAGTTAAGTTTATTTTATTTATTTTTAATTTATTTATTTTTTTATTTTTTTATTTTTTTTATTTATTTATTTTTTGCTAACAATTATGTAAGCCATTTTCATCGGCAATTCAATGTTATGTGCTTTATATCTCTGTTCTAGTGTTTTTTTTAAATACTGCCATTCAATGTCACGAACCATAAGCAAGTCACCTTCACTGACTCCTCCCCGATAAAAAAAAAATGATGCTTGGTAGTGTACCATGTTTCGATTGATAACTGTTTAATGCTTTGGTAATATTTATTACCAGTTCTCGACTACAGTCCGTCCCTTCGATTTTATTAACTGCACTGAAGAAACTTACTTCTTCTCTTAGATCCATTGTTGCTACTAAACAGGCATACTGAACGTTTCAAAGCCAACAGTCATAACGTTTTTTAATGGACATCGAGTATACCATGGTGCACCACCTAACTTTGTACACATTTGAATTGCCACTTTCGTGGCAACTGAATCGTATTTATTTTTAGGACTGTTGAGAATATATTTTGTTACCACTTGAGATGCAACCGCATGATCAGCAAAGCATTTCTTTTTGATAGATGCATATAAATCTGCGTTCCTTCGGCAATTGGTAGCACTTCCAAATAGAATCAAACGAGGATTCAAATTCGCTAATTGATCAATTTCCCGTGCCATTTGCGAATCGGAATCGAATATTTTGATGCGTGGTTCTGAAACTTCAAAACCCATATTTGAAGAAAATTCTCTTATGCGCTGTACAAATTGTTTCATTTCTCTTTCCATTGATTGAGGACAAGCTAATAAATATCGATTTAATTT